>JAODLC010000123.1:29704053-29742299 GCA_026781145.1 Hippopotamyrus pictus | reverse complement strand
TAATACTTTATGAATGCATTATAATGCATTATGAAGGTATCTATAATGCGTTACGCATACAGACTTTAAGTAAAGTGATACCAAAAGTATTATTTCCATTTCCTTGATACATATTTTTTCATTGTTATATCGTTTCTTGAGAATTCGCTGTAACATCAGAATCTCTTTCATTGGCACGATTGCCAGACTATACAGGAATGTCTCATACTGCTGGGTTGCCAGCTCTCACACATCTGGCATTACACTCGCTTTCAGACTCACACTCACGCAAGAAATCTTACGGCAAATCTATATTATTCCATTATAAATGTAAAATTAGCTACATCAAAAGTGCTGGGGTCGTTCGCAAACCCTACAGACTATTTACAAGGTAATAAAACTGTTACATACATGTAAGTGTGTGTGCATATGTGTGCTGACTCATCTCGAATTGAAGATCTCACTCCAGCCAGCTGGTCAAAGTTGGCAAACTTGATTATGTACAATGTGCTTTATTTTCATTGTATTTAATGTTGCTGATGTCTTACTGTATGTAATTTATCAATTCAACGTTACCATTTGTACATGAAAATCGCTTTATATATGGGCTATGCAGATGGTTTGCTGTTACCCATGGTTTCAGTTATCCATGGAACTTGGGACCACTGTACTTTTATAAAGTTGCAGTCAAAAGTCTTAAATGTAACTTTTTGATACCTGCAGAAACCTTGTGTATGGTAGGAAATATCGTTGCTTTCACTACTGCATTAAGGCAAATGCAGAGTAAGGCTAAAGTTTACTGTGTGTGGATTATGTTTATATTACATTGTGGGGACCAAATGTACCTCACAATGTGACAAAAACCTGTTTTCTGACACTGTGGGGTCCCCACAAAGATCTGTGAATGCTATCAAAAAACTAAAAATGTCTTGTATTTTGTTTGGTTACTTATGGGTAAGGTTAGGGCTGGGTAGGGGTTAAGGTCTTCATGTTGGGATTAAGGTTTTCCCAATAGAAATGAATGGAGAGTCCCCACAAAGATATAATTACAAACCTGCGTGTGTGTGTGTGTGTGTGTGTGTGTGTGTGTGTGTGTGTGTGTGTCCGTCCTCAGGTGTGCTACCGACGGAATGGCCACAATGAGATGGACGAGCCCATGTTCACACAGCCTCTCATGTACAAGAAGATCCGAAAGCAGAAAGGGGTCCTTCAGAAGTATATGGAGAAGCTGATTACAGAGGGCATTGTTACCAGGCAGGAGTACGAGGTGACATCATCCACTCCAGAGTGTGATGGGGTGGGGAGAGACAGGGGAGTGAAGGAGGGGGCTAACACAATGTGTGTGGATCTCCCCCAGGAGGAGGTGGCAAAGTATGACAAAATCTGCGAGGACGCATACACTCGCTCCAAGGATGAGAAGATCCTCCACATCAAGCACTGGCTGGACTCCCCCTGGCCTGGTGAGCCCTTTTGAATTCGGCTATGAATGACCCAGCCTGGGTGAGCGGCTCTTGGTTGGGTTATGCTCACCATGGCCCATTGACCAGTTCTGATTTTAGTTACTGCTGCCAGACTTCCAGAGGATGATTTAGGGTTGAGCTCATAGCAAAGATATAGATATTAGATGTTTTTAAAATAAATTCCAACCTTGTACCTCTGGCCCTGCAAATATTCCTTTAATTGTTTTATGCTTTGATTATTTGAATGAAGTAATTATCTGGCCTTGAGGTCTTGAGTCTGAAGGTTTCTTTGTGTTTAAAGGAGGACTGATCTGTCCCGGTGTCTCTCTCTGCCTTTACGGCTGTTTGTACAGGCTTCTTCATGCTGGACGGCCAGCCTAAGAGTATGAGCTGCCCGTCCACGGGGCTGAAAGAGGAAGAGCTGGTCCATATCGGCCAGGTGGCCTCTTCTGTGCCTGTGGAAAATTTCACTATCCACGCAGGTGTGTTAGCCCATACATTCTTTACCAGACACAAAGATGTGTCAGCACACACTCTCGTGCACTCTTTACCAAAGGCAGAGGTGTGGTGACAGGCGCACACACGAGCGGCCGGATTCCACAATATGACACGCCTGCGGATGTTTGTAGTGCCTTTCGCACACGGACATGTGTGTGGACTCGCCTCGCCATTCACACAGGGCAGCTCCTCACTCCTGCTTCTCGCCTGCTTGTGACTCAGGACTGAGCCGCATCCTGAGCAGCCGGGGAGCCATGGTACAGCAGCGCACGGTGGACTGGGCCCTGGCCGAATACGCGGCCTTCGGCTCGTTGCTCCAGGAAGGCATCCATGTGCGCCTCAGTGGCCAGGACGTCGAGAGGGGCACCTTCAGGTTCGCATTGATGGCCTGGCATGTCCACCTACAGCAATGGACAAACTGTAATCTCTGTGCAGTTTTTTTGTTGCTCCAATTGATTGTCAGCACATTATTCATGATATTAAGTTAAAGTTGTTAATAGTTTTTTAGCATGTTACCTTGTGCTTGGGGGGGGGTCATGAACAATTTGCAGTAAGTAAATGTGATGTGTTTTTGCCCAGCTGACCAGTGTTTTTCCTCCTCCCTTCACAATTTCTCTCCACAGCCATCGTCACCATGTGCTGCACGACCAGAACGTGGACAAGAGGACCTGCGTTCCTATGAACCACCTGTCCCCAAAGCAGGCTCCCTACACTGTGTGCAACAGCTCCCTCTCAGAGTACGGCGTGCTCGGTCAGTCCGCCCCTCCCAGTCCAGTGCCCATGTCCTTTTATACATACATGATGGCCCAACCCTCCACCATTATTCATGAATCTTGATAAATGTGAACAGTATACTAGTGGGAGTTCTACTTGGGGGTGGGTTCACGTAACAAGATAAGGCAAGACCAAGACATCTGATTGGCTGGGCCTGCCTCCTTTAGTTACTTGGACCCATCTCCTCTACAATCTGATTGGTTTTCTCTGTGAACCAGTCATTTTTTTCTGCCCTCAGTACATTGTTGTGTAAGTGAAACTCCCATGAGCGAACAATACAGTACTGATGAGTAAGGGCTGGGATGCTCGTACCTTGATTATGTGTTAAAACACTTATGTTTGGCTAAAATGCTCTTCAGTGAATGGCCTATAGGTATTTTACCCATTCTCCATTCTGTTTTTCTTCTGGGGGTGGGCAGGTTTCGAGCTGGGCTTTGCCATGGCCAGCCCCAACTCCCTGGTGCTGTGGGAGGCCCAGTTCGGAGATTTCCACAACACGGCCCAGGGCATCATCGACCAGTTCATCTCCTCCGGCCAGGCCAAGTGGGTCCGTCAGAATGGCATCGTGATGCTGCTGCCCCACGGCATGGAGGGCATGGTCAGCATCTATCAGATATCATCATCATTTTATGAATGGCTTCCCATGGATTCGTAACAAATAGACCATTTGCATTTCTAAGAACTGAGCTTTTTTAAATCATGGTGAGAGAGCCTATGGTTGACCAGTTTGAGGACAGTAATTGGTAAACGATTCTGTTATGGTTCTACCCCACTCCACATCCCTCCCCTAGGGCCCAGAACACTCCTCTGCTCGTCCAGAAAGGTTCCTGCAGATGTGCAACGATGACCCAGATGTATTCCCAGTGAGTCACATTCCCACAGCCTGAAGCTGAATGAAGTTATAGCAGAGGTGGAGATTTCTGGTCCAGAGAGTTCAAATCCAGACCAAGATTTTGTTTCAACCAACCAACTGAGTGACTGTGACTCTTTATGCTCAACTGCTTTGTTGAAATAAAATCTTGGTCTGGATTTGTACTCTCTGGACCTGAGACCTCCACCTCTGAGTTATAGCAATTCCTTTGCCAAAGCCCGAACCATTTTGCTTATATTCCAGCATTAGTTAGTTTTCATGCAGCAGTCAGGAGCAACAGGCTAATTTAATGAAGTTGTTGTTCAGTAATCAGGTGTGTTTGCTGCATTAAACGTGCATTAAATACTCCCTGCTCCCCAACTCCTTCCTGCTGCAGAAAATAACAGAGGACTTTGTGGTCAGGCAACTATATGGCTGCAACTGGATTGTGGTCAACTGCTCCACTCCTAGCAATTACTTCCATGTGTTGAGAAGACAGATCCTGCTGCCCTTCAGGAAACCTGTGAGTCTTAACTGATATTCCCCCAAACCCACTGACACCCTCAGTTAAGGTCTGACCATCTCCTTTTGTCCCCCAATTACAGCTCATCATCTTCACCCCCAAGTCACTGCTGCGCCACCCAGAGGCCAAATCCAGCTTTGATGAGATGTTGCCAGGTGAGAGTTGAGGAGCGGAGTGGGCCGAGCAAAAGTCCACCAATCAAATGCCAGTCTGTGTGTGAAGTAAGCCATGTGGCAATGCAGTGAATGGGACGGTTTTAGGCTGTTCCCATTATATTCTTGTTTTAGATGAGCAGCATTAAACATTCAGCTAATTTCTCTGCACTTTTGTGAAATGTATGAGATATGTTAGACCAGTGTTTCCCAACCCGGTCCTCTAGAACCCACAGACAGTTCATGTTTTTGCTCCCTCCCAGCTCCCTGCCATACAGTCCACATTTTTGCTCCCTCCCAGCTCCCTGCCAGACAGTCCACATTTTTGCAGAAAGTCTAGGGGGTCCCTGACAGCCAGGTTGGGAAACACTGTGTTAGACAGTTAGAGTTTATGTTCTTAACATAACATGCAAGACCACAAAAGGCAAGAATAAGAAATATGCCGTGGTATGGTCTTGGGGACTCTTTGTGTGTGACACTGTCCCTGTCATGCCAAGGCACACATTTCCAGCGCCTGATCGCAGAGGCAGGCCCCGCGTCCCAGAGCCCGGGGGGAGTGAAGCGCCTCATTTTCTGCACGGGGAAAGTCTACTATGACCTGACAAAGGAGCGAAAAACACGTGACATGGAGCACACGGTGGCCATCACCCGCATCGAGCAGGTACCGTCCATGGGCACTCGGCACTCAGCTGCCAGCTTTACAGCGGCAAATGGCGGGAAAAAATGTACCACAAAGCTCTTGAAAGATGTGTGTAAATAGAATTTGACTAGAGGTGTCGCTGCACGATCAGACATGGCCTGCCCCACGCGCCTGCTCGTTCTCTGTACACAGCTATCTCCGTTCCCCTTCGACCTGGCGAAGGCGGAGGCCAATAAGTATGCGGGGGCCGAGCTGTTGTGGTGCCAGGAGGAGCACAAGAACCAGGGTTACTATGACTACGTGAAGCCGCGCCTCCGCAGCAGCACAGCCGACTCCCGGGCCGTGTGGTGAGCTCCACCTCCTCGCCCCCTCCCTTTTCCCCAATCAAGCGGTCCTCTCACAATCCCTGTTCTGGTTCCCGCGCCCTGTAGGTATGCCGGCAGGGACCCCGCAGCCGCACCTGCCACCGGGAACAAGAGGACTCATAAGGTGGAGCTCCAGCGCTTTCTGAACACTGCCTTCAACCTGGACAGCTTCCGGGGCCGATCCTAGCACCCAGCCAGCCCCCATCCCACGCCCATTCCAGTCAAACCTCCCCCTCACTGCCCAATAACCCCACCCCCAACTCAGCCCTGGTGGTTGGTTTCTACATAACCCCCCACCCTGCTTGGACGGGCATTTCCGGTAACCCAGCAGGCCGTCCTGTCCCCACCTTCAGGATGCCACTTCTGCATGCTGGGTCTCACCTCCTCAGCACCAACGCACAGAGCATCATGAGCCAGCATCACGTCTAGCTGTCATAGAGGGTCGTTTACGTTTCTCGTCATACATCCCGCCGCAAAAACAGTGTCAAGCGCATCTTTTGCACCGGTACCAACGAGGCTTACGAAGCCAATTTCAAGGAACTGAAATTGTAACACAAAATTGCAGCACAGGTTATGCTTAACCACAGAGTTACATTACTGCACAGTACAGTAGCTCTCTTGCCACACCAGTGAATGTAAGCTGCGGCGAATCGTTTGAAGGTTACGTTTCCCAGAAGCATAGTTCCGAACAATGTTAGCAGCTTACAGAGTTGGAGCCATGCAACTGAACAGTTCCAACTATGCAAGTTGCTAATGGGAGCCTTTGGGAAACGTACCGTTTCCTTTACTCTCCACTTTGACTGGTCCCAGCTGGTCACATGACGAGCAGTTTGCACTCCTTATAGGAGGCCTGGGTGGATGGTGTTCTGTACTCACTCAGAAGTCACATGAAATCCCTGTTCCCATGGAGGCAGCCATTTTGTGATAATGCAGCATAGCGTTAGCAATGTTTTCCACACCCCTCCACATTAGTTCTCCAGTATCAAAGTAAAAGGGTTTAGGAAAAAGTATGCAGTTTGCTAAAAACAACAATATTTACCTGGAAGACCTTCTTAGCATTATGAAAAATTTGCACTTTTCTGACCAATCAGAAGCTGTGTCTGATATATTTATTCTCCCAGTGGTGATACATCTGATTGTGTTATTTTCGCCTCCGTAAATAAAGCACACTGTCAGCTTTTTATTTTCTCTTTAGATCAGTCTGGTCCACCTTCTGTTGCTGTGTTTGCAGCAAGGACGTTTGCCGTTTGTGCTGTTGAACTGCTCCAGCTTCTATGGAAGCTTTATATTTACACAAGAACACAAATGAAACAGTGAGTGGGTGAAATTAGGTTGGCGTATTACCCAGCTGGCTAGGACTCATGTCTGGACTGGTGCCCTGAATCACCCGACAGAATAATCATATCACTGCTGGGTCCCGGTCAAGGCCCTGAACCCCAAGAACTCTGGGGGTGCCAGACTAATGGCACTCTGACTCCAAGCTTTGCTCCCCATCCATGTCTGAGAGAGAGTGACATGGTCTATGTGAAAAATAAGGAATTCCCATGGACTTGTACAAATGGTAAATTTATTGCATTTAAACCTGTACATTCATTTTCACTGAATTTATCTGTAACACCTTATAAGAATTTATTGGTTAAATACACTCATTCTTTTAAACTGCAAGAACAGGCTGTATATTGTGCAATATTCATACCCTACTGTCTTCTCAGACCGGAAAAGCATCCCGTCAATTAAGTCTAATGTACTGATCATGGTTTAGATTTAGACAAAAAAATAAAAATTCACCTAATTACGTGAATAATTTTTTTCCGTTGATAGTTTGCAAAGGCGGTGTTGCCTTAGAACTTTCTTATGATGCAACAGCTTCATGCAGCCTCTTAGTGTTTGCATTTCATGTCTGTGACGGCACGTCTAATGTACCTAAACAAGTCTTCAGGCTCTCGACTGTGACTCACAAGCCTGTAGTAATTTCTGAGGAGCTCAAACAGCCGAGCTGGAAAGAGAGGGAGACAAAATTATCATGTGGACACTTATGTGGGGGTCAGCAGTAGATGGGACCCATTACTAGGAACCTCAAGGCTGTGGATTTCCTACGAGCTTTACAACAACATGAAACATCAGCAATATGAAGTAAAAAAAAAAAAAAAAAAAAAGTTATCAGTGAAAATAAGCAAAAGGCAGCCCATGTGTCATCTGTTTTCAGGTGCATGTGTTAAATGTGACAAATGCCCATACAATTTTGTGTAATCCTGAGTCTTCATTTAGCGTGCAGGAGGGGGGGTGGGAATTAACTCACCCACTGTTACGTTATGATGGATGAGAAACTGGTACATCCCTTGCAGCTCCACCTCAAGGTGCTTGTTGTGGAACGTGAAGTAGGCCACGTCTCTCTGGGCCACGGCTGCAGCCATTAACTGTATAAGACCTGCAGCAGAAGGGGGAACATGGTCAAGAGGGAGCTGGACGGGAGCAGAAATGTGGACTCTGTGGGTCCCCGAGGACCGGACTGGGAAACACTGCCATAGAGTATGAAAACCATGGGGGTTTCAGGGCCGAGCTGGGGGCTCATATCCCACACTCTTTGTGTGGAGTTTACATGTTCACTCCACGTCCACCTTCAGTCCAAAGCCATGCGAGTAGGGAAATGAGCATGTCTAAATTGCCCGTAGTGTCTGTATAAATGTACAGAATGTGATGGATGGGGTTCCCATGTGTGGTGGACGTGCAGCATTGGGTAGGCTCCACTCTGGCCAGGATCAGGAATTGGAAGATAGATGGACAAAAGCACTGAGCTAAAGAAAAACCACAATAACTAGTTCAAGAGCATTAGTCTTAGAACATCAGCTATGCTACAACATTTAACAAGAGGAGGACCTCGGTACATTTACATTCTTCCAAAAGTTACCCAACGGTTGATATTCCAGCTGCATATTTCAACAAGGCATTTTGCTGTCCTGCTAGGAGGTGACCTGCCTTACCTTTGAGTTTGGGGTCACCCTTAAAGGCACCACAGCCCCAGTTCCCAGTAGCTACAGCTGGGAGGTAATCGAGAGGAATGTGCTCTTCTCTCCGGAAACCACAGTAGGCCTTCAAAAAATAACCCAAAACGCACATTAAGAAAAGCTCCTTTGCTTCTTAACCTGGTCAGATGGAAACTCATGCAAGCAAAGTCTGAAAACACAAGAACAGCTTGAGAGCCAAAAGATCCAAACAAGATGGGTAACAAATCTAATCAGATGTTGATAGTGACCAACAAATCCAAACACTGAAGAACTTTCTTGGCCTGACAAATTCTTCTTGGCATCCTAATGTACTGAACGTTTCCACTTTGTAGAGAAGATAAGACACTGGTCATACTGCGGTTCTTACCGGACTACAGCAGCTGCTGACTGACAGTACAGCAGTCACACCACAATGGTTTCCTTACCAGGATTAGTCACAGTAACAGGATGAGACCGTGTAGGCCAACCAACCTTGTTCAGCTCACGGATTACGCATGTCATGTCATACTGCTCCTTCTGGTTTTTGAAGTGCAATGCGTCAATGGCGACCATTTTTCTCTGGCGTCTGAGCCATTCATCCCTTTGGATAGATTAACATTTGTTAGTTTTTCACTTAGTCTAAAGAATCCTTTCGCTTAGCACACATGCACTGCAGATCTACGAGAAGAGCATAGTATGTTTCTGCAAGTGGGGAAAAGCTGCATCTGCAGCAAAACTTGGTTGCAGAAGCATAAAGTCAACTGGAAATGGCAGTGACGTGTTCATGGGTTACCTCGGGCATTGGTCCATATAAATTCCCCGACAAACAAAGGTGTCGCTGAAGCCAGTGTATGTGTTGTACTGCTGGAGACCTGTAGGGGGAGCCCAAATATTGTGATGGCACAGGGTATGACAAATGCAAGTGCATGTTGAATCAGTGGCCCAGAGGCCATTTTTGCCTAAGCCCAGCACTAAAACACCAAGCTAACTAAAGCAGAACCCAGCCATCGTTTATTTGAATCAGTAGAGTAACTTAATAGCTTGGACAAAACTGTGCTGTTCCCCTGGAACTGAAAAAATACCTAATTGATCAGTGATTAATGCATATTTTAAAATCATATTGTTCCAAAGTTTACAAGACATTTTACGAAGTAACAGAGCTACCAGACCAGTGTGGTGTTGCCCACTAGACTGTGGAGGTCACATTACTATGAGGTACCTCATACATGCTCTTACCAGTGATCCGGAGGCACTCACTGTCAGCCAGCCTCTCAGTAAAAAGCCTGGACACAATGAGCTCTGGGTAGCAAAGGAACAGGATCTCCTCCTGGACCAGTCCGTTCCCAAGCACACCCCCTCCTACCAAGCTGCAGGCAAAGTCCACCTGCCACAAACACAGGAACTTCAACAGCAGCTTACATGGGTGATATCGCAGCATTACGAGAAGATACAGAATGAAGCCATATATGCAATGTAGAGGTAATCCAACTTATCAAGTATATTTTATAGAAAAACAATGTTGCGATACAGAAGTGTAAATATAATATATAAATATCAGTTCAACATACCAGAGCCAGAGCTGATTGAGGAAGTAGAAGAAGATAGCAGGTATAGAATGAGGCAGGGGACAGCAAGTCTGCTTGGGGTACGTACCTGCAACATGCCCTGGCCCCTCTCCTCAATGGTGCCTTCTGAGGAGACGTGAAGCTTAGTCAACATTTTGGATTCCCTATAAGGTGCCAGAGGGCCAGCCACAAAGAGGGGACAATCGGCTGCACGTCAATGACACATTCCATCTTTTACAACACATGCAAACAGGAAAAAGAACCATAGCCACCTTTCCCATTGTGGAGGGTCATGAAGACAGCACCTCTCGAAGGTCACCAGTCCCTCGATCTCTTTTTCTGTAGGCAGAGAACAAGCACAAACAGTGGGTTTTTGATGGAAACACCATTCTGACCTCCTGTGGCTTCCTGCAAAGGATCCAACAAGTGTCTGGATCCAAGGTTGACTCTGCCTTTTCTCTCCTGCACGCCTCCAGGTTATAAGGAACAGGAAAGGAATAATAACCAATAATCCATCAGGAAGCACTTCATACAGCAGTTACCGTGATCTGAAACTATCTTGAAGTAGTTGAAAATGGCTTTGAGCTTCTCCTGTTTCCTTGGCGACCAGTTCCCAAACAAGCTGTAGAGAGGGCGAAAAGAATACAACCACCACACTGAACGTGACAAAGGGAAATGTGCACTTTGTATTCCACAAATCTTTCATTTTTCTCTTTCATAGCAGCAATTAGTCATCATCCAATAAAGAATAGAAGACTGATGTCCCACCAAATGGGTAATGTGGGCAGATGAACACTAACTTCATGAGATGAAGATATGGCGATTAGAATTTTTTGCACTATGAAAATTTTATACATTTAAACAGGGACTAAAAGTTAAAATGTCGACATTTTGTATTACTAAAAATAGACTAGGCAGGAAAATACATGAACCCATGACTGACAGTTTTGTATAAAGAGGCTACCTTAAATATATGTCAAATTAGCCACAGTGAACAGTGAAATGGGTTGGTGAAGTGGGATAAACCTGCACAACTTGGTCACAACAGTGAAATATCAAAAAAAGTGAGGTCTCCTTATAAATAGTGGTGTACCGATGTGAGACACCAGGAACCTATATATTTGTGTCTAATATTACTGATACCAATAACTGAAACTGGCCAGCTTGTGCCAGTGGTGAAGCCTGCTGATCAGATTAATTCATCTATCACGTCCACTCTGCAACATGTGTCGTTTTGTCACCGAAGTAAACTTCGTCATCTTGTTTGGGCTCATCACAATATGCGAGATATACATCTCATGGCTGTGAGACGGCAGGATGGGCTAGGAAGAGTGAGTCTCAAGGGTAAGACCTAGATGGCCTACAGAAGAGAACAGAAATATGATCAGGTACAAAAACACCATGTGGAGGAGCAGACCTGGAGAAGTTTATGGTGGGGTAGTTGAAGTACTCCGAGTGGTGGTGGGAGGCATTGCGGTGGGGGAAGGTGCAGTAGAAGGCGTTGGCCAGCAGGCAAGCGATCTGGAGCTGGGACATCGTGATGGCGTGATACTGGCCACATCTCAGCAAGGGAATGGCCTGCCAAAGAACCGTGAGGGACAAAGGTATGTTAGGCTGTCATCAGCCCCACAGAACCAGAAGAGGTGGTGATGTGGGTTCAGTACATCTTACCTTCGGACACAGGTCCGGCACCTTGAGGGCCAGTACAGATATTTTGTACAGGATGGAAGACATGTCCACTCGCTCCTCAGGGGATAGTGACTGAAATGTATAGGTTAACACTTTAATGCTGAATTGCTTTATTTTTTAATAAACAGATTGGTGTCAGAGTCTGCTCCGTTTAAGCATGCATTGCAGGCTTAGAATGTTCATTTGCGGCTCCTGCTTGGACAATTCGACACCTCCATCGCAGACAGCATCCTGACATGCTCTGTCGCAGTCTGGTATGCTGGAATGGATTCCCTCACTAAGAAAAGACTCCAGCCAATCGTCACTAAGGCCTGACAGATCTGTGGTTCTGCACTGCCATCAACTGAACAACTATACACTCAACCCGCCAAAAGGATTACGGGGGTCCTCTCACATCCGGTGCATGATCTATTTCAACTGCTTCCCTCAGGTAGGTGACTCAGATCACTAACCACCAAAACAACACACTTCAAACAGCTTCTTCCCCTGTGCCAATCAGATTCCTCAACAATCCCCCCTGCTTTTAATCAACAACAATGCAATACTTGCACCATTTCAATATTTACTTTCTCATCAGCACAGACCCCTAATGGTTTACTTGCACATTGTAATTGCATATTGCGTGTGTCATACATCACGCACTGTATGTAGGAATGTATATTGTCTGTATTGTACCTGCATTTACTTCCAGTATTTGATTAAACTTGCACCAACCTCTGTACTTATCACTCACCCTCTCTGCTTATCTTGTATTTATTCTCTGTCCACATTACACCTAATTGTCAACTGTGACATGGTGTCTCAAACTGTTGGTAACCTTGGTCATGTGGCAATAAAGAATCTGATCCTGAAATATGCTCTTGAACGGCTATAGTGATGATTGCTGGCAAGGACCATGATTTATTTAATGTTATATAACTGTCTCAAAGTCAATTAGTCATTTATTACTAAATGAACACAACAGACTTGAATCACTGACCTTAAAGAAAGAATGCAGAGCATCAAAGGACCACTGGTCTTTGTACTTTGGGTTGTATCTCTTTATTGCATTCTAAAGAGAGAAAAGAGAAAGAGGGAAGAGAAATCAAGCTTGTAAAATTTATTTTTATTATTTTGGCTTTGGATATAGTCTGACTAATTTTTCCATCTGAAATGTGACCAGATACTACAAATGAGTCAGCATTATTGAATATTTGAGAACGTGTATAAAATAAAGGAAAAAGATCAAACAATGAAGGAGCCATTTTAAATATTATTTACTGAGCCCTAGAATTTTGCCAATATCATTCAGACCAAGTTTCAAGGCTACTTTTCTAAGTTACCCTTTTGTAGCAATGAGTAATGTCTCATTTTGCACGGAAATACAGTCATGGAGTAACTGATAACCCAGAGAAGTGTTTTCCCTGAATGCACAAGGCACAGGCTAATAGATGGCATTATATGATACAGCACATGTGTGCTTGTCAATTTGATTTCATGTTTCAGTTTAATTTCTTCAAGGTACTATTTAATATTTTAATCTTTTAGCAGCCACAAATAATATCGAATTGTGTACAGAAATAAGTAACTATTTTAATCCATGATCCATACACATTTTTCTGTGTGTGAGGTAGGGGTGGGCTGGGGGAGGTTAATTGAATATTATTTGAAAAATCACTGGCAAAATTTGACTAATAATTTTGCCTGAAATGGCCATCCCTACCTCGACATCAGACGATGTTGGGGTCTTTGAGAGATGGGACAAACTTTTAAAAATTCCATTCCATCGTGCATTTTCAGTCTAAACAAATGAAGAACAATGAGAATTAGTTTTTTTCCATAAAAACATACGAAATGAGAGAGTACTTCCATCCCTTATGCAATAATTTATACTGCTGCTGGGTGACAGTAGCATCCACCCAGACAAGCTTCCAGTCTCTGTAGTGATAATGAGCATAAACATCTCATACAGTGTCTCATAAAATGACATTTTTGTCTGTGTTTAAAAATATTTCACAAGCCCATTAAATCTACTAAATGCTCAAGTGTGTCCTATGAATTCATATTCGACTTGTGATATTTTCAATTTGCGATGGGTTCATTGGAACGTAATTCAAGGAACATCTGTACTTATTCAGATTGTCTAAACCAGTAGTTCTCAATCCTGTTCCTGGTGCCCCTGTTAAATCGAATTCTGTGACAAGACTTGGTAGCTGTTATCAAATATTGTGATCCCTCTGCTGAAGGTGGACGGTGCAGCCCAGTCATTTGAAATGACCATCCCTACCAGACACCCTACCTCAACATCAGATGATGTCTTTGAGAGATGGGACAAACTTTTAAAAAATGCATTCCGTCGTGCATTTTCAGTCTAAACAAACGAGGAACAATGACAATTAGTTTTTTTGCAGAGAACATATGAAATGAGAGAGTACTTCCATCCCTTATGCAAGCCTTGCCTTAATTCAATGTTCTGGTTCCCCACCTGGAAACTGCCTGACTGCATGACATTCTCAGCCGAGTAAGGCATTTTCACAAAACAGCTATTCCATTTGGGTATGCCAGATTGTGGTACCAACCGCTTATGTTGGAATTCATCTTCCTAGACAGAGAACGGAGACAAAAAATATGTGTGACAATACACAGCAAGCGATCCACCGACACATAAATAAGCTCTGGAATGTCTTTACAGACAACCAGTGAATTTGCTCTTACTAGAATGGAAAGGAACAGGAGTGATGTTTATTAACTCTCAATATCACCCCATAGTACACGTCCAGCTAAAGCAGTGTTAAATCCTTACATTGACCAGAACTGTGTGGTACTTGCTGGAGGACAACTTCTCCAGTTCCACATGGCAAGAAGGGAGCCTCCTCAGCTCAGACAAGGGTGTGCTGCGGTAGATCTGTCTTGCCACTTCACCTCCCGTCGCCTGTCCTGACTGGGACGTGCTCTGATCATGACTGGATGACTTCCTGCGACTCTGACCCTCGTGTGTCTTGTCATCAGGGTGGAGTATTTCCTTCATTTGAGAGCTGTCATTCCGTTTGGCTGCGCCTGAGGGATGAGAGACTGTCCTGGATCAATGTTTAATTAAATTAATGTGTTCAGCTTGCCAGACACAACAGCAAAACCCTAACACCCACTTTAACATACAGATGTTCCTTGTTTTACAATGTGTTTGACTATCAGTATTTCAACTTTATGATGGTGCGACAGGAATGCAGTCAGTAGTGATCAAACTTTCGCAAAATTTTGATCTGTTTCCGGGCTATCGATATCCGGTACAATATTTTACACTGCTGTAAAGTATCAAATCTTGTGACCCGAAAGTAACTGGGGAAAAAAATCAGTGACACTGCAATGAAAAACACTTCAGGTGACTCGTCTTCATTGTACATGAAATTATGAGAAAGATTTCATGACCGGGTTGCACTGTCTACCTTCAGCGGAGGGGTCACAATTTGATAGCAGCCACCAAATCTTGTGACCCCAAAGCAACAAGGGAATAACAAGGACTTGGCAATCAAAAACACTTCAGGTGCATCGCCATAAATAGAAATTGTAATCCTGGAAAGATTTCATATCTGGGGTGTTCAGGTTCTCTCTGTCAAAGAGGTGATTAACACCGCTGTCATCAGATTTTGTGACCCAAGTGTGGATACTGAACAAGCAACAATGTACCATTCATCTTCAGGCAACAATGTGCTAAGTGGCTCTTTAAAAAGACACGTTCATTGGATTTACACAATTCACACAGCTGTCGTCTTATTATATCCACCATTCTCACATTTACTGACACTTGAAAATAGGCTTGCCACCCGTCCATTTTAATACGGGATGGTCCAGTATAATACAGTAAGGAGCATTTTATTCCAGTACGAGACGATCCCGCATTATACGAGACGAGTGGTGACGCTGTTTTTAATTGTAACAGTAAATGTAGTGCACTACAAGAGAGAATATGGTGCATCACAAAATTGGGTACATCAGCCGATTTGGTAAGAGTTGTGTAAGTATCAGAACGTGAGACAGCAGTTAAGTAACCTAAAGTAATATGACGAAACTGAGAAGCAGAACTATCGTGTTGATTTTCACAGTTGTCTTTGAAATTTCCCTTACACGCATTGTAAAGTGGAGATAACTTAAAATAAAAATAAAAACAAAATAAAACAAAACAAAAGTAAAATACTTTTACAGAGCACTGCCGACGTATTTCGGAGCTCAGAAATACCCATTCTCGTAACCTTCTACATATTTTGCAAGAACACGCAGTTAAATTGTGTTGCGTAAAATGCGTAGAGTGCTCGTGCACGCGGACGGGAAGCTCGCAAACATGCGCGGCAGCGCCTCTAGGGTCACAGAATTCGATGGTCACATACTGAATGGCTACTGAATGTAGGAGATTGAAAGCAGTGTGGGTTGGACTGAAAATATTCGGGGGGGCGGCAGAATATTTTCAGTCCAACCCACACTGCTTTCAATCTCCCACATTCAGTATTAGCCTTATTAAGGTAGGGTCCGTAGAGATGGAATGAAAACATTCTACTAGGGAGAGTGTCAGTAACAGGACTGAGAACTACTGCTTTAATCTGATCATGCACATTCCCGTGTTTTGAAAGTTCAGCTCTGGCTTTGACCGACACATAGTTTATCTGGCTAAACACCCTAGCAGATAAATGTATGTTTTTAGATGGTGATAGCCCATTATTATTTTTACATTTTAGGAGGAAAGGGGAAAAAAAATTGCAGTCAATGCATCTTAACACTAATAGGACCGTACATTTCTCGTTTATTTTAACTAAACTATTTTAACATCAAAAAGATACTGGCTTATTACCCGAGCGTTCCTTTTCTGCGTCTTGGTTACTTCCGGATATTCTCGCCGGATCGTCTGTGTCTGCTGGTGCCTCACCGGGAGGAATGTTCTGTTCGTCCCCAGTAGGAAGGTCTGACATGCTTTACGGTGATTTCACGGTCCTGAAAGTTTAACGTACGAAGGGAACAGATTCTTTTTTTGCGGAGAAAGGCATATGTCATTAAACCACGTTTTGCCCTCCGACAGGAAGCTAACTCGCTAACGTTCAATCTTAACTTTGTCGAAGCGTTGAACTACGCTGCAGAACATAACTAGCACGCAAGTGTAAATGCACCAGTACCCAGACACTAACATCATGCATCGTTAGGAAAGAGATAGAAAGAACGAGTGAATAACTCAATAAGACCGAGTAGCAGTAACCCATCCGGTGCGGCATATAGCCATTTAACTACAAGTAGCCATATTTAGCCAATTAGCTTCCCAGCTAAGGAAACGACGTGTATGAAAAATATTTCAGTTTCACGTAAGATGAAAGATATGTTGACTGCAATTCAATACGAACAAATATATAACATGCAGCTGCTGGGGGGATATACTATAGCAGCAAAATGTATTTTATTCAGGTTACTTTTCATATATTTTATGAATGTACAAAATGTATACACGAAAAAATTCTCTTAAGTATCGTCATGGCAGTTATCAATGCCGTCGTAATTTACACAGAAATGCATTATAATGTTTTACTATGTAGCAATACAGCTAAATATACTTAAGTTAGACATCTGTAAATGTGCAAAGATCTTACTCACTGGTTTACGACAAGCCGATGTTCGTCACGCGGACGTGATGGATTTTCTGAAGAGTTTTGGCCAATCACGTGCAATCGTAAACGACGCGCGCCGTTCAAAACTGAAAGCGAAAGTTCCACTGCACTTCATGGGCGGGGTGCATTATGGGCATATTTGAAGAAACCAGGAAAATGTTGCAGTTATAGTGGAATGCAATCTGTGGTTCTTATTGTAATGCTCTCGTTGACGTTCCTATATTTGACGTTTTTTCAAGCTCTGAACGTCTATATGGGAACGGATAGAAACACAATATTCAGTTGTCAGGTCAAAGTGCTGTTTGAACAAAGTTCAATAAATTGCATTGTAAAGTTATATTGCATTCATCAGCCAACGCTCCACTTTCACTTATGCAATTAAGGGCTACAGTAAACCTGGAGTTCATTCCAGAACATACGGAAGAAGGAAGGATGACTACGTGATTGCACCAGTTTAGAAACATTTAGGTGGTTTATTTTTAAGGAGAATTATTATTCAGAGGTGTATAGTTCGGTTCCAGAAAGTGAAAATTCAGACAGAGATTTTGATTCAACGAACAGTTGAGTGTATTGTAACAGCGACTCCACCGAACATTATAGTAAGACAAGTGTACGCTGAAAGTGAGGGGAAGACAGTAAGGCGTACAGTAAACAAGTTTCTGGATCCTTGGTGTATTTTATTTATTGCTGCGTTGTTACTGTGATTTCGATGGTTCCTTTTATGTGCAGCTGTGTTTGCGACATTACAGTACTGTATTTCGCTTTTGGTAAATAAAACACCTGGTCATGTGTGAAATTGATCAACAGTAAAGCGTTTAGAAAAATTTAACTTCATTAAAAACAATACAAAATATGTACTTTCACTTCTAGAATAATAAATTCTGGCTAGACAAACAAAACGTGCAAGTAATGTTGTGCTTTAACGAACACATAAAATATAAATTGTGCCATAATATAGAAAGTTTTGCCTGATTGTGCAAATGAGAAATGTATATATTATCTAACACTCATATATCATATATACACAAATTACACAAATACTAAAGCTCATTGTTTGTGTAGTCTATTTCTATGAGGTACATGCATGTTGGGATATGTAAACTGGTTTGGATGAAGATATGGAGGACCCATGTGCTGCAATGTTTGTGCTGTGCAGCCCACAATGGCACTGGTATGTCTTTCACTGTTCGAAGTCAGCCATCCCATTGTCGACTATATCATCGCAATTGTCGCCGAAAACTCCCGGTCCGAAGCGTCTAGTCTCTGCAACAAAACCCTCTTTATATCCAGATCCTCCTGAGTCAGCCAGCTCTCACTGGACAGTCTGCCCCTTCTGTGCTCAGTCAGGGTCGCACCCAGTCGGTCTCGTCCACCTCAACAGGCTTGGCTGCATTCCTCCCCTCTTCTGTTGTGGATGGGAATGAAGACGGCCCAGATGAGATGGAGAGAACCGAGTCGCCGGCAGTCCCCTTCAAAGTCGTGGGTCTCTACCCTTTCGGGAATAGAATGCGTTGCTGGAAAGCCTCCCCAGATAACTTTGCACAGTTCGAAATACAGCAAAACCACTCTTCCCTGTCCACTCTTCCTCGAATGGCAAGACTCCCAGTTAATGTTCTGAGCTGTCTTGCACGTCTTGTAATCGTGGGTTACCTTGAAGAGCAAATCCACCTCGTCATCAGTCCAAACAAAGTAAAGTCTTTTACTCTACTCGTATCTCCTCGCTTTCAAAACAAAGTTGAAAATGGCGCTTATCGTTTAGGATCCTTCCTTTTCCTGTTCCCACCCCTAGGCGCATGCCAAGTGTAGCCTAATATAGCCCATAGCATCATAAGCTACATCTTTCGCTTTTTATACGGAGCATTGTGGAGGCGGAAAATTTTGTTCAACGAAAGTGATAACTGTAGTACAGGTGTAGATCTTTTCTTTTGGAAACTCATTTAAAAATATAATGTATTAGTGCAGACGAAGCCTTAAATTGTATTGGGCACGGTGGGGCAGTGGTTCTGTATTGGGCACGATGGGGCGGTGGTTAGCACTGTCTGCTCGCACCTCTCATTTGCATGTTTTCCTTGTGTTGTCGTGGGATTTCCTTCGGGTACTCCGGCCCCCCAGGCCTAAACTATGCTGAGGCTAACTGGATTTTCCAACCTGCCCATAGGTGTGCGTGTGCCCTGCGATGGGTTGGCACCCCATCCTGGGTTGTTCCCTATCTCGCGCCCGTAGCCTCCGGGATGGGTTCCAGATACCCCCGCAACCCTGAATAGGACAAGCGGTTTCTGAAAATGGATGAGTAGGTCTTATCATGGCTGCAGCACCATATTCAGGAAATAAAACAGCTAAAGAATGAACGAACTCTATTTTCACGTTGAGCGCTAGATGGCAGCAATGCATAACATATAAATAAAAATCGGATTTTTCTCATATTTGTTTAAAAACTTAGTGTGAAAACCGTACGCTACCAGGGAATCAAAGATCCTTGATATACGTATTAAACCATACGTGTTAAATTCCATAAACTATTTTATTTTTTAATATACGCTCGAACTACAGATATATGTGTTTAAGTTAACATGCGTAACTGCAAATCCAACCATTTTCAGGATAATACGGCTGCACCGACTTTGGCGTTGCAGCTGAAAGGTTGGTTCCGGTGTGTTGGCTGGGTGTAACACGAGCTAGGACGTAACTCAGCCTTCTCCTGCATTTCCCCGCGTTGTCATGGCGATCTTTGTCCTCGCTACAATCTGCTGCAATGGCGTCATTGGAAAGGTTTGCCACCAATGCCCCCCCCCCTCCACTCAACCCCCCACCTCCACTATCACCGCCACCTTTTTTCTAAATACGACATACAACCAGCATGGCCCCCTAAATCGTCTAAAAAATAGATTTATGTTACATTTCTTTACCACTCATGCATACAGTTGGGGAGCACATTTTTGGAAACTAATCAAAATGTATGTACTGGCACATGTCAGGATTGTTTTTATACTGCTTTACTTTTTGAAATACGGATTGGTCGATTAATTTCAGATGCTGCGAATAGTCGCAATATCAGATGAAGGGGCAAAACACATGCCTTATTTATTTGAATATGTATTATATCCAAAACTTTAAATCTATTCAGAGCGAAACGACCTTATGATTAATGTGAATATAAAAATCATCTTTTTAGTATTAAAATTAGCTTCATATCGTTACATTCAAGTTTCTGCACCAAGACAGGGCACGGTGCTCTTTGATCACAGAATATATCAATAGGGCAATAATCATGCAACTGACAGCCAATTAAGTAATTAAATGGCAAATTCATAGGCGATTGACAACAGTTTGGATTCTAATAATGTACATGAAGACCTAAGCTGTATACCTGGAGGCATATTAATCAGTACATATACACATCCTAGTACCACTGAATCAGTACGTGTACTACATAGTCAAAATCAGAAATGATTTTAAAACAAATGTACCAAATTTTATATGGCATTCTGTTTGGCAACATTTTCTCATTTGAATAATTGATCTGATCCCTTTTCCCCATAAGTAGAGTAGAGTGGTGCTGTTTTTTTAAGGGTCAGGTTAAAGAGCAGGTCAGGTCAGGCTAGCCACTAATGCTATCCGTATGTTGCATTGTGGTAGCGCCCATGAGGCATTGTGGGTAAATTCCAAATGACCTGGTTAGTTAGCTGACTGGAATGGGGGATGGGCAGAACATGAAGAAAGGGGAGAGAGTAAAATTCATTTTAAACAAGAATGATTTTAATAACACGAACTATTTTGTATTTGAATTATATTTAAAGATATCTGCAATATTTAAGGCCAGAATCATAGTCCAATGACAATATATGAATGACAACTGTCGTATCCGGACGTCACTCAGGCAGCAGAGACTGACTCAACATATGAAATTCCTGAAATGTTTTTCATAATTAATACTTTAAATAGAACAGGAGAATCCTACATTTTAGGCCTTTTCTGAGTAACTCTAAGTAATGCTTACCTTTTGTATTCATAGTAACAGGCGGTAAAGCGGGAGTAGGGAGGACAGGTACAGGTGTTCGGGTCACAGGGTCAAGCAAGCGGAACATTAGTTTGTGTTCCAGCCTTTTAAAGATAAAATGGGGAACGCTCAAGGGTGTGATGGGTAGGATTTTTAAAAGGACAGATCATGTTAATTAGCCAGCCGACCAATCGGGCTGTACGTCCGCTCTTTATGGTAGCCAGTGTCCCTCAGAGCTCACCCTCCCCCCACACATGGTGATCACCTCTGGTGTACAGAACAACAGCTTGTTTTAAATGAGAAAGACTCCCTGTGTGTCAGATGGCTCTTCCTGGGGGCTTTTTTCCCATCAGTGTATGCTCCACTCAGTGACATGTCACATGATCCCGCCCCTGTAACCCCCCCCCCCCAGCCACACTAAAAGCTGCAGCAGTATCTCTCAGCAGGTTGCCCAGCCAGACGTGACCTCTCCCCCCGCCCAACCCTTTCAACTTCTCCCAGGGTGGGTAAAAGTGGTCAGGACTGGTCATGCGTCACCTGGCGGTTGCGCCATCTTTAACTGTTCGGCCTCCTATTATCCGCAGAGGATGCCATGACTGGGCAGCTCTGGGGGAGCCTGGCATGACTCAAGCTCAAGAGGCTTAATGTCATTTGAATATTACAATGTGCTCATTCTCTCAGTCCAGGCTGATTCCCTGCATGATCGGTGGAAATCAAAGAAAGCATGCTTAAGGCTCCCAAGGACCAGGTTGGTCAATAGCTGCTAAAATCCAACAGCTACACCTGTATACACACAGGTCATGTGATTTTATCTGCACTCCGTTATCTCTTGCTGGGTTTGGTCCATTGTTGTGTAGACCATGGTAACAGTAACCGCATCTGCAACTAAAAATGGGATTATTAATGTCTGATAGAGCCACAGTGTTCCTTCCAGGCTGGAGCTCAAGATC
Source organism: Hippopotamyrus pictus (assembly GCA_026781145.1). Taxonomy (NCBI): domain Eukaryota; kingdom Metazoa; phylum Chordata; class Actinopteri; order Osteoglossiformes; family Mormyridae; genus Hippopotamyrus; species Hippopotamyrus pictus. The sequence goes on along the minus strand of JAODLC010000123.1, from coordinate 29,720,252 downwards.
TCAGTATCAGCATGGAGCAGCTGTCGTGCATCTCCACCGACTGCTCATCAGCCCTGACCTCCATCTTATCTTCCACAGAAACACTCAGAAAAAAAGATTTACCTTACTCAGCTTCTTAGATCTTGGGCGATTCAACTCTATGTTCCAGTCCGATGGAGGGATTCAGCCTTTCGTATCTGCTCATTGCCACTATAAGGTTCACCCGTCGTCTGTAAACATGTTACTTTTTTTTTTGTAGTTTTCTATGCCTTTCTCTACTTTTTTTTTCCCTACTCAAGATCTTGCTCTGTTGTTGAACATAATTCCCATTTAACAAGAAACCTCAATCTGTACTTTCTTGGTCTAGACGCTGTCTGCGTGCATGTGTGTTTGTGTGCGGGGGATGTGTGGATCCACCCAGCACTGCTGTGTCACCGTTGGAACTGGGAGTAATGGGCACACGGGGGGGGGTTGGGGGTGGTCCACCTGCCACGCCCAGCATTGGTGTTCCGAAGAAGAGGCACACCCATCCCATGGGTCCTGCCCCCACAGCTCAGTGACTAACTGCTATTACCGGTCAGCGACTTCCATGGAATGCTCCTCCGCTGGCCAGGAGTCACTGCATTGGAATGCAGAGGCCGCTAATCAACAAAAGAATGACTTAAAAAGGCCAGAAAATGAAACCACTTTCTATGCCTGTGAAGACATAAATACAGATGTTACAGCCAGACAATGCAGCTGCAGATATCACACTGAGGATACAGGATAGTTGATTCTATACAAAGAATCAGTGCAGTGGGAGAATCAGCATAATGTTTCTTTGTTTTGCGATTTGTATGACAGCCGAGCACTAGAAACGACCATTATATTTGCTGCTGGTTTCTGTCTGCCTACTGGATGGACAGAGATGGCCGCAGTAGATGGCGATGCCAGATTTTAGGTGGCAGATTGGCTGAAGGTCAACCGGTGACCTGCCGTGACCAGCTGCGGCCAGGCTGCGTAGGCCCAACTGGGATTGGGGGCGCCCCAACGAGACGCATCCATCAATGGGAAGAGGAGGCTGCTTCTACATCCGTGTGACAGTGTCAAATGACTGCAGTAGGTTTGGGTGGAGGGTTTGCGGCAGGTTGGACCGGGGGAGGGGGCTCTGCTGCTCCTATGTCGATGGGGGGGGGGGGGGGGAACAAAATGCAAAGAATATCAGCACCTGTTTCCAGGGCAACCCTGAGCTGCAGAGGGGCTGACTTTGCCCCCCCCAGCACACAGACAGAGCAATGCATAAACTGTGCCAGTGTGGTGTGGCACAAACACGGTAGATACTTTTCAGCAAACCACATCCTGACAGCTTCTTCAGCTTATTTCACTGCTGCATTTTTCCACCCGTGTTCCAAACAGGGGCTGGAGAGGTCAGCTGTGTCACAATACTAACCCTGTGTTTGGTTGCTAAATCAGTCATTCCTACGTTACTTACGGCTCAAAGACAAAGCTGCTCAGTCAGTTTTCAATCACACATGCATCCCTCATGAAATATTACACTGGGAAATACATTCTGCTGTTGCCGTCATGCAATATTTTGCAATTAGTCATTAAAATCCGGAAACAAAAAAATGTGGTTCTACTCCAGTCAACCTTGCTCCCTCAATGCTATCTGAAATTCTTCTACGACTAACAGCCGCCTACCTTCTAAATGGTATTCCGAAGCCTTTGTAAAATATTTGAGTGCGTTTCCTAAAAATGACACTGCGGTGCCCTACTGGGCTCGTGCGTTTCCCGGGGGCCACTTGTTCGCATACTTTCGTTACCTGATCAGTCGATTCTTTTTAGCACAGTGTTCCTGCAAAGACAGGGTGGTAAACAGATGTCTCTGAGGCAAAGAATGGTAAATCTGGCCCCAGAGCTCAAGGACTAGGGGTGCCATTCAGCGATGCACATTGAGACTCCAGATCCATTGTTCCCCTCTCTGCAGCTTCTGTCTAGCTCCTCTCTCCGTCTCTCTGCTGGCTAATTCCCATGATGTGCGACAGCCGGCCATCTCGGGCGGAACAGACCACCAGCCCATTTGCGAAAGCGGGGAGGTATAGGGAGCGCACTATTTTCGGTCTTCCCCCCTACTTTCTAACCGTAATGACTACTACAATCATCTGCGGCATAGCATTACCCCGTAGTAACGCACAATAGCGTAATAACAGGAAACAATGTCCTTCCCCAGTGCTGTAATTACACATACTTTCCCAACCGGTTGAAGTGGTACAGTCCATCTCGTTCTCGTTTTGTGAAGTGTCTTATTGACTGAAAGAGACTGTTCTTTTTCTGTGTTGGTTAAGGTGGCACTGCCTTTATGGTTTAAGGAGGTTGCAATACTAACTTTTATTCTACATCAGGTTGTTTGAGAGTTGTAAATATAAGCTTGTACTGGGCTTAGCAGTTGGATACTCATTTAGAAACAGATGTGTGATATGACTTTAACTAACTGATTGTGGTTGATGAGTCATGGGAATTTGGCTGCTACCAGGAAAAACATGATAATTTGAAGTTGGACATTATTCTTTCACTGAAGGTGATGAAAATACATTTTATTTATTTTTCATTTAAACCATCTTCACAGCCTTACACAATAAAATACTTTCGCGTTTTGTCTGTTGTATGAGGCTGTGTAAATTGACCTACACATTCTTTACCTCAGAATCTTTTAATACAAACTTTCAATATCCAGCCACCCTTATAGAGACTTTTTGGATGTTTTTTTTGTCTCATTACTGGACCTCTTGGGTCTCACTTGTACTGAATTCTATCAAATCCTAATATTTCTTTTCATTTAAATAGACATTTCACTAGAAATGTGTATGTCATGCACTTAGGATAGGCCAGAATGATTAAAGTCTCCAGGAATGGAACTTCAGATACTGAACCGGAAATGTATTATTCAGCTACCAGGACACGTTCAACTCCCATCTATTATGCAACACAATAGGTTGCACTGGAAACATTGTTGTGTGCTTTGAACCATTTCCATATATTTCCATATATTTTAAACTGTTTGCATAGTATCTGAAATAATTTTTATGTTAATGGTATATTAACCCCTTGCAACCGTGACCAGGAATGATGGATGGTACAAGAATCACCGCAAACCCCAGGCGTTTTATGTGTGCATGCATATGTGCACACGTGTGTGTGATCTGATCTTAAAAAACTGAAATGGGGGCATTTTTTGAACTTCCAAACCCACATTTCCTATCTCAGTGTCATGATGTGTACAGTGGCAAATGATAAAAGGCTCACATCACCGGAGAGAAGTGGGTTGTCAGTATGGTGGCTAGCTAATGGTGATGGGCAGACTTGGATATGCACTGACATGGTAATAAAAGTCCATACCATATAATTTTTTGGAACCTATACACATTGAAAAGTCCTTTGTTGTTGTTAGGATGTACCCCCACTGTGACATGTTGTACATATTCATCAGAAAGGTGGATGCATATCATAATATCGTAACTGTATGTCATAATAGGAGGTAGTCAATATCACGTTATTCTTACAACCCTTGCTTTTTGTGTCACATCTCTTTCCGAACAATCATATTTAAAGTGAACACAACATTTCAGAATTAACATGCTATAAACAGTTTTAAAAACCCACTTAGTTCTCTGAAGAATTTTGTGCTCATCAGTGCATGTTTTAAAAGCTTATATTACCTTGTACTTCATATTTAGTTCATAGGTGCCCGTTTAACATTGTGCATGAGTGACGTAAGTGTGATTGTCAATGATAAACTCCAATAACTAAAGTTACTGCTATAGTTTTTTGTTGTGTATGTTCTATTCTGCCAATCTTTGCCACTCTTCCAGCATTTCGTCTTTAGTGTTTTTTTAATAGAATCTCGTGTTTCTCCTGGAGTATACAGGGTGTGGTTGGGCCTGACCTTCTATGACCTTGCTTTCCAGCTATTCAGTACACCAGTCTGCTCTCAATTTTACATGCTTCCCCCATCTCCCCACATCACTGGGCAGACGCCCAGAACAGGACACGCCGTCCAGGCACATTTCTCAGTTCTGGCCGAGATTCATATAACTGGCTAGACCTCTTCTTGGACAGAACGTCCAAACTATGTTCTGAAGTTCCTTTAGTAAAGAGAAAAAAAACAAACCTGAATGGATTACTTCTCACTTTCATCATTCAAAATAAATTTTATAGGCATTCCCAAGACAAAACCTTGTGATGAACTTAAGATTTGTAATTTTTAATCAAAATTGCCGTTTTGACAATTACAATATTGTTATGATTGTAACAATACGTACAGAGACAATTTATTAATATTTAATTACTTTAAGGAATAAAAAACATTCATGGCATCATAAAAATTAAAATTCTAAAAAAAAATTTATAATACACATATTTTGCAATATATTAGGACATTTGTATTCTAATTTAGTTTGCTTATTACAAAAAGCGCCCTCTGTATATTAGTGTGTGTTTTACTGTGAATACTATAGAATAATATATACATATCAAAGTAATAAAAATAAATATTGCCAAAATAATCTAACTGCGGACTAGCATTAATCATCAGTGACAACCGTAATTAAATATCAGATTACAAGCATCATGAAAGTTTCACGGCAATGCTCAAAAAGCGGTATTTTAGTATATAAATCGTCTTATCCAGGACTCATACGATGCTAGATCGTCTCAGCGACGCCTCTGTCACAATGCAAAAAGCCAAAATGGCGTAAGTATTCTGTGATCTCATCAGTACTACTCGCAAGCAAACACTACGGATGGCACAACATATTTCTTGTTTGTAACTCCTACAATAGTTGATCTGCTATTCTGGTCTGAGGGCAGGGAGAAGTCAGTCAGGAAGGCAATGAGGGGGAGAGGAACACGAAAAAAACTGCTTTTTCCCCCCGACGGAGAAGCTCCATCCTCATGATCTCATGAATAAATTATAGCAGGCCATTGTGCAATAGAGGGAGGTATGCAGCGAAGCTCGAACAAACACGGCTGAGTTGCACGGAGTATAGCATTTACAGCAGCAGCGTGATCGGGGGGGGGGCTGTCCTCACTTTCCGTATTGTACTCATGCACCTTCAGAGAAGGAACTACCCCCCAGCCGGGTCCGCCTAGACATCGCGGACACATCCTTACTGTGTTTTACCACGTTTTCCGCACAGGCACGTTGTACATACCGGAGTATGGAGAATACAACTTAGCAAAGCGAAACGGCAAAAAAAAAAACTACTGGATTAACTCGCTAGTTGAGCAGACAGCACGGACAAGCTAAGCTAGCTCGCCGGCTAGTACGCTACACCTGAAGGAAAGAGATCAAGAAAGAGACTAAGCGAGCTTGTAAAGTTAGAGACGATCTCCCCCCGTGGTCGTGGTTTTGTAAAGAAGAGGGCTGCGCATCAGCTTTTTGAGAAGGATCTTGGTGGATTTCTGCTGTTGGACCTGGAGATTAAAACACATCAACCTCGGGCAGTTGTGAGTCGAAGGTAAGCACGATGGCTAATAGATCCTCCACACTTTACCTATTCATCTGACATGGTGAACTCAACCTTTACATTGTTTGCGTTTTGCTGCATTTCTCGGCGTGTGTGCAGAGTGTGGTGGTGCTCGGTCCCCAACACGTGTGATTTAACGAAATCGGACACTAATTAACCTTTCCTAGCCCAGTTAGCTCGGCGATTTAATAATGGCCGATGTGCGCTCTTCAGTGTCAAGGAAATGTGGCTAACGAACGGATCACCGCACGCACAATCCGCCAGTTTAATCGAGGCAAAAAAGATCAATTCGCAGGATACTTTAGACTTAGAGACAGCAAATGATGTACAAAATGTCTCCCATTGTTATTTCGTTGCGGACACGCGTTTAGTGCCACCGTGCCGGATACATTGTACCTGGCATGTAGCTACTAATGCACTGTTATAATCTATCGCACATGTCCAGCTTCGATGTCCCGTACCATAACGTCTATTAATCCATTGCAAAAACAAAAACATGATTTTGCTTATTTGTTTCCTTTCTTTTTTGCAGTCACTGCCGGTCACGCGATTGCTTTGCTGCTGCATAGCTAGCGACGTTTAAACCGAGATGTTGAGACTTAGCCGACTGGGCAGATTTAATAGCCTTTTTTTCTTAAAATAATGAAACTGCCGGAGTGTTTCTTGGGTTTTGCCGGCGATGGTTAATCTACGTTTAAAAACCATATTGGCGTGTTACTGTGGCGCCGTATTTCCCGTAGTTAACAGTCCGTCTACCTCTGGTCACCCCTACAGCATTGCAGTGTATTGTTTGAATTACGCACCCTGCCCCAAGTTTTTCTTTTATCTCATTAAATGCTGTGTTTTAGCCAGTTTGGCATAAAATTGCAGACCTACCCGGTTTGAGTGTCTTCCACAATACGACACGATTTATTTGATATTTCTTGCAGTGCAGCTGCATTCGCGTTTGTATATGGAAATATAATTTACATGTTAATGGACGTCTGTCACGTCGATTTGCTGTGTGTATTAACATTTACTGACGATGTACGTAGGGTATCGTGGCATTTTCAAAGTGTACCATACATCTCGTAGTCTTCTTTTGCGTTGGATGGCTGCCTTGGTTGCAGATTTTGTGTAAAATATCGTCATAGATAAGGTCTTAGAGTATTAATTTTCTTTCCTTGTCAGTAAAGGTAGTTGATGTATATTTGATGGTGGTGGAAGCTGACTGAATTTTTAATAGTCATAATTATTGTTAACTTGGGTATTGGAATGCTTGAATTATAATTTAATGAAAAATAGCATACACATTGTAGAAACAAACTACAGGAAGACGGGTAGCGTCAGGACTGTGGACATAAACTCGTGCCGAACAATTTCAGTTGACCGGTCTTCCTTTGGATGTCAGCCTTGCCGGATAGCCTGCTTAACGGTGTATTAAAAGGTCGCTCGGGAGTTTCACTGAAGATCCCCAGAAAGGGAACGGTCTTCAGACTTATCAGCGTCTGGAGTTTGACCTAACGGGAGGGACTGGCCCCCACCGGGCAAACACACGAGCCGCGAGTCCTGCCTGCTTGTGGGGAGCAGGTTTCAGGGAAGCTTTGAAACGACAGATTGTGTCGTCATCAGGAACCTCTATTAGTGGCAGAAGGGCTGTAGATGTCTCATTTGGTTTAAGGCTGCAGTGTGTGGTTGGGTGTAATAAGCTCTGCCTCTATAGGAGATGACTGGTCACGACCCCCCCCCCTCCCCCCTTAATTGAACAAGTAAATGAAAAGATTTTTAGTTACCTGGGTGTAATACATACACCAGTTTTTAAGCTCAATTATGAAATGAAGTCTCTCCAATATTGTGTTTTAAATAACTAGAGGAGTTATTTCAAGACCTATTCTCCCGAGTTAGGTGCTTACATTCATTCAGAAAATGCAGAAATGGGCCAAACTGGCTGTTAATCACAAGCCGTATCATCATCCTGTTTATTGGAACAATTTCCTTCCCATGGCTGTGTTGCCCTTTCAGCAATGTGACCTCACGGAGACGGCAAGGATACCTCACGGAATTCTCGAACCCCCATTCACGCCTCCGTCAACATCCATGGTGGGTTATGTCACATTGGTGCTAGACATCGGTTATTATTATTATTCTTTTTTTTGTTGTAGCAGTATGCTTAAAGAAGAGGTGCAATTTCCCCTGCTTGCCGTCCCAATGATACGTGGGTGTGCTGAATATCTAAAGTGTGAGCAGAGCTTACCTGTCGTTTAAGCCCACCAGGTCTGAAGTCTCCTATTTCAGCTTTGGTCATGCTTACCTGGTGTAATTAGGCTAGAGAAACAGTTTTCTGCCCTTTCTTTTGTTTTGGCAGATTCCAAGTTTAAAAATAGACGGTTTTTCATATCAATGGCCTTTTCTGCTGTTTTTTTGACCTCAGTTGGGCGAGGACTTTTTCCCGGTGACCTCAGAGCTGGATTTTCGCTGCTGAAATTCGCCATCCTTAGGGATGTTGGAAGCTCTGGATGGCAGCGTCACCCAGAGAGCACGGCGCAGTCTGGCGCATCGGCCCGTGGGCTGGAGCAGAGTGACGTCGCTGGGTCGCGATGACTTGGCTGACTCATCAGTTTATGAGTTGTAGTTTCCATAAATGGTTTATCGGCGTCGTGCAGTGCTGCTTCGTGGAGTGCTGCTTCGTGGAGCGCTGCCGATTTGTCATCGCGTCACTTTAGACTAAGGAAGGTTTGGCAAATTTCTGGCTTGATCTGCGTGCTGTTAGATAGCAGAGAGAAGCAGTGTGATTCTGTCAATACAGATGATGACTACCCCCCCCCCCACTAGCATCCGCCACAGCTGGTCCATCCCAACAATGTTCGGCTTGGGCTGCCATGCAGATGTTCCCTAAACCACCTATATTTTCTGAGATTCCCCCCCCACCCCCACCACCAAGAGGTATCAGAAGGAGTATTTCTCCAGAGGGGGTTGAGGGATCCCTGATGACATGCTGAAAGTCAAGACTGGCACATTCTGAAATTGCTATATAGTCATTAAACAATCTGGTAACTTCATGTCGGCTGGGCAGCAGGTCTTGGGTTTGTGTTTCCTTTGCCCATGCTATGCATGACGTAGCAGAGAGCTAAGGAGAGGGTTTCATGAGCCGGTACTGGGTGCCTCACAGGTAGCCAGTCAGGCCGAGTAAATGCCACACTACTTAGGTCATCTTTCGTGATTCACGTTTTGACATGGGGTGGCGTGTGGCGCATGGGCCCAGGTTGTCTAATTTGGCTTTATGAAGCAGTAGTGTGGAGGAAGATCATCAGATGGTGTTTTCATAATCCACCCGGGCTACAGCTGAGCCCAGCCCCCCCCCACCACCTCTCCCGCCAAGCCGCTTCGCGCAGAGCAGATGGAGGTGTAGATGGCTGTCTTATTGGCAAGTCCGTGGCCATTATTGGACTTCATGGGGTTGGGGGGGGTGCATCAAACTGCAGGCACAGGACAGTGCTGTCCCTTTGAATGCCCCCCTTCACCCTGGACTTTTGTAGCTCACCAGCGTGGGATTGGCAGGAGATCCGCACCCCAGTTGGCACTTGCGTGCGATGGGTGGCGTTACGGCCACTGCAGACATAGGCATTCTGTACTGTGCCCCCCCCCCCCCCCCATTTAAGGATACTCCGTCGTCTTGCAAAACGTCGCTGGGGCAGCTGGCATGATGCAGGGTGAGGGGAGGCTGTGTGTTGCCTGTGGAGCTGAGCTTTCCATCTCCATTCATAAGCACCGTGTGATCTAGGCCTTTCAGTAGGCTGTCCGGACCCCATAGCAGGCTATGATGGACAGCAACTGAGATTAGACTACAATTCCCAGAATTCCTGTGGCGTGCTTGGACGACACCTAGCCCAACAAAGCTTCAGGAAATACCAAACTGTATAAATAAATGAGGGGGATTACTGTTTACGCTGCCTGCAAATAGAGCGCTTTGGTTAATATGTAATTTTGTATTGTTATCTCACTGTAGACACTGTAATTCCTGAGCGGTTCCTCATTGCTGTTGTGTAAGGTCACAAATCTTTTCAGGCTGTTGTGATGTGGGGCATTATTGTGCCCATGCGGTGGTGAAGCGTGATGAAATGTCATTGTCGGGTGATGGGGGCCTGGATCAAAAGGCTGCCTCGCCAGCTGGCCCCTCGGGAGCTACGGCAAGGGAGGAGATCCTGTGGCTGGCAGGTCAGGAGGAGAGGGTCGGCGCCAGACTAGTGCGAGGCCCAATTAGCCGCTCTCCTGGGTTCAAAGCACAGCGGCTGCGGATTGATGGGGTCCGTCGCAGCTTTTATCTGCGCTGGGCTGCACGGGTGGTTGCCGGGCCATGCGCACTAATTGTTCCTGGGTGTAAATGTGCCTCTAGGTTGTCTGTGAAGTGTGTCTAGCTTGGGCACTGGATGGGGTTTGGCTCTGATATCTCCACAGCGGGTGGAGAAGCGCTTCCCCTTATTTAAGTTTCATGTCACAATCTGTCAAGAGCTGATTGGATGAGAGAGGGTGAACGCAACCCCCCCCCCATAATTATCCAATCTCAGTAGGTTTATGCTGCCTTTACAAAGCTACAGACACCATGAAGTGGCGGGAATCCAGCTGGTTGTGCTAGGTTCTCTTCAGAAACAGTGAGGACTGAACCCATGTGAGGACCGAACCCATTTCCTTTGTTCCAACAGATGTAAATGGCTTCCGTTTTTCAGTTGTTTAAAAGCATTTTTTCTTACTCCGTTCCAAAGAAATGGACCAGGACCAAACAGATCAAGTTGATTGTGAACAGGATAAAAAATATTCATGAAAGCAACTGGATAGAGGTGTCATCATCATCTTTTATTTTTAGCCGTCGTAGGTGCTGCTTAGATTCCTGTCGTGCCCCATGGAATCATGGTACCAATAATATGGCTGAAATTGTCTGTGCTACGTTCTGACTACAAGTAAGGAGATTCTTCTTCACCCTTGGTCCCCTGTGGCTTTTACCCCACGTCGTCATGATGATACCTGTATCTTCATGCTACATGTGTGAAAGCTTGCAAATCCCTTCTACTGATGCTCCTGTTTTTTCGCACGTGCGTGTGGGAGAGCAAGAGAGATGGTATCAGCATTTATCTTATTTCAGGCCACCTCCTCCCTCCCGATTCTGCTTCTCTGTCACTGCTGACCAGGTCCATGCACACAAACCTTCAAGTCAGATGTCTTTTGCAGTCCTTACTTTCAGTTCTCAGTTATCACTGGATCTTTCTAAAGCTGCCTTTTTAGCTATAGTTTGTCCCTGAGGATCTATGTTTCTTTGCAAGGTTCTCCTTTATGTAAACACGGTGTCTGAGTTCCTGATGATAACTGGATGAATGAACTCCATTGTCAGTGGCTATTAGGAATTATTTGACTGTTCGGTTTCTGTGGTGCCCCAAACTTGTCTGCGCGATGAACCACGTGCGGTAAGTGTGGCAGGCTTTGGTATTGTGTGTTTCTAGGTTTCCATTTCAGTCCTTGGCTTCTGGGGGTTGTTACTGGGGTCTTGTAACAATGTCAGGTCGCTACATCCGTGGCATGTTTCACACATGGTGCTGGCGTGTTATTACGGCACTGTGATCTGGCTGAGTCGCTGTGACGGCGAGCGGTTGCCGTGGAGAGCCGTCTGGGCGGCGCACGTGAGGATATAAATGTTATGCAAATCTGTCTGTCTGCTGTACGCTGGCCGCCTCGTCGGGAGGCCAGCGGTGAGTCAGAGGAGGGGGGAGGCGGGACTCCCACGCGACACAGAGCCCCCCGACGGCGGCTGTGACGCATGTTGGCGGGCCTGACGTCCGATGACCGACGCACGCATGCACAGGGTGGATTTGCGTTTGTAAATACGCACCTTCCTGGAGGTCATCAGGTTGTGGCGTGTGCACACGCTCACGGTGAGTCGATCCGGAGCAAGGCTTTCCCATCCCACGGCGCCGATTTATAGCAAGTATTTCTGCACACCTTTACAAGCGAGCGGCCATCTGGCCTCAAAGACCTCATTCACGGCTGCCCTCATATCAAACGGCTTCCTATCTCTGTCTGGGTCTTGCTGGTTCCTCTCCTCCGAGTTGGCCCTCTGCGAATGACTCCATGTGACATGATCAAAGGGTTTTCCGGGGGCCTGCTGAAACTGTGGGGGTGGGGGGGGGGGTTTCTCCTCCATTTCCTTCCAGGGGCAGCTGTGTTTGGCCCGACATGACCTCTGGTGGCCATCTTATCCCACAATTAGATTAGCCAGATAAACGCCTCTGTGCTCTCGAGGGTCAGGCCGGCTCACCTGCTGAAAGTGTCTTGTGCTCAAGGCTCGAGCGCGTTTCTGTGACAATGAGCCGCTGCTCATTGTGCCTTTACAGAAAGAACTACTACTAGGTCAGCAGTGTAGACAGTTTTTTTTTAAGGGGGACTGCTGGGAAAGGGTAATTGGGGAATAATACTGTGATCTGTCTGGGTTACCTTAAGCAGTCATGGGGAAGAAGTGTTCTTGAGTATGAATGAGTGGCACTGCTCTAGTTTCCAAGGTAGGAATGTGTAAGTGTGTTAAATACCTCCAGTGAAATTCAACAATGCATCAAACACGACATTCACGTCTAAGTACTCTAAAGAAACTCAGATCTGCATCTGCAAGTGGCCTGATTTGATGTGGCCCAACCATGTTACTATAACAACCGGTGACTAACAAAAAAAAAAATGCCAAGGAATATCTGATTGCGTGGAAGTGGAGAGAGTCCAGCTGCTGCTGCTAGCACTGTCTGCTTTGTCCTGATGGGGGCGCTGTCCTGTGCCGCTCCCCTGGGTCCCACTTGTTTGCGTTCCAGTGAAACCCTTTCCAGTTAAGACGATATGGGCCCCTCCCCGCCAGCGCAGTACGGGGGTCAGGAGGTGGGCCCCTCTGGAAGGCAGAAGTCCCGAGTCACAGTGAGTGTGCAGCTTCCCCTCTCTGAGTTCTCATCCGGCCGCTCCTCCTCGTCCCCGCCACCAGGGCTGTTTGTGCCACGCTACGTCACCCTCGCCCGCCTTGCCAGCCACCACATGCGTGACGCGGCGGGGCTGTCCGACTTCCCCCGGCCGCTCCCGCAAACCCACTCAGTCTGTCAGCCAGCCGGCCTCCGCTTTGGCTCTAGACTGTCCGGCTGTCGAGGCGGTCCGTCACACCACTCCGGCTCTGACGCTTCAGCGGGTAGCCGAGTCGTTAAAGACCTACATTAGCTGCGGTTGTGGATGGTGGACACCTGGTGCTGTCTGCGAGGAGGCACTCCAGTCCGCTCGCTCGCGCTCTGCTTATGTCGAGGGCCGAGTCCTTCAGTTGTGCACTAGTCAAGTAGGTAAGTTAATAATGAATGAATGAATAAAAATAATCACTGCCACTGGTAAGCGAGGTAGTAGTAGATGGTTATCCTAGTAGAGAGCTTATCCTCCTAGTGATTAAGGTGTGTGTAAGGTCTGTATGTGTTAAGGGGGCCACGTTTAATGACAGAGTTCAGTAATGAGGTATCCAGTAATTAGGAGCCTTACCTAGGAGCAGCCAAGGTTTGGGGGGGTGGAATCCGTGGTTTGTGGTGGCATTTGTGTTAGTGCTCAGTTGTAATGCTATGGTGGGGGGTGATAAATGAACAGCCTGTTTTGGCTTCCCAGAACAAAATATGCGAGTTAACACTCATCTTTTGCACATCAATTAATTATCTGCAAGCAGTTGTGTTTGTGAGCAATTGATTTGAGTAATTATGAGTAATTGTGATGTAGTGCTGCTGGCTCATACTCGCTTGTGGCATAAAAGGGGGTTATTGTCAGTCGCGGATATATCAGTAAATATATATTTTTTTTTTATTTTGAACCTTAAGAGTCAGTGGTGTAAATGAAATTGATTGTTAATTTAGTATGTAAATGTGTCATATTACTATTTTCTTACCTGCATAGAGCCACTGTTATTCATTGTGCTTTACCAGTTACCTGGTTGAAGGTTGTTCTTCTTGGATTCATTTCCATTGACCTTTGACTTTCTGGTCAGGGCTGGTTAATGGTCTGTCTGCATTTCTGTAGAGGAGTTATTAGTTTTTATTTTCAGTTTGGGTTTCCGAAGCTTTGTGGCTTCATGGCTTTGATTATGAAGGGTCCGTGTGTGTGTGTGTGTGTGTGTGTGTGTTTGTTTGTTCTTCCATGCCTGTGTGTTATTGTTGACCTTGCTCACACTGTTGACTGGGCCGAGGTGAACAGGGAGGCTTTGCTGAGCTGGTACCTGGATCAGGCATAGACTCTCCAGCAGTACGGTAGCTGTATGTTGGCAAATTTTGGTGAAAGAACGCTCGCTGTCCCTGACACGTTACCGGCTCCTGCTGTAGGGTCTCGTTCTCTTACCGGGGTTTTTCACATGTTATTTTTAAATGTGTGGTTGACACTTTCTGACTTCCAGCCTCGTTGAGGCCTTAGGATTGGACCAGCACTGGCCTTGGAGCAGCAGTTACCAGCAATGATCTGCCAAGGCTCCCTTCTCAGTGTGGTCGCGACAAACTGATTATCTGTCACTTTTAACCTCCGGCGGACCTCCCGATGTGTATTAACTATACACAAGTATGTTGCGAATTCTGAAGAGAGGAACAGTCTGTTTATGTTAACGTCTGGTACAAATTCGAAAAATTCGTAAAATAGATTTACAGGTGATTGGAGGAGCGTGCCCACCAGCCTTGACAGGAAGGGAAGAGTCCGTATGCCACGAATGTGTTAGCTTGACTGAGATTGTAGCTTGTTGTATAAAAGCAAATTGTTTGGAAAATGCCACACTGTCTAAACACATTGCACTTTAAAAATCTCGTGAATGGTTTCCTTTCTGGCGATATGTTTATTTCCTGATAAATGTCATTTCTGTACCTTTCGTAAGCACTCCTGTAAAATAGAACAAAAAAGTTAGCACATACTAAGCTCGCACCATACTTTTGATATTTATTTATTGGGAATAGCGCTGTTTTTGTTTGGCAAATTTTATTTTAATAAATAGCATTGCTTACCATCAAAAAAAAACGCACAGTATGGCATACAGCATGGCTGCATCGCATATGGAAAAATAGATACTGCCCAAGTCTACCAGTTACTTAACAGATTCAGATGATCTGCTTTAGCAGGTTGTTTTTATTGTTATTTAATACGTTTTTTCGTTAATGCAGTGGCTTAGTGGGTAGCGCTGCCGTTGAGGGTTTGAATCGCCCTTCTGCTTTGTAGATTCTGGATTCGGCATGTTCTTCCCATGTCATGCAAGTTTTCTCCCGGTGATTCCGTTTTCCTCCCGCAGTTCAAAGGCATGCAGTCACACTAATCACCATCCCTGTCTTTCCCGTAGCTTACGGTTTTGTCCATGCGCGACCGTTCGCCCTGTGATGGACTGGTGTCCCCCACATCATTTGGGATGGACTGTGAGTGTTTAGAGGATCGATGGATTTCAGTTTTTAAACATTTTTCATTTACACACCTACGAACAGGATTCGAACGCCAAGTACCTAGAGTTCCCCCGGCAGAGCCGTCTCTTCCACTGCTTTTTGTTCGATGACCGTCGCTTGACTCACGAGGTTAACAGGTTACTACGAGCCGGTTGAACACCACCAGAAGTTTCCGTTTAACAGTCGGTTTTGTACATGCACACGTTGGTTCCCCTGTAGATGTTCTTCTAGGCACGTGTACCTTTATGTAAATAGACCAACAACTAATTTTATACCTATAAAAACTCAGTTATTATAGCTGTAAATGGACTGGTCTTTGTTGTTGAACTGGAATTTCCCCTAAAGGCTTCTAAAGTTAAATGGCTGTTTTCTAGCCAGTGGTATAACACAGATACCTACCTGCAGCTGCGTTGGTTTTCTCAATATACTCCAGCTTTTGCTAGATGTTTTGTTGCTGTTTTTCTTCCCCCTTCGCTTGGCTGTTGTGTGAATGTCGCGGAGTGGCTGTGTGCCTCACATTGTCAGGCTCATTGGGTTAAATGAGCAGAGAAGCAGGGAACCGTCACGTGTTATGAGTAACAGACCGGTTTCTGTGAGATTTTGTCTTCCTCACAGAAACCCATTGGGACACTAGCGTCTTTCAGACGAGTTTGCTGCCCGCTAACCCTTCTCAGCTCTCGGTTTGTGTCCAGGCTACATTGGCGTGACAAGTGCTCACTTGAATAGATGCGATTAGTCACGTCGAGGAAGCCGGAAGGCCTTCGCCCGCCCGGGTGAGTCTCTGCCCGTCTTGGTTGGGTGTCTGGTGTGCGGAGATGGGACATGCAGTCCCCGCAGTGCGTGTCATGTGACTCAGGGTGTTTCCCGGAAAGGAAACGGGAGCCTCTGTGGAGGTATGAAGCCAGAGTCGGGATCCCCGACGGCATCGATGCTTGGGAATGACCTCACCCAGTGGTCACGTTGAGAACGTGATGGCGTCACTTGCTGTGGCTTGAGCCATGATGTGCATCAGGCGGCCATGCAAAAGAAGTAGACATTTGGTTTTTGCAAGCGACTGTGTTGGCTGCCCAGGGCACATAGCCATAGCCATGCTCAGGAATGTGCTATCAGAGAGGCAAACCCCCCCCCAGCTTTCCATGCAACCCCCCCATCCAAAATTCTCTGTTCCTCAATGGGCTCTCAGGGTGGGTGGGGGAAGGGTGGGACAAGCCTGTTCCTCATTAGACCCAGCAGGCTTGGGGGGGTGGTTCGACTGGGGGGGGGGGGGTCATGATAAATCTATGCA
>JAODLC010000123.1:29679211-29690223 GCA_026781145.1 Hippopotamyrus pictus | reverse complement strand
ATAAATAAAATATGTGTATATGTATATGAGAGTGAGCGAGAGAGAGAGAGGAGGGGCAGAGCAGAAATTAAGGATCAATGGTGAGAATATACATGTGGTCGCTCCCAGGCCGCTGTGACGTCGTACCTGACAATGTTCTCTGCTGGCGAAAAGCACACCAGGGCGCCCGCTGCTGGGACCCACTTAGCAGCTGGCGGGTTTCCGTCCATCGTTGTGGGGTGATACGTGCCTGTGGAGCAGAAGGACGGCGCAGTGGAGGCCGCCTGCTGGGGCAGGGGGTTTGCATCTCTAAGCCACACCCACATATTCCTGGGACAGACATCACCCGCACAACCAGTCTGAAAGGCCAGATATTTGTTTACTTGTTATTTTATTAAGGGGGGTGGGGGGTGGTGTTGCCCTGGCACCAAGGACTGTTAATCAGTGTGGAAAGAATCGCTGTCTTCGGTACTCCTGCGTGTCCCTAATCTGGTTCATTTACTTAGTGCGGTTTGCTTCTCCATCTTATTTGCAGGAGGAAAAAAAACTCAGACTTTCCTGAGTCCAGCCAGCGGAGGCAAACAAACAGGAAAATAACCTGCCCTAAATTTACTGTTGTCGTTTGAACACCCCTCCCCTCGTAGCGTTATGTTCATTATTCGTCCCGACCCCTGGAAATCGTTGATCCTTCACCAGACATAACTCTCTGAACTTCATGTTACAGCAATGTTTTTTCCCCCGTTGGCCCTTATTTAAAGAAAAGAAACTTGCGATTTTAAATGTTTATACCTGCTTTCATTTTTGTAACTAGACAAATGGATTTTAAGGTGCTCAGTGAAGCTCGGTTGGATCATTGGAGAAGAGCCGTTTCACAATGGAAGTAAATGCTTACAAGATGACTTTTTTAAGCACAATATTTTTCTCCCGCTGTATATACCCATGTAAAACACTATGAATCGTGCATATTAGCAGACCTGCTTTGTCTGCCAGCTCCTTTACGATGAGCTCTATCTCAGAGAGAATTAAATTTGAAAGGAGTACGTGTTCAGTTCTTTGTCTCGTCGGATATTATGACCGCTCTTTGGGCATTGTCTGTCGGCCGTCTGCAGTTTGTACGACGATGACCCAGAACGTCAACAGTTATTGGATGTGCAACTGTTTTTGTTTCAGGTCATTTGTGTATCATATTCATTTTTTTAATTAATATTATAATTATTATTAAAGATAATTGGTGTACCCTGATGCCCCTTCTTTTATGTGTGCTTGTTTTTGAATAAATAATGCCCCAGATATCCATCTTCTATTCGCTTATCCAGTACGGACTCGCTGACTGTACTGAAATCCCCAAATAATTTCAAGTGAAGCAATAGACCGCTTAGTCCCCATCAGTCCCGTCCGTAAGTAGCAAAGCTATTTACATCACAACAATTTGCAATTATCGTGGCATTTGTAAAGTTATTTTGTAATATAGGTCATTGCGTATGTGAGCGTATCGTTAGCCCAAAAGCACCACCATGCGGAATGGGCTTAGATTGTTGGTATGACTAACCAAAAACACGAGGAAAGGAGCGCCACACAGATGGGATAAAATACCGTGAAATGAGGGAAAGAGTGCTGCATAAACTGCGGGTAATCTAGGCACTTTCACACATTAAAAACAAGATGGAACACTAGGACTCTGAATAGATAATCTCTAACTCATTTGGTCAAAGGATTATACGAGATCGGGTCCATACTGTATACGGTACACAATGACAAATAGGGGTGTGGCATTTCCCCAAGTCAAGACCAAAATAAATGTATCATTTGTTGCTTAATGTTTTATATCACCTGAACTTCCAACGACCATCCAAGAAACACGCTGTTAACACTTGCTGCTATTTTACATTAAATACGCGCCTTTTATTCATCCCTCTACCTATGCGTTCTCGCGAATCTGTTAATTGCCATTACACTTTATTTAATATAATGGTTTACTAATAGTACGGCGCTTTAATCTGAACTGCGACGATGCCCACATAGACAAAACGTAGTTTTAAAGATGATGGACATTCGCAGAGTCCGACTGAAGCGTTTTTATAAAGTTGCATTTGTTTAAATGCACCACTTCTGTGACATTTACAACCCCATCGCAGTGCCAATCGTGACTTACGGCATTTTCAACAAAGAGTAAAAAATACATATTTTGTGGACCTGCGGCTTCTAATTGGTTCTTTCCATTTCGCTCAAAAAAATTACGATTTTTATTGGTTCTCGTCAATCTTGGGGGGTTTCTTGCACCTTATATATTCCTGTAGCAGAGGCACGTGTCATCCATTGCGATGGTGTTTATTCGTATGTGAAGTAAGCGCCCGTCAGGTGTATCAATACATATCAACATGACTAACCCAAAAATCTTTTTTGAGATCACTGTGGACGGCACCATGCATGGTCGGCAGGATTGTCATGCTGGTAAGAAACTGACGCAGATAGTTACTATACTACTTTGAAGACTTACATTATTTGTTGAGCTGTACAGTAAGTGATGTTTGATAAATAAATGTGAACAGCTACTCCTCGCATTTATCGTCACGACAGTTATATTACTTACACCTGCCGAAATACGATTTCTCTATCTTCATCCATTTCCTGAAATCGGAGCTTACGGATACAAGGCAGGGAACAACCCTGGATGGGGCGTCAACCCATCGAAGACGCCATTTACTCAGACATGCACACCTATGGGCAAAACGCCAATTAACCTCAGCGTGATTTTTGGCTGGGGGGACCGGAGTACCAGAAGGGAACCCCACGGAGGAACATGCGGGCTGCACACACACTGTGCCATGGTGGAGCCTCGGACGTCGTCGCAGATCTGTGAAATAACTGCAAACCACTGTGCAACCGTGCCGTATAGATTCCTATATCCTCACCTGCAAAATTAAACTGATTTGCAGCAGTAAATGGATTTCTGTCAGTACTACTGTTTTCTAACGTACAGTGAAACTGGCCTCGGTGATGTCGAGCGACCTACAAATGGCCACCTACCTTTTTCACAAAGTTATTCAATTAAAACCGACGTCATTTTCAATGATATTTTTTGGACAAGATAGTTTTGGTTGTACGCAAATGTTTAGTGTTAAAAGTATTTTTTGGCAAATGTATATATGGGGGGGCGGTGGTTAGCGCTGTTGTCTCACACCTCTGGGACTCGGGTTTGAGTCTCGGCCTGGGTCACATGTGTGTGGAGTTTGTATGTTCTCCCCATGTCGTCGTGGGGTTTCTTCCGGGTACTCCAGTTCCCCCCCCCCCACAGTCCAAAGACATGCTGAGGCTAATTGGAGTTAATAAATTGCCCATGGTTGTGCCCCCTGTCCAGGGTTGCTCCCTGCCTCATGCGTATTGCTTCCAGGATCAGTTCCGGACCCACCGCAACCCAGTCAGATAAGCAGGTTGGACAATGGGTGGATGTGTATATGGGGGTGGAAATTTACAAAAATAGCCATGATTTAACTACTCTGTTATTGCACAATTGTCAATTCTTGATTATGATTCAAATTCTTTTGTAAAAAACCAGTTGTACTGCCCATGATACAATCTTCGACTACTTACCCCTGTGGAGAGAGTAATTATGGCCATTACGTTAAATCTAATTTTATGAAAGAGCAACGTACGTAAGTGAACCTGGCGTTGTATGTAATTACCTGTACTCAGTGATTCAGCTGATGACAGGCAGAGGTACGGTGCATGAGTAAGCTGGGATGTAAAATGCTATTCAGAGTAACAATTTAATAGTAATTATTAAAAATGTCTGAATGCTATTCAGAGTAACAATTTAATAGTAATTATTAAAAATGTCTGAATGCTATTCAAAGTAACAATTTAATAGTAATTATTAAAAATGTCTGAATGCTATTCAGAGTAACAATTTAATAGTAATTATTAAAAATGTCTGAATGGTCAAAGACCTTACAAACTTTTTGTTTTTTACAGCTGAGAGCTGATGTTGTCCCAAAGACAGCCAGTAAGCCAAATATCTTTCTGCATTTATGTATGCTGCTATTAATGGTCTGTCTTGTTTGTAGGACTGCACAACTGCATATTGATTCTGTGGTGTCTTGCACTTTATATGCAACGTAATTTGTTAAAGCTCTTCTGTAAAGATTTTTCCTCCTGTTTGAATTATTTCTATGATTCCAACAGAGAATTTCAGGGCTTTGTGCACGGGAGAGAAGGGGTTTGGGTACAAGGGATCCACCCTCCACCGTGTCATCCCTGAATTGTGTCAGGTAAGGAGGAGATATGGACACTTCTGAGATGTGACTTTTTAGGTTTCCTGGAGCCTGGGTTTGTGTTCTGTTTTCAGGCAGTAAGTTGGGTTGTGGGTTTTTGGTGTGGGTCGTCACTAGAAGCGTCTGGCATCACTTATGCCTGTTTTAGCTGTAATCATCCTTACCAACAGGGCAGTGACTTCACAAACCATAACGGAACTGGGGGCAAGTCAATCTATGGCCACAGGTTTGCTGACGAGAACTTCCAGTTGAAGCACGAAGACCCTGGCACACTCTCCATTGCTAATAAGGGCCCCAACACGAATGGCTCTCAATTCTTCATCTGCACTACTATAAATGAATGGTGAGGAACTGTAACACTGATCCAGTGGTGCCCGATAACTTGGGTTTGAATTCTATTGCTTGTAATTTTAAATGAGGTAGAACTTCACACTATGCACAATACTAAGGACTGCACGTCAAATTGGTAACAGGTCTTAAAACAATTTTTAAAATTATTAAACAATTTCATAGCTCATGGGAGTTTTACTTTCGCAATGCTCTGAGGGCAGAGTGAAAAATTATTAGTTCAGAGAGATAGCCAATCAGGTTGTAGAAGAGGTGGGTTCATGCAACTAGAGGAGGTAGGACAAACCAATCAGGTGCCTGGTCCTGCCTCCTCTAGTTGCTTGGACCCACCTCCTATACAATCAGATTATTTCTCTGAACTAATCATTTTTCATTGTATTTTTGTGTCTCAAACTTCCACGAACCAATTTCATATTTATCTAAAATAATTGGCTCCTATTCTCCCCAGAATTATACTCCATTTCCCATAAATCCTCTAAAGCAGGGGTGTCAAACTGCAGTCCTGGGGGAGCGGAGCCCTGTGTAGCTTAGTTCTTTCCCTGTTCCACCACAAATGATTCAGCTCAAGAGCTGTGTGGTAATTAGCACAAGGAGGTGAATCAGGTGTGTTAAATGAGGGGAAACACAAAAATGTGCAGGGCTACGGCCCCCCAGGACCGGAGTTTGACACCCGTCCTCTGAAAGAAAGGATAGAATAATTGAAATAATGGCCAAGTGTTACCTGGGAAATAAACTGCCAAGCCAGGAAAACAAACTTTGTGGTTGAACATTTCTTCACTAGGTTGGACGGCAAGCATGTGGTGTTTGGGAATGTCATGGAACGATTAGATACCATGAAGAAAATTGGGTGCAGCGGCAGTGGAAAATGCTCTGCCAAGATCGTGATTGCAGATTGTGGGCAGCTCTGAACCATCGCTCTGCATCTTT
Organism: Hippopotamyrus pictus; assembly: GCA_026781145.1. Taxonomy (NCBI): domain Eukaryota; kingdom Metazoa; phylum Chordata; class Actinopteri; order Osteoglossiformes; family Mormyridae; genus Hippopotamyrus; species Hippopotamyrus pictus. Next base: position 29,684,698 of record JAODLC010000123.1, on the reverse strand, counting down.
GTCCAGAGTACACTCCCAAACAATATCCCTCCCTAAACCTCATAACCCCTGCTTTGATCTGTTTCTTGTCTGATCATGCTGTACTTGCTTTCCATTTGCGTATTTTTGTCTTATTGGATGACGTTTCAAATTTTGAAATAAAGTGGGAATTACTTCCTTAAAGGTTGCAGATTCTTTTTGTTTAAACAAGTTAAAACTGAGATATGTAGCAGACCATCTAATGTGCAGCATCGTTCCCACCAGCTCCTCTGTGCTGTATCTGAACCTACATGATTCATAGTGGCTCTTTATTATGAGTCACATCTGAAATGCATCGTCCAACCTGATATACAAATTTAGTTTGAAGGTTTTCAATATTTGCTGTTCATTTTGCCTGTGCGTGTTCAATATTTACAGGGGAACTTCAGCCATTTATATACAATCAAGTGTAAGCAGAATTTTGTAATGTTTAATATAGCGTCATTACACTAGCTGTCCATCAACGTTAATATTTGAACTGGTGTAACATAGTTATGGACACCCAAAAGAAAGTGAGCTTAACGCTAGATTAAGGCATATTAACCTGAAACAAACCACTTTCATTAGAATCCGGCCCGCAGTTTGGAATTGATGTGTATGACTGCCACCAGAGGGCACTGTGGAGCACACTTTAGCTGATTTCTAATGTGAAGGGGGGAGGGGGCTTGTCCTAGTTAAAATTGACTATATGCTAAATGCACAGTGAGTTAATACAGATATTTACAAACATAACCCATCTCACCGACGTGTGTCGTACACAAAACCATATTTGCACTGTTTAGCTCTTTAACTTTCAATAGAAAACTCAAACTTAAGTTAACTACCCGGCTATTTAAGATGATTCCGCAGACGAAAAAAACGGAAGTACATCATATATTCTGTTATTAACTCATACTATTATACAACTGGGAAAAAAAACACTGACTAAAACTAAACAATATAATCGATTTATATTCACGAAAACTGACCCTCTAGTGATCAGAAGGGTGGTGTGTCTTTGCGTAACAAGGATTATAAGGCGACACATCTCACTGACGCGCAGTGATTAACCCATTCATCATTTTCATGAACTAGAAGGATCATGCTCTAAAGCGCCAGTAATCTAAAAGAAACGGTTGCTGTTCGTGTTTTTCTGTCATGGTTGGTTTTTCTTTATTATCTAAATGTTTGTTAATAGTTTGTGAAGATACACTATATATCTTATAACAGGCGTTATTACATATCACACACTAAATGTTACATAATGATCATGAACCATATGCGCAATTGTACATGACTTTTTGAACCTTATTTATATTCACCGACAATTGCATTGTGGGAATATATGATTGGTTGAATTTCTTATATCTTGAAAATTGTACAACATTTGGTAAATATTAATTGAAGCTATCAAAAATACCTTGATGTATTAATTTCTGTTCTATAAAACATTCCAGTATATCGATCAATCTTATAATATATATATATCTGTACGCATATATACTTTTAAATCTTTTTGCAGGAAGTTCCGCCTATAAGCGAGAGCTGCGTCTTTCCTGCTTCTCCAGTAGCAGCCAATCACAGCCCGCGTTTTCGAGGGTTCCGGGGTCCTGCTTTCGGCTAACTTTAAGGTTTGGCGGCTCTGACCAGAGCACGAAGTTTTACATGTGAAACCTGTTTTGCTATTTCGTGAAGATATAGATAAAGAATTTCGTAGTATTTTGTACTGTCAGATGATTTTAATCCTGTCGTACGCCGTTTCAGAGATTGTGTAAATAATCGGGGCCGTTTTATAATAGTCCTACTAGTGGGAATTTCCAGAGGCTGGTTATTGCATTACTGTTGAAACATATTGTCTGAAAGTCAGAGACATTTTAATGTTAATTTCAAATGGACGTATTTATAACTGAGGGTGCAAAATTAGTGGATCGATTGTGAAAACTACATCCCGTTGTCACGGTCTATAATACTCAGCTTCGGTCGAGTGATGTAAAATCCCATAACTACAAAAGAAGCTCAGAAGTCGGTTTACAGTTAGATAGGTAATAGTATACAATGTCTGCATACAAGTTATACTTTCTTGCTCTGATACAGTGTGTGGAGTTTGCATGGCGTTCATTTGGGTTCTCTCGTTTTTTCCCAAATACACGCAGGGCTAATTGATGCTTCTGAATTATCCCTGAGTTTCAGTGGACCGGCGTCCCATTTAGTCGACCCCGGACCTTGCGTCCTGTTCTGCTCCAGGCAACCCCGACCCGGAAAAGCAGATAGAACCGTGTTTCTCAACCCGGTCCGAGAGCTGAGAGGAAGCTAAAACATGTACTGTCTTAGGGTCCGTGAGGAGGAAACACTGGGTTAGAAATCATGTAGACCGACATTAAAAGTAAGGGCTTCCACACAAATGTAGCTCCTGAGTTAATTAACCATTTAATAGTCATTTTGAGGCTTATTAAAATGCTGAATTGACCTAGTTACCAATTTATTTGGCTACCAAAGGAGAAGAGCTCTGAGTCACTTCGACAGGGCATAGTGCGCTGATAGGGTTTGGTAATCAATTGACTGCTGTGCCTGTGATCAGAAAGACCAAATCCCTGGTCAGCAGAGTGATGTCACCATAGAGCCCTTAAGCAAGGCCCTTGACCCCAGTTACTCCAGGGACAAGCTGACCCTACCTCTTGAAATGTCTGCTATATAAATGTAACTGTGATGTCTGCATTAGTTTGGCATGTAAGGCATGACATGAACATGCGAATAAGTCATATGCAAGTGTCAATTTAAGGCAGTTCACCCAGTATAGTCTACAGAGAACTGCACTGTATAGTCTTAATTACATATAAAATCCCCTTTTGTGGGTAAAGGGGAATGAAAAAAACCGCAGGTCACTGTTTATTCTGCTGTGAGTCAGCCCACTTCCCATGGTAAAGGTGAAGTGCTGTAAGATGCTATGTGAGAATATGAATTATGCTGTATTCTGTTCTAAAAAACGCAAACGTTATCTCCAGAGCTGAATCATGTTTGCTCATCCAGTATGCAATGATTTTGTGACTATTATTTAAGCACAGACTACAGCAACGCAAGTTCAGTAATCACTATGTTAATGAAAAACAGATTTGTATTTCCATTACATCTGTGCACGAGTGTTACATGAAATTATGAATTATTGTAATTATATAAAATGTACCATCAGCAGGATCCTTATCTTTTATATCACTGAAAAACCACCTTATTCTACATTCTGTTTATTTAAATTTACAAAAGCATTACATATTTTTTTTCTAAATGTATTTTTAATACATAACATTCATTGATGTAAAATTACATTTCTGGATAGGAATGTCAAAGTTTTGTTGTACATCACAAGCAGGAATATCAGACCAAACCACAGTGTAAATTCTGTAGGACTGTTTTTTTAAATTCCTACCCCGACACCCCTGCAGCCGTCACTGCCCACAGAGCACCCATCAGTGGCACTGCGTTTTTGAAACTGCCAGTGACTGTTTTTCGATGACGGTCGATCTCCCATGTATGGGTAGATGGATGTGTGCAATTTCCTATTCTCTTTCAAAACAAGGTGCTCAAAAAAAAAAAAACAAACACTTATTCGAAAAGCCTGCTTTTGAAAGTCTGTAGAAAAAGGTTCTCGGCAGAACAGAGAAATATCATGATTTATGCCGTTTTGCAGTCCGGTGTGGCGCATGTGTGTCCTGCTGGAACGATCCAGCTGGGAGGGAACCGCCCCACCCCAAGCAATATAAATGTAATCTGGAGTCTTAAAATCATGATTTTAATCCATCGGCTAGAAACCATGCAGAGATGCCTGAGGACCCATCCTGTAGCTCTGTTGCATCCATCCCAGCTCTTCCTTTAATCAGTAGGTCTATAAGTAGGGTTAGGAGAATGGCTTTATAGTTCAGGAGGAGGGTTAAGTAGGGAGACATCTCCGTTTCGCTGTCCTTTCTTTGGTAGTCCTGCCCGGGACTGTCCCAGGTGATCGGCGGAGTAAGGCCTCTCATACCAGCTCGTCCAGCAAGGTCCCCAGGCTGTGACGCTGCTCGTGTGGCCCAGTTATGGGCTTGTTGCACATGGGGCAGACACAGCGCACCTCCAGCCACTTCACGAGACACCTGGGTGTAGGGTTACACGCACGCACGCACACAAACAGGAAGGTGGAGGTCAGGAGGGCTCTGCCACACTCTGGGGTTATGCCCCTGCAAGATCAATTCTTAACACATTATAAGAAGGCCAGATCATCAGGGAACTGATCTGTGATCAGCGCCAGCACATGGATTACCCTGCAAAGGATGTGGCCGACCTGAGGAGGGAAGCTGCGCCTCGGTGCCTGCTGTGCTGAGCGGAGGTTTGCATACACAGAGCAAGCTGGCCTTTGGTTCCCCTGTACTTTAGCTTTTCCAGCAGCAGGTGGACCTCTGGGCCCGGGTTTACAAAACAGAGGCATGAGGCTGGACCAAAACGACTTGCAGCAAGTAGCTTCATCACATTCGGACATGAAGGACATTTCCACTGGCTTACAGGAACCGAGCTGCACTGCAGAGAGAGACTAGTTACAGTGTGGTTCCTGCTGGCTTCGGCTTTCCACTGCAGAAGGGCCGGCTCAATAAAGGCATTGCCAGGTTTGGTGAACGACGGTGATGTAATGCCAAAGAGACGCTTATTTACTGTTCACACGGTGTACATCATGATTTCTGTGCAAATTTCCACTAGCACGTCTGTGAGAATCGCCGTCATGTTAGCATCAAATGCTAGCGGAATTAGCATTAGCTTGTGTAAATTTGCATTACGAATCCATTCTGTTTGACTGTTCTACAGTACAAGTAGGTGATTGGAAATTTAAGTTCCAAGTTCTGGGAATGCACCGGTACTTCATGATGTGCAATTCTGCTAGGAGGGTATGTGCTGGAATATTCTGAGCACCTGCAGACGGCACAGCCACGATGGTGCACACTCACTGCAGACTCACTGCACATGTGACCACGGCTAGACCAGTGCGTTCAAAACTTTAGTATGATTATTTTTAAGCCCCCCACCCCCCCCACATCCAGCTGCATCTATTTTAAACAGAATCACTCCAGATGCACGCACGCAATGCCTTTTCCCCCTTTAATTGTTCAGCGGAGAAGTTTGTAGGTCATCTTGAAATGACTAGCCAATCAGGTTTTATTATGAAACTCTAAACATTTCCTGCCCAATGACTGCGTTGCTCCCAGGAAACCCACCCCTCACCCCAGCTCCCACTAATCGGTCTAAGGTGTCCCATCCCTGCCATGCAGAAGGGATTCCTCCAGTTTGCTCAAAGCCAATGTCTGCAATTCCTCATGCTGCATCATTCAAACACGTGGTTTTACATTTTTTAATGCAGAGGGCTGTAGTGAGTAGTGTGTGCTGCCCTTAATGAAGAGGGCTGTAGTGAGTAGTGTGAGCTGCCCTTAATGCAGAGGGCTGTAGTGAGTAGTGTGAGCTGCCCTTAATGCA
>JAODLC010000123.1:29651368-29679111 GCA_026781145.1 Hippopotamyrus pictus | reverse complement strand
GTGCTGCCCTTAATGCAGAGGGCTGTAGTGAGTAGTGTGTGCTGCCCTTAATGCAGAGGGCTGTAGTGAGTAGTGTGAGCTGCCCTTAATGCAGAGGGCTGTAGTGAGTAGTGTGAGCTGCCCTTAATGCAGAGAACCTATGAGTTGCATCAACACCTGTACAGCATTCTCATGTCTTGACATGAGCTGACATCTAGGCTGCATTTGGCCCCTCCCCTGCGTGAGCTGGGGGCCGCTTGCGGTTGCCTTCAGAGATATCTGACAGACAACAGACTGCTTTCAGTTTCCTCAAAGCCACCAAGCTAGGGCTGTGGGCATGGAGCCTCCGGCTTACTGGCATGATTTGTTTGTTTGGCGAGCTGGTACAGCTGCATCGGCGGGTTGGCGGACAGACACGTGGATAGATAGACAGACAGAGAGACAGACAGGAGGATAAGATCATGACAGACGTGGATGAAAGGTACTTTATTGAAATGGACAATTCTGGTATCGCCGTAGCATTCAGAAAGAAAGTGCACGAGTAAAAGGACAAGACAGAGAGCAGAGAAAGCACTGCTACAGAAATCTGTGGTGGTTTTTCATTGAGGGGGGGTTAGGTTATCCAACTCGTCACAGGTATGCGTCTGGTTAGCGAGCTTTTTTTTGTCTACCACTTCCCACTGTGACACAACACCACACATGGCAGAGTCTACCACCAGTTTTTTTCTTTCAGGCACAACTTGGGCTGCACGTTCTACACAGACCTCGCTTGGCGTGGGATTTCAGCCTACACTCACATTTCGGGTTACGGTTCACACTACTCACTTCCTGTGGAAGGCATGTTGGCATGGCAACACCCCCAGCTCTTCTTTCAGTCTGAAGTCCTCCAGACAAACGGCACAAGTCTGCTGCAGTGACATCACAGAGTGAGCACGGGGGGGGGGATAGATCTCACCCCCGTGTTACTTTAATCTTGCGTTTATGCGTATATGACATTTAGCACACAGCTATCAAAGAACATGGATAAACATTTTAAACATCTGCAAGTTAAAAAAGAGCAGAGTGGCCGGCTGGATCTTACCCCATGTAGATTTAATTTCTTAGTATCTCCCTTGAATACAACCTATAAGACATTAACATCGATGGAAAAAAATCAGGGCCACAGTTCAAGCTGTCCTGTTAAGTCTGTCTTATTGTTAGCTGGTAAGCTGCTACAGGTTCAGAATACTACTATGCAATACTTAACTGGCCCATGAATGTAAGGGCCATCTAATGTTATGAACTCCAGCTGCAATATGGTGAAATCACACCTATCATTTATCCATGCAATAAGGTATATTGTATTTGCACCAATGCACTACTGCATAATACAGCTGCATGCACCACAGAGTGAATAGTGCACTGGTTCGGATGGAAGGCCTGTTATATTCTTACTGACATCGTCTAAGAAGCCCCGCCCAGTGATGGGTGTTGGGGTGCGAGGACCTTACCTCCTTGTATCCGAATCTCTCACTCTGAGCCTGGTGCCTAAGTTTGCTGTGGAGGAAATGAGACAAGAAGGCAACAATCAGACTGATGCAAGGTACTCAGTAGGAGGGGATGTGAAGGCAGGTCCTGGCAGCCAGCCAATCCCCCTTCAGATCATTAGGAAATCAGCCAATCCCCATTCAGATCATTAGGAAATCAGCCAATCCCCATTCTGAACCATTTGGAAATCAGGAGCGTCTAATGAAATACAAACACTGCAAGGACTGAATTTATGGTAACACTTTACTTGAGGGGACACAAGTAATACTTAGTAGTAACTCAGTTACTACTGAAGTACTAATCATGAACAAATATAATCCCTATTTAAACTGAATGATGCATCACAATTCATTAAAGATGAACAAACATGAGCTCACCATTTTAGATGTGCTATTCATTATTTGTTCATACAGTACTTCAGTGGTTCCTTCAGTAGTTCATTAAGGTTTACATAATTAACAGATATTGTGATACAGTAACAAATATTGTACTTACATGAGATAAAAGATGAGAGACAAGTCGTTATTGATAAACAAACATGACGTTAGTTTATAACTAACACTTAGTTTGTGGTCAATTAGCTAGGGAGACAATCTATTATCTAGCTAGACAGATCAATTAGGTTAATATGTATATAATATACCAATTATCTGACAGTATACTATACACATAGATACTACCATGTTATTTAGCCTACTGGTAAAATATCCAAATAAACCCCCGTAATTACTACCAGAGAATGCTTATTTTCAGCATGAACATTTCCATTACCAATTAATCTGACAAACAATAACATTAACAATAACTCGTGCGTCATCTTAACCATCCTCTGTCTCGGTGAAATATTGCAAACGCTGCGCGTATCCAGATTGTCTGTGTAATGCGAAGGTCAGATCCACCCCTCTTTCACAGTTTGCCAAATTATTCTGATGACGTGTCGTTCGTACCAAAGCAAAACCAGGCGTTATATAATGATTTTAAAATTTTGCTTAATTTGTTTATTTTGCGCATTAGTTTGCATTTATGTAATCGAACAGTCGAAGCCTTGGAACTTGATATATTTCGGGTTTTTTTTTTTAAAGTGTAAAACATGTGGAGGCAGATGGGCAAAGCAGGGATCCGCACAATGGTGCTTCCCACACCCGCCGCGTCAGGCCAAAGGACTGCAGGCCCGCGGCAGCTGCAGAGGAAAAGCAACTGCAGACGTGCCCGTGGCTTCATGAATCATCCGGGAATACCAGTTATCCGAGGAGGGTGGGAGGGGGTGTTGCCCGCATTCCCGGAAATCTGTCCCCATCGTAAACCATCAGCATCGGTTCACGGGTTTCCCATTTTTTTTTTGTCAACGACGTTCTGTGAAAGGAGCCCAGGGAACAATTCAGTGCCCCGGACTTTATTTACCCCGTGTTATGGGTGCGATTCCTTTATTGGACTCGTTTCTGCAGCGCAATTAGTCACTGGTTAATTTGCACCTGGATGTAACATACGCCGTCGTAAGGGGAAGAATCAGATGATAAGTCTCCGTTTATCACAGGGTTTTTAAAATGACATTTGCCAAGGAAAGAAATCACTTTGTGTGCTTGATTTAGAAAAAAAAAATATATATATAAAAAGAATAGGACCTTGTTGCGTTTCAGAAAGCCATAAATATCCTGGCGGACAAAGGCGAACGATAAAGATCCGTCCCTAATTGTCTGAATTAGGAAGCACTTAAAGGGCGCCACCAAAGGCTGCCATGTGCTCCGAAGACCCAGTGCCTTAGGCCAGCTAAAACCACCTTTTATGTAATATCGTTCCTATATATACATTTATTATCCATATTCTGTAACTCTGGCACGAACACCTCCGAGTGTACGTATGTCATTGTTTGCCTGCTGTTGTGACACCGGTTATTTTCTCAGCTAATATTTACACGTGATTAGCTGGCTAAATTAACTATTGATTGTATTAATAATAGGATTAGTCATAATATTAAACTGTGGATGAGATCGACGTGGCAAAAATGAATAAGAACGCTGACGAACGATGTCTAGACCTGCTCAGCCTTAGTGACGGCAAAAAGGCTTTACGGACGATTAAAAAAACCTTGCGCAATTTTTATTTAAGCTGGTGACGTCGTGATTACACGGAAAGCACCAATAACCGTGCATGATTTAAGATATAGTCCTATTTCCGCAAATATATAGCCTAAGAGCACAAATATGAACGTGACATTAAAACCTCTGACACAGAAATGATTGTTGATTTTCCACTGACCTGTTAATGACAGACAAGATAAGGAATCCTTTACACCAGGGGTGGCCAATCTTAGGTGCAAGCTTATGTTTTTCAAAACCCACATACACACCGGCCCTTTGCGGATAAGATTGGCCACCCATGCTTTACACTGACCAAATATTTTATAAAGACTTCAATACATGTCATAGGATGACACAACTAAATAGTTTTAAAGTCCTCTATCTCAAGAAAAGATTATCTGTTTTTCATTCCTGGGTAACAGACCTGTGATATGATCATGCAAGAAAAAAAATCCAGCCCTCATGAGTGAGAGAACCTCTAAGGGTTCCCGTAAATGTAAACAAGATGTTTCCTTTAAAAAAATTAACTCTGTGGGAGAAATTAGAGATAGTAGGCCAGCGAAACTGAGTGCAAGCACTGATTTTTGTTAAAGGAAAGCCAGCCAGAACAACATCTCCGAGTCATCTGCTGTTCATACGCCTCTAAACAATATTCAAGCCGGCTCTGTATGTTTAGCTATCTGGCTGGTCCCAAATTCTGCTTCCTCTGCCCCCTGCTCAGCAAGCGAGCACTGAACTTCGGTAATCTAAAGATGAAAGCCTGGTAACCGCCTATTGTTCACATGAATGGTTTTTCCTTGAACAACTGCAAACTATTTTTTTTTTTGCCAGACGGATGAAATGTAGTCCTGTGACACTGGGGCAGTGACAGGACACTGATCCCCTCCCGACCTTTCCAGTGACGTCTGTCACCGTGATTTGGGGAGGGGGGTTTCCTGCTCTCAGATTTCCTGCTTCAGCTGCAATTTCTGTCCTCATACAATGGCATCCAGGGCTCATCAGGGAGTTCATTGTTGGGAAGAGCTGACCGTTAGGCAGATGGAAGCACCCCCCGCATGACCCGACATATGCATCTTCTACACCTTTACCAGATGTTCAGGAGTAAGAAGATGCACGTCATCCAAACGTCTTCAGAGACAGGGCGATTCTGCCTGAACCAAGGGGCAGAGGATGCTGCCCCAGCCAATAAAAGGAAATATGGGTAACTGATGCCCTGATTCGGAGTGACCCTGTTGGGTAAGCAGACCTGCTTAGGCACGTGGAGCTCAGCCTGTAGATCTCTGGGATCACTAAGAAGCTGCCTTACATTACTCTCCTCACACGCAGTCAGGAACCTTTTGCCAGTCTCCCTGGGAATGTGGCATCCAGTGTGGTACACAAATTGCCGTGTGATTACTGACTTTTCAGGCTGGGGTTGCTGGTGGGTATTGGCGGGGGGATTGGGGGGGACGGAATGGTCAGGATTAGCTGAACAGCAGACATCCATAAAGAAGCTTAATTGTTGATCCAGGACTATAGCCAGTGTTAACTGAGTTGAGCTGTGTGTGTGTTTATAAAAATATGTGAACGTAATCAAAAAGCTAAAAATGTTTGGTTTCTTATGAGTAACGTAAGGGCTGGGTAGGGGTTAATGCCTATAGACATGAATGGAGAGTTCCCACAAAGATATGAATAGTGTGTGTGTGTGTGTGTGTGCACCTTTAGGGTGATGGTGGGAACACTTAAAGTTAAGGATTCCTAGGCTGGGAAAAGTGCAACACACCCTCATGGGAGCAAGACGAGTGCAGCAGAACAAGAAAAAGCAGAGATATTAAATTTCCATTAAACCCTTAAAGATATTAAACTGACTCCAAATCAGCAAACAATCCAGAACCGCCCCTTTAAAAATAACAAGTTAAGACTGTGCTTCTTTCGGTCTGAAGGAAGCCTTGCCTTTATTTAGGCATGGTCACGTTACAGGGCTTCATTGTAGAAGAGAGAATGATCTTATTTTCCCCCCCATATAGATTTGGTATGAGTAAATTAATATTGTACAGTAATATTTAAGTCCCAAGATGGCCCTGATTTACCCCTTTGGTAAGGTACTCCCTTAAAGTGGCATTTACGAGAGAGGTAATAATTTAGGCATTCTTTTCACATTTCTATGACCAGCATCTAGAGTGTGGCACAGTCAGTAAATTTATTTGTCATACAAATTTGCTGTAAGATTGTTTATCTTTTTCTAGCAAGGAGGATTAGGAACCAAAGGTGAGCTGGTCCGTATTTTTTTTTTCTTTTTGCATTACAGACCATTAGACAGCTATATATATATATAGACACACACACATATACAGCCATGGAAAAAATTAAGAGACCACCCTATATTTTTAAACAAATATGCAAATATACTATGCTGAGCAACAGGATGCTTTCAGGTTCAATATTTCTAGACAGCAGGACGCAAAACTAAGGTGAAGCAGGAGTCTGGGAATTAGATGCAATTAAATTTTGCTAAACAAGATGTATGTATATAAGAGTCTTGTGACAGAATTAACTTTCTGGTATGCTCTTTAATTCGCTAACTGGTGTATTCAGACAGGCCTGTTGTCACTCCACCCCAGTTCAAACATTACCCTATGAAGTAGCAGCAGAAGATGAGGCTCAGGATGAAGACGAAGATGCCTGTGCCAAAGATGACCATGTAGATGTCCAGGGGGATGTCTGGGAAGCTGATGGGCTGCATGGTGCAGACTCTCCCTGGCCCCGGACTCCCTGCACGAGGAAGACAAATGTTGGCCAGATTTCAGCTCCCTGATGAATCATTCATAGATGATTTTAGTGCTTCCTAAACAATTGCCCGCTAGGCTAAGCTAACGTGTCTCATAGTCAGGAACAGGGGTCACGGCTTGAAAGTGTAAATGGAGCATTTGGCAGATAACACATGCCACCCCCCCAAAAAAAGGGAAGAAAATTAGGGTCATTGTCGTCAACCCATTGGTGACATAGGCGGCTGCCTGGTGCATCATCTTCTGAGGGGCTGTCGACTTAGCGAGCCAATTTAACTTGTCTAGGATGGTGGGTTAGGGCAATGAAGCTGACCTCGGTATTCCATGGGCGGCGACTGGTACTGATTAGGGCTCTATAGATGCAAAGACCAACCTTCAGAAAGTTTTGGGGGCAAAAATATTAAAAAAAGAATGATTTTTAAAAGAACAATCAATTTAACATTCATTTGATGTGTGAATTAAGTCCAGGTTGTTTTCATACACAAGGCATGCCTTGTTTTATGAAGACCCTTGGTCACCTGGCCCTTTAAGGTCAAAGCGTGATGACATTCCCCTGACAGGATGTCGATGATCAGCCCCTAGTGGGTGGCCAGGCTTTCTGATCGGCAGGACGGAAACGTACTATCCTCATATCAAAAAGGTCCCATATTGTTTCCTGAAAACAGCATCTACTAATCTACAAACAGCTACTTCTATTTCTTTCTTAAAAGCTACCAGGACAACCACTGACATACACATATTTTTGACGTATATCTAAGGATCCTTATTTTAGCTAAAAGGCTTGGTTGTAGAAAGGAGATACACACACACACACATATATATACAGTAAAACATATTAGCACTGCATTGTGAAATTTGTCTCTTTGGAAATGGTGTGTTTTGTTAGCTCCAGTGCCTTGGGAAATCCAGCCTGATCTGTTGTTCTTCTGATGGACCAGGCAGACAAGTAAATTCCCTCGTCAACAATACGCCGGGCTTTAGCTGATCAGGCTGGATGACTAAAAGCATGAACAAGCAGCTGTAGACGAGCCAAGCTGCTCCTTCTCAGTTCATAGCTGGAAGTCACGCACACACAGACACGCACACACACACGCACACACAGAGACACAGACACGCACAAATAAACCCCAATACATAAAAAGCTGGGCTCTTGCCCAACTTACATTCTCTCTGCTTTGGCAACCCCCCCCCCCACACATTGCCCTCTCCCTTCAAGATGTTTTCCCTACATTAAATATAATCTGCTCCATACACACACACACACACACACATACACACACACACACACACACGTGTATATAAATCACATAGTGGTCTCTGATAAGAATGAAGTTGTTAAAATGTTATTTAATATCTTAATAGGACCCAAAAGTGACATTTATGTAACAGAATTACTGTTTGTGATGCTTTTGGATATGCCCATTTGATAAGGAGAAAGATTAGTTCTGCAGATATTGAATTACGTGGTTTATGGGGTATTTCCATAGTCTTGGCCCTAGAACAGGGTCCGAATGGCTTGAGAACAATAACTAAGCAGCTATTCCTAAAAACACAGATACTGCCCACTTTGGTTTTAAGGTTTTAGCATCATCTTCCTAAACTGAATGAGTATTTTAGTGAATGCGTACTTGTGGTATTAATTAATAGACCTGTGATTCACAAGACAAAATGTATGTATAGCCATAAACAGGCCATTCATTGCACTTTTTATGACCGCACCCCTCAGTTTGTACGTATTGAATGAACAAATGGAAATGCTGTTGTGTCCTGGGGAGAAAATGTGTCATGCTATGGAACTGACCTGTTCTGACGCAAGAACATTCGACTTAGGTATTGGACAGTACAGACCTAGAATCACATTCAAATTTAGGGTCTTTCACATCCCTTTTCTCTTCGCCTGCAATATATACCCGAATATGAAGCAGTGTCATAGAGTTCAAGGTCGTATCCATGTCTTCCGGCAAGCTTGTTTACAAACATGTCGGTCATTACTAATATACTGATACAGTAAACACCTGCAATTAGCAAAGGTGATTAATGCTATTATCCTAAGACTTGTAATAGCATTTAATGAGGTCATTCTGAATAAAACTAAAAGGTTTTAATAACCCTACAAAAATTGCCCATGGCAAATTGACCTCACTTAGTTTTAGGTCAGCAGTATACTTCAACCAATCTTGTGTTTGCTGAAAAAAATAGTTCACCCTGATCTGAGTGCATTCAAGAAGGCACTCATAATTAAGGTTGGATATCCAAGTATGACAGAAAAATATCAATAGAGAAACTGACAAGAGCGCCAGTGATTCAGTGAGATGTGTTTCACTGCCATGGATTGTGGAAATGTGCTGTCAATAAGCTAGTCAAATGTTCCTGTCACTGGTGAAGAATTGCAACAAACGTGGATAAGACAAAAGATCAACCCAAAACCAACAATCCCATCAATGAAAACCAGGTCACCATAATTTTTACCCATAATTCCTTAAGTACAACCCTATCCCTGACATCAACCCTTGCTGTGCTGCATGCTTCTGCTAAAACTATAAAAAAAAAAATGATGAAGCTATAATTCAGAGCCTACTGTACGCAGTCACTGTTTGTGGGCTGCTGGGGCTGTTTCCGGGGAGACGTCACTGGACCTAGTCTCTTCCATTCCCCGCCAAAGATGAGAAGCATTTACAGGAAGTCTGGAGTACTTTTCCTTTCTGGGCTCATATAATTATGGAAGTAATTACATAAATGTGCAACTAAATGTAGAGTGACTTTTACACATTTGTACAAGTGAAGGAATGACTTAAGTGACAGTCACCCTGTTTTTTTCGATCCCCCCCCCCCAAAAAAAGAAAAAATCAGTACTTTTAAGCTCTGTACGCTATTTAGATTTGGTTCTGCGATAATGAGCAAGTTATGCAAATGGATATTCACTAAAGAAATTAAAATTGTTTACTGCATCCTCCTGAGATGTGAGTTGGCGGAATCACTGGTCCAGTTAATGGTTTGCTACATCACCCGCCGATCCCTGTGTAGAACACTCTTTGAACTTCCACTAAAAATCACCTGGTGATTCTGTGAAATGATGTTGGCCTTTGTGTTAAATGAGAGAGACCTGAAGGGTAAAGCAGAACTATATAACTGAAACAGTCAGATGTTCCATCTATCGACCATCCTTATCAGATCCTCAAAAGCCTGTTGGAATCCTGCTAATCAGCAATCTATTAATCAGGCCTGGAGATGTGAGAAGTACAGTATGAAGGAGTTAGTAGTCTTGTAATGTTATTTTTAAGAGTTACAGTAATGGTTAATTATGTGTCTGGTCAGTCCTATTATATAGTCATATTACTCAAAACCTAAAAATGGTTTCCAAATGTACCAATTGTCTGCACCTCTGTTTCAAGTAGCCATGAGTTTGTGAAAGTGCAACCAAAAACAGCTTTTAAAAAATGTCACAATATTAAGGTT
This sequence comes from Hippopotamyrus pictus, assembly GCA_026781145.1. NCBI lineage: Eukaryota > Metazoa > Chordata > Actinopteri > Osteoglossiformes > Mormyridae > Hippopotamyrus > Hippopotamyrus pictus. Next base: position 29,669,306 of record JAODLC010000123.1, on the reverse strand, counting down.
ACAAATGTAAATTTAAAGGTCCAGTTTGTGGAGACCAGTAGGCCCGCTAACGCCTGAACCACTCCTGCAAGTCGACGCAAAGCAGGGGTGTCAAATTAATCATTCAAATGAGCTTATAAGTAGTTGTCACCCTCTCCAATCAGGTAGCCTTCACTTCATCAGATTATAAACCTTGAGACCTACACAGCGGGCAATATCAGCTTTGTAATTATGATGAAGATATATCAGATATCATGTCAAGAGATATTTTGTTCATGCGGGCCAGAACACAAAGTTTCACAGCCATTTTACTCCTTCAGTCGCACAATGGTGAAATGTATGTCCTATTGGTTGCTTAATTTCCCTGGAAGTACACAGCATGAAAGCAAATGGAACGATAACCTATTTTACAGAGATGTGTAAACTACTTTGAGAACTCTCCATCTTTCAACAACAACAATAATAACATCCCATCAGCTGTGGATGGGCCAGAATGTCAATTAGGGATGTTTGAAGTAATTCATTAGTATTGCTGCTTTCATCTCATAAGATGTCAATCCACTCGTCTTTTTCTTTAAGAGATTTAACATCAGTTACACTGGCGATGATGCGGGCATAAACACGTACAGACTTGCCTGCACTATGCGCTACAGGAAATAGTCTCGATACAAAATGTATAGTAACCATATAAATTCTGACATCCTGCCGTGGGAGGATATTTACTTTGTACAGATCTTATATTCAAATTGGGAATATCTTGTAATAATACATGCGTCTGACCGCAGGTAACTAAACAACGGGCAATGTAAAACTTTAAGTTCAAGAAGAGTGTTTTCGTAATTATTTTTTTAAAGGTCTAAAACTTTTGTAAACGTGTTCCCAGCAAAAGTCATCGCTTAAACAGAAATATTTACGCCTTTTTACGATTAGATGAAGCGGTGGTCATTCGGTTTGTTTTGACCGCAACTGAGTATTTCTCCACTTTAAGAGTATTATAAAAATAACGGCGCCCACATTTCGAAGGACGAATGTTGTTATCCAAACACTGCCATCCCGTCGATTTTGTGCCTTTGGTGTTATTATAAGTCGTTTCCTTTTTATCTTCATCCACCTTCCAATGAGTCGTCAACGATCGAAGACGAGCATCGTGTAAATAAGCGGTGAGTTAATACCAGCAAATGCTACGTACAGCAGCGGATCGGCCTGCCTTTCAAACAGCTTTCAAAGGTACGAAAGAAAGGAAAGAGAGCCGCTTCATCATTTCTGGCCGGTCAATCTGGCATCCAGGTTGCAGAAAATTACACAGCACCCTATCTCTCAGACGTCGGAGGCCCCCTGTTTCTGAAATAATAATTATAAAGCTAAACACAAATCCTTATATGTAAATACGAACCACTGTTAATGAGGTGTAGCTGTATCACGTCGCAAAAATCGTCTTCACGAAAACTAACAACGTGGGTTTTATGAAAAACCTTAAAACTGAGCGCAAAGTAAAGATTTGATAGATGCAGTTTACGCGAGGATCTCTCCATAGCACAGCATAGTTTGCTATACTGCTAAACACGTACCAAAATCATAAAAAGCAAACTGAGAAGACCAAACAATTTGTTAACTGAATAGTAGCACGGGATAGTCATTGAAAAAGCTCAATTCATTAAACACACAATGCGCCTAAAATGTCATATGTTGGTTAAACAGAAACTTACTACTACCGCTGACATGGCTTAAAAATCAATCAAAGCTAATTAAAAGATTTTTCCACCGTTATACAACTTACATATATACATACGCGTAATGCTGCATGCAAATTATACACTAAGTTCCGCTGTTATTAGGTTCCTGGTTAAGAATTTGCTTGTGACAGCGTCTTCTTCACGGGACTTTCGAGACCCCCCAAAAACACGTAATGTCAAATTGGTGTCATGCCGTACCTTTTTAATATGGTGTCCTGCTCGTTATATGTGGTCCAAAAGGAAATAAAAAGTTATTAGCGCAGCGGCGATAACGTATCTCTTAATAAAAACGGCACTTGCTTCGCGCGTCTGAACATGCCGCCACCATCCATTTTTGCTTCTCCAATATAACAAGAGCTTGACGGCTCTTTCTAAGCCTCCTTCCAAACATCAGTGGAAAAAGTCAATGCAACGACGCCTCCTTCCCTGTAGATTTTGCATCTGTGAATAAAAAAGAAAAATCAATCTTGCCTTTTGCGTCTTTAGCCCGCCTACTCCATAAGTGAGAGACGTGCACTCGAGCCAATCTCAACTGCGTTTTCTTCTCGTCTAAGCCAGATGGTTCTGTTGTGGGACAGGCTTAATTTATTAACTAAGCTTGATTCGTTTATTTAGCTACTTACAAACATCACTCATTGAGACAAATGAAGCACTCCAGCGTGAATGATATCGCAACAAGTACACCATGCTTCAGTTAGTAACCATTCCCTGCATCCATGGTGGGAGATTATGTCACTGAGCAGTCTGGCAGCAGGAGGAAGTTGACATTGTGGAAAGACACAATTCAAGCTGTTTGCTGTAGTTACATTTCCTGCAGAAGTGCTCTGAAATCCATCCCGGTCAAGGTCATGGGGCTGGGGGGGCAGTTCAAGCTTATCTCAGGCAGGTACACCCTGGATGGGATACCAGTCCATACTAGGGCACTCATATACTTTCACACTACCTTTTAACTTTTTAATTTACCTTGTAATTTTGCGATGCCAGTTAGCCTAACTGCATGTTTTTGGTCGGTCGGAGGAAACCTTTGTATCTCAACGAATCAAAGCCCAACCCAGGAGGTTCGAGGTCCTGCCACCCCCAGGACCCAGAACCATCTTCAGCTTTCATCTGGCTGTGTGAAAAGATCAGACACTCAGCTCTGTTGCCAAGACCATGGGTTCCAGACTAGAGTTTGGTTTGAGGAATACAAAGTAGACTGTAGTTATACTTCCAGTCACTGGAGCACAAGTTCCAGAACGATTGTATAAGTGTCAGGTGAATCTTAGCCAGTTCATTGTTAAAAACACCCCTATGAGTCAATTTAAAAGTCGGTGGAGGAACTGCATTCATGTCACCAGCAAACATTTTTGAACTTTGTTGACTATGGGGTTGTTCATTCTGGCCTAAACAGCAAGTCCAGGACATGAGAACCTGGCCAATGAGGGAGACTGCTGCCTCACTGCCATCTGCAGCATTAATCACACACTTCAGAAGAAGCGCATATTAAAGACAGTATGGCCTTAACTGCAGTTTGTCTTGATATCCAACAATGCCACAACTGAAACATGAAGGCCTGCTTATGACTGGTCTTTAATTATAGCATCTGTAAACATCAACAAAAAGTATGGAGACCACGCTTTGTAATACTAACTCCACCTACATTTAATTTTGGCACCCAAATGAAAGATTTAATGCTCTATTGAGAGAGCATAAGCTGCTGTCTGCCACTAGTGGTCACCAGGAGCATTGCAGGAACAAACTTTCTTGTAAGACCTGAAGCTAAATGAGAGTCCATTTCTGTTTTTTTTTTTTTTTTGATACTTTATTAATCCCCGTGGGGAAATTCTTTTTACGCCTCCCTCAACTTGCTCTTTGTAGCGCAAGCTGTCCGCGAAGGGCAGCCACCTGTTGGGGCGCCCAGGGAGCTGGGGGTTAAGGGCCTTGCTCAAGGACCCGCCGACGTACTGAGGCTGGGCTTGAACCGGCGACCTTGTGATTACAGGCACACAGCTTAGCCCACCGAGCCACACGCTGCTATTACTAGATGACCTCTGCAAAAAAAAAAACACACAAGTGACAGAGCTGGCCCTACATAGAACATCTTTATTGGAATACACAGCTTTGAACAGTACATTTACTTAAAAGAAAGCATTTTAAAACACAACACTGTGAGTAGTAAGAGTTCAGTGAAGAAATAGGCAGAATCCTAAATATATTTAAGGCATCATAATCACCTATATTGTTTCCAAATACTGTCACATGTTCTGGTGATACAAAAATAACAATCAGTACAAATAATTCAAGTATTCCTGCTGAAGGTTTTGTTTAAAACAAGTTGGTACTAATGTAGAAACAGATTGCTCAAGATCCTATTCCAAGAAGGCGTAGAAAACCCAAATCGTCTAAGACACCCTATCTACACACAAAAACCACAGAACACCACCCAGTCGCATGTGAATCCCTCCTAACACTCCACGAGCCGCTCAGTCGAGCCAAGCTGAAATCCCTTTTACTCTTTTTTTTGTGTAGTTATACATCATCTCGTCTGTATTTTCCCAATTAGTTGATTTCCTGGAACCAACAGCGCCAACTAGAGGCTGAAAGACAACCTGCATGTCTGTAAAATTAAACAAAAACACTCCACAAAAATACTTTCATCTTCTGCGTTTGTTAAATTAAAGCATGCCTCTTTTTTAAAATGACATCTGGAGTCTGCTGAGACAGGTGTGAGTTAAGATCAATGTGCTTGAAATCACACCAATATATTCTAATTCTGGAAAGCTGCCTTGAGTATCTACATTCTCGGCACGTTGGCAGAGTGAGTGGCACAGTACCTCGTGCCTCTGGCAGGCACTTGAGCCATCCTACGTTCTGCCGTCTTTCTGCAGTTTTGCTTAATTTTTCATTTACAGATTCCAAACACAGTTGTGCACACGGAGCCCCCTGCTGGTTCAAATCTGCCAATTCCAAGCCTTGTCCTGCCTCACTGCCATCATAGCACGAGTCAAGCTGCTTCACTGATGAAGAACCACAAAGTGATGTTTTTGGCCTGTTCCTGCCTTGAAATGACCTACCTTTCACGTTCAGCTCTAAGCAAGATCAAATCATCTCTTAAAAAGGTAACATCAAGGCAACTATATTAGAAAAGTGTTACCCATAAGGCCATTGAATAAGTAATAAAAATTATTAACAGGAAGATCAAACTTGAGGGTCCTGGAAAAGAGCCTCTAATCTTACATACAGGCAAATCCCATTTGTTAGTGTTTGTTGGTTTTGTCTTTCAGATTGTTTCAGGCTGAAATTCAATTTTATGATTGTTCAGCAGGGTCCTTGGCATTGGACAGCTTATAGCACCTAAGCTGTATATATATACACACACATACATACATACATACATACACACTGGTGAACATACGATATGCTATTTACTAGAAGAGATGCTGTACACTTATTTGATACACAACTGACTAAATAATATAAACACAAATCACATTAATACACAGGCAATAGAAACATCTCTAGCTGGTCACGTCCCATATAGGATGGACTCAAACTGACAAGTACTACCTTCTGGTGTTTTTGCTTAAAGATGCATAATTTTACATTTCATTTTAAAGGTTTTAGAGAATCAAGTTATGCTTGCATTGAACTAGCAATTATTCTAGATATTGAGAGCTGCTTTTGTTAATTGTGGTGAGAATGACATATAAACTGAGATTCTTAGTCGACTTGGAAGAAAAAAAAAAAATCGAAAATTAAACGGGCATGACTTGTGTTGCAAAGGGGTAGAAAATGTCCAGAAACTTTCCATTCCATGGGAAGTTAAGATGGGGAATTTTTAAAATATTCCAAGTTGGAAACTTTCCATGGGAATTAACGAGAGTATATGGGAATTAATGGGAAAATTCCCAGAGTTTTGCAACCCTAGGCATAAACAGATTCCGTTTTTGGTCAGCAAACTTGGAATATATAAAAATAAACTATAACAAATACCCAGTGCTTCAATTTAACCTTGCAGTGACATTACAGTGGAACCCAAACAAAAGCATTCTCACTGAAGGGTGATGAACTAAAAATGACTGACCTGAAAATCACAATGTCACTCAGTGATGTTGAGAGGACACTTTTACGGGACACGCTGATAAGCTCAAAGGAAGTGCACTGCGAAAACACTGACCTGAGAAATCCTTAACATCATATAATAATGCTTCCATACCAAAGCAAAATGACTCAGTAACATGATATTTGTTTTCAACTTGTATAAATAGTTGACAGTAGGGTAACAGAACAACTCCGTTGTTGCAGAAGGATAACCCATTTTTGTTGCTGTTAATATTAAATGAACTTCTTAGATATGCATAATTTGATCCCTACAGGGCACTGTTATGTGGATACTATGAGTCTATCCCGATACTTCCTAGGAGGATTCGACTTGGAGAGTATCACCTAGCTGACAGACACACAGGCTTGACGGGAACAATCATTAGCAGTGAGCACATTCTACTGAAGCTCAAGGGACCATCAACAGACAATGAAAGGAGCAAATCAGTTTCTATCTATGCTATGATAAGCAGAGTCATTTTTCTTGTTCATAGGCCTCATCTCCTATGATGGTTTGAGACCCGGCCAGAGATACATTTCACAAGCGGTTTACAGTAATACTGAGGTTTAATGATGGACCGAGTCAGTGATGGGAGATGACTGTTGTGTGCAATAGCTGTACTTGTGAACTGACCTGTTGTAGATATGTGCACTGTCGGGTACTTATGAACCTTAATGAAAACATAAACAAGGATGCATGCCAGCCTCCAAACATATAGCTGACAGGAAAAACACAGCATGCGGGCGATATGTGCGAGTTTCACGCGGGAGCCGTCTGGCAATGCCACAGAAGCCCAGCTGACGAGGCGAGACGCAATGTGACATTTTGGTGACGACTTCCTGTCAAGGACAAGAGCCGCTCTCTCCTTTTCAATCCTCACTCGATCAAGCTGAAATGTCTCTTAGCAAAGATGGTTAAGGACTTGCGGTCAGCAGGAGACAGCACTTAGCTTGAGTTTACATTTGATTGGGTAGTGGTAATGACAGTTATTATAGTGTAAGACAATTTTCGTCTTCGTATATTTATCATACATTATCTGTTGTACAGATTTGCTTTCTCTTTGTTTGGCAAACCCTAACCCTTCTTCCTATTACAGGACACACGAGCTGAAAGTATTATAGAATACACCGACTTCTTTCAATGTTATTTTTTTTATCCCTGGCTAGGTCTCCTTAGTGAGATCCTATCAACGGACCAGTAGAGGTTCTTTGAAACACTACTAAGATTAACACGTCAACATTCCACAAAGCTAAGAGCACAATCACAGGCTAATGACCTATTCAACACCAACAACACATCTATTTACAATTTGCTACATCTCACTGGAGTTGGTCAGCTACACAATAGTTAACCACTCAATGCTACAAAATTACTTTGATATCTATGGGTACAGAAGGGCAAATCACACAAAATCACATGAGAAACACTGAGAAACCCAGCTGAAGGTACTTGAGGTAATTCATGCGCTCTGATCACATAGTGTAACTTCCTCTTCAAAGGAGCTGCAGTCATCCTACACTTTCATTGTTGGAGTCACAGAATTATTCCAAGGTGCATCTACATGGTCCACTGTAGCGGACTCTTGGACACAAACTCCGCGAACTGAGGATACGATGCCCTGTTCTCAGAGAAGGAGCTCCGGAATCTACAACGAGATCCTATTCCTGTCAAGCACAGTCTTCAGTTTCCCTGGCAGTCTTGAGCTTAATAAAATCAACAAATCTATTACTACAAATACGTCTTTTGTTCATCCACTGGTTTTGCAGCTGAATCCAGTGGTTTTTTGGCTGAACCCAGTACTCCACAGAAGAGAACACTCATTGAAAAATGACACTGGATCCATTAACCATAACTAACAACTGACCAGCAGGCACACAATGCTAGGTATTCATGGAGTCTTGGCTGACAGTGTGCAGAAGAGCAAATTGACAATGTGCCTACTTGGTGTGTGATCTAGTCTCATGTTACGGTTTCACTACACTAATACTACACTGCGATATTAATGCCCAGCTGCACAAATGAGTAACATTGTATGTTTCTTTGGATTAAGGCATTGGCTATATGAAGTCAAAAACAAACAATTCAGTCTCACTTAAAGTTCTTAATCTGTGTGCCTGTAGAAGACACTCCCTACAGAAATGAAAGATCAAGGCGAATGACCAAAAGTTCAGTTCAACACAAATATACTCCTTACTACTTAAGCTGAATACCCTGAGGTTAAAATTACTCCCCTTATAATGAGACTAAGCAACTAGTCAGGGAGATGAAAATTTTGTAAGCTGAATCTTGGTTCGGGTACTTAAAAGGCTGAATCATGACTTGTATTATTCCTATGATTTAAGTAGAAAACCTTTTAATTACCATCTAGATACTACATTGGTTTTTTGACATAATGACATCTTTCTAGTCTGATTTATTGTTTGAGTGCATAACAAGGCCTGTATAGTATAGTTCTCAAGATGAATTCAGGAGTATGATACACTGAAACATACCACAGGTTGAAAGCATACAGACAGAGCATTTGTATGCCTGCTGGGAAGTACTCCACACCCAGTGTCATAAAACCCCCCAACTCCCCCTCATAGTTGTCTAACAGGATGACGGATTCAGTAAAAGGCTCTTTGGACTGTAAGAGGTTCTACAGACATGTTTGTAAGGGCTGATAGGAAGGAACCTCTGCAAATTCGAGACAATGTGTCTTTGAGATGGCCAAGGGTGTGGAAAGGCTAGTGCTCGTCGACCATGCTGGAGCCTATGCATCCCACCCAAACCCCTACACCTTGCGACTGGCTCTCAGGATGCTGTCCAGCCCGCTGAGCTGCCGCAGGAATCCACGGTTGGGCACCACCCCACGATGACCTTTCACCGTCTTGATAGCCTCCACCAGGGTCATGTTCTGCCGGATCATCAGGTAGGCCAGCACCAGGGTAGCAGAGCGACTTACGCCCACGGCACAGTGAACCAAGATCTTCCCTGTAGAGCCCAAAGACAGAGAATCATCTCAAACAAGTTGCTGACCTGCTCAGTCCAAATCAGTTAATGAGTTCTTCACACTGGAAGTTGGTATGCAATTCCATATTATGCCAGCAAGAAGCCTAGAGTCATATTTCCCACAAGTCTGTGTGGGAGCCTTTCAATCTCAGATTTTAAGATTCTTTTATTTACTTATATGGCTCTTAACAACTGGGCACCCACATATCTGTGAACTTTTGGCGCACACTGCAAACAGCAGCCTCAGTTGTCCTGATCGGGGTCTTCTCGTCATGCTCCACCTAGCAGAGCTTTTGCAGCTGCAGCCCAAAGGCTGCGGAACAGTCTGCCCATGGACATTAGATTAGTCATCAGCGTGGCCCGTTTTAAATCGCATCTGAAAAGGCCTGGGTGTACATAAGTTATGTTCACGGTTCAATATCTTTGGGTTAATTTTTGTGAAGCACTTTGTGACGTGTTCTAGAAAGGTGCTATATAAATGACATTTATCTAGCTAGCTACCCTAAGTCTTAATCTAACAGACTGCAAAGCAATCGACTGATGTACATGAAATATTTAAGAATTCTGACGATAGCTTTAACCCCATAAGGAACGGTTACATTGTTCTACGCCAGGAAGCATATCGCACTTGGCCATTTTTGTTCTAGGTGAGTCGACTTAGCCTTCAAGGTCAGACAGTCTCTGTGACAGAGACTGACAATTGCAGACAGTGTAAGGCCAGTAGTGATAAATTGTGTTTATAATTTCTTTCAGAAACTACAATATTTTCAGTTAATCTAAAAATCGACCGTTTGTCTAGGGGCATACAAAAAAAAAATTCCCATCCCCTTTTGCAAAAGATTCGCACCCTGGGCCTGTACTCAACATAATTCGACATGCCTTTAGTATAGAGAGTCCTTTTTCACATGGAATTTCCATTCATTTATGGAATGGAAATGTGTGTGCCGGCACAGGGCGCGCGCGCGCGCGCACGCACGCACACACACACACCTATAGAGAATGTGGAAACTTACAATTCATATATTTGGAGTGAAACCAGAGTACCCAGGGGAAACCCCACAATGACACAGGAAGAAAATGCAAACTCCATACGCGGAATCGGGGCGGAAACACGAACCTTGTTCTCCCCAGGTGCGAGGCAACCGGGCTAAACAATACGTAGCCCTGATAAGACACAACACATCACAAACCAAGACTCGATGAAGAATTCAGTTTTAATCTTGCAAAGCACACGTACCTCCACTGCAGAGGGCTTTGTGTATGAACTCGGCTGCAGGGTAAAAGTTAACGCTCATGTCAAACGTGGGAGAGTCGTGAGCCTCGATGCCCTGGTAGGTGATGCGCATGCCGTCGTAGTACTCGGCGCCGCCGCGCCACCTGCTGTGCGCGCAGTTCAGGATGTGCGTGATGCCCAGTCTGGATAATTCACGACGGTCGGCTGCGATGTCCCTGCAAACGTTACACAGATCATTTTCTCACTCACCCTCCCCCACATGCATTTCATCCCGTTATTTTTATTGGCAAGATTAATATTAAAGGAAAACATGAAATAGTAAAGTGTTGTTTCGATTTTATTAGTTAAAATACGCTTATTGAATTTTACCAGGACAGACAACTGTAGCCTTTCCATAGTAGTATCGCTGTCCGTATTTACATTACAAGACAATACTATACACATGATAATATAAATGAGATATAGGTGTCCTTACTGATCCCCGATGTAGAGGTTCGGCCATACTTCGTCCGCATGATTGCAGGCGGTCTTCCCCGTGCAGAGGAGACGCTCTAGCTCGGCCACGGTCAGCACCGAGGAGCCCCCGTCCGCGTCCTTTCGGCTCGGGGACCTGGAGCTGCTCCGCGACCGCGAAAACCTCGACATGAACGCCATCTCCTCAGCGGGAAATGTTCACTACTGCATTTAACGAAAGAAATAGTTAATTGCATTTCGATTAAAAAGGGCAAAACCGTGACGATCCAGCAATAAAGTCGAAAGCAAATAACGCTCGTATCCACAGGTAGCCTGCGGATAAAATCGGTTTATACAATTAATTGATTGTTAAATTATGTATAAGCTTCAAAGGCTGATCGCATATGCGTACATAACCAATAGACACCCAACTAAAATCATTAGATATTGCATTTATAATGATTTAGATAATACACAATACACTTATGCACTTTACATTTTACAGAACCTACCTCATAGCTAATTTTCCAATATTAAAACATACAGAAAGAATTTACATTAATTTTGTACAGAATATGCTCTTCAAACAGCATATGAGTGCATTCTCTAATTTAATAAAATACCGCGACACGAACCGCTTTCTAGACAATTAGTGTCACTCCAGCATTTACCAGTATCGTCGGCGTCTAGCTATGAAAACAGATTCCAACCAAACATCGCTTCAAGCATCACGACACAAGCGAAAGCAGGACTTTTTTTGATTTATGCTTATTACTATAAAATACTGCTGTTGTGCTCTGCTCGCCGTGGTACCTGCAATGTTTAAATCCGTGGATGCCCTCACTTCTGGGACGAATATTCCAGCACCCGTCAAGAAGCCATGTTTCTGCCCTGCCTCCATGTCGAATGGCCGATTTAAATCAGCGGACAAGAAGGGGGATATCGATTCTCTTATATCGTAATATAATCAATGCGGTAATAACAGCAAAATGTCTTACCGATTAAAATGTGTCGACGTATTTTATTTTACCCATTCATACAGAAATACCCGAAAGGGACACAAAGCTTAAATTCATCCCAACAGTGTTATAATAAATTACCTTGACTCACCTACGCAGTATTAGTTACAGGCTGTCAAAATACGACATGATACGGTGACACCATCATAATTGAAATATATCATAAAAATGGGAACCTGGGTTAGTGATATTTTATAGTAATTATTATACAGACACCCAGACATCATCATCATTAATAATAATAATAATAATAATAATCCAGCACTTCACAATGGGAGTTGAATGCGTAATGTTATAGGAAAAAGGGGCAAGGTGTCAGATACGTCAGGTAATTTCCAGGTACGTTTAGAGATCATGTTTTAAATGAGCACATTACTGGGAGTTCTAATGTAAACCAGCTTTGTAGCTTAATCGACTATTTACTATCACCTCGTGTTTATTTTACATGATTATACACTTATTGACGCCACAATCGACTAATTACCCCCCCCCCCTTCTTACAGCGTAAAATCAATTAATGTATTATCAGTTGTGTGCAATTCTTGTGAGCCCTCATCCGTTTAAAATGAAATACAAAATGTTGTGGTATAAATATTATTGTTACTTATCTGTTATAAATCATAATTGTTAATGCTAATGACCATTATATGTGTATGTATATATATATACACACAAACACTCACACATACATTTTCTACCCTCTGTGCAAAGGAAGTGGAAAATGCTGACGCACTGAGAAATAATAAAATCCTCAGATTCTGTCAGCGATTATGTGTAGTCAGGGTGGAAGCAACAGGGTTTCTGAAATCGCGGGAAAAACAATTAGCAGATCGGCTGACCTCCGCTCATCATCACCCAAAGGCATATATTTGTGTTTTACAGACTCCATTAGTTGACCTTAGGCCCATTTTCCAGAGAGTATAGTTTATTGATTGAAATGCATTACCTGTGTTCTTCAATGCGGTTAACATTTGAGTTACAATGATTAAGTTGCATAACGTGATAACGCCCTGTATCTTTAAAGAGCAAACGATGGGAGTCTATTTTTATAACCCAATATATTTTGTAATTTACCTGATTGACTCAGTGACTAAATCTACACCTGAGCATGCACGAGCAACAAATCACAGCTCACAGGTCAACTCAATTTAGGCGCGTGCCTCATGAAAAGTTAAATATCTTGTACGTTTCAGGTATAAAAAATATCACTTCTGTGGCATTGCCTTGCTCCATAATAAAACAAAATAAATGTGACACACATGCTGAATTGGAAATTGTTTTACGATAAACTGGCATTTTTGAGAAAAAAACTTTACATTTTCATCGTGCGCAACGCAGTTGTGTGATTTCTCATCCATTAGTTTAGCATATTTACGGTGCTCCCGTAAAAGTGCTTAACGTGGTTTATTCAAAATTTTAGCAGTTAATCGGTTTGTTTACGTAGACGTGGGTCTCACCTGTGATTGGCGACCTAAAAAGAGTTAAAAGGATAAGAAGTGTTACCCTCCTCCTTTATATTTGCAATCATCACTTGAAACGATTCATGGTCTAACAGTGAAGACATCTTTTTGAAATATAATTATGATGAATTATATGCCTGGGACTGCGAGCCTCATTGAGGAAATTGATGGTAAGTCCAATGGGTGTTCTGTAACATTGCTGAATTAACGTAACGGACAGCTCAATTTAAAAACTTATTGTGCGTTTTTTTTTTTTTTTTTTTTTTTTTTTTTAATTACTACTAGCATTTCCGTGTAATCTAGAGACGCCGCGGTATACGCACGTCTCAAAACATTGTGCACCGGCGGAGGCCCGTCATGGGCTCAAATGACAAACAATAGCTTCTTGTCCATAAATCTGAACAAACATTTATTTTATCTTTCAAGGTAACTACACCATGTGCTCATTGCATGTGTACAAATTCATTTAACCTGGTGAGAACCGTTTGACCTCGAATGAGTACTGCCAGAGTACGCTACTGCTTTATAAATTCGTCTTAGTTAAGTGATTCGGAAATGTAAAAACTTTACTAAACACAGACATCCGGTAATATTAGTTCAGGGGAATACGCGCAGAAGGTGGAGACTGACCTGGCTCTTTGCAAGGCGCACATATTAATATGTATACGGAACGCATTACTGACATTTTAGGATTTGTACAGTCAGTTTAGAGCATTGAGTTGACTTGTTACATTTTCCAGAAAAACACCTGGTCCTTCTCCGTGATGGAAGAACGTTGATTGGATTCCTTAGAAGCATAGATCAGTTCGGTACGTACGTAGATTTTCTGACACCCCCTGCACTTGAAAACGATTAACTAGGCTACAATGACTGTTATAAATCCGAATTTCAAATATTACTTTTCATCATTTTTTTCTTTTGGGGACAGTTATGTGTCATTTTGAAAATTGGGTTAGAATTTTTTTGGTAGACTTGAAATAAGACCGATTAGCAAATAAAGAAAATGAACGGTCTAATTGTTTTGACGCACTCTTTTGTGTTTCATTGCAGCCAATCTAGTTCTGGATGAAACTGTGGAACGTATCCATGTTGGCAAGAAGTATGGGGACATTCCCAGAGGAATATTCGTTATCAGAGGGGAAAATGTCGTCCTGCTTGGGGAAATTGTATGTGTCCTTCTGCAATATCAGTTAATTACAGGACTAGATTTCGGCACTGGTGCACTGTTATAGAAATTTTGACTGTTAGCGATGGGCTATATTTTTGTTTAATACTGATATCCTCTGAGCCTCTCGCAGAGCTGTAGGGTTGCAAGCGCAGATTGGCAGAATGACGTTACGTCATCTTTTACGCTGTGGAAAACAAAAGACTGATCTGTGGCAGGCTTGAACTGGCCATCTGGGCATTTTTCTGGTGGGCTGACGGGTTTCTGGGTGGCTAAATTTTGGTGAGCCTGTCTGGGCAAAAGTCCAGGGTCGATTATTAAACCTTACCCAGCCCTGATCTGCACGAATACCAGTTGATAACAATATGTTTAGCAATATATTTTTGCTTAAGAAAATCATTAAGTAGTATAATTTAGCACACAGCTGGTGTGTTTTACAGTTAAAAAGGAACAAAGTAAAGAACGTAACTGTATGCTATACAAGATCTTGAAATTCTTGTCAGAAATGCCATTTATCTTCCCACATGAGAACCCTTGAACTTGTACCGTTTTCTCAGGACCCGATTAAGGAATGTAAAAGAGTGCTGCGGCCAGTGTCCGTTGAGGAGATCTTGGAGGACCAGAGATGCCAGCAACAAGCAAAGCATGAAGCAGAAAAGATGAAACTCCAGGTCTTGAAGGAGCGGGGTCTGTTTGTCCCCAGAGCAGACACACTGGATGAGTACTGAGTAATTGGGCGTGTTATTGATTATGAGCACAACTACTCATTTTGTCATCTTAATTTTGTAATCCTGAATTTGACCTTTAAGAGGTTACAGCTTCTGCAGTTAGATGGGGTAATAGAAGACAAAACTCTTTTCTCACCCAACAAGTAACTAAGAATTGTTTGTCCAATAGCATTCTGACTGATATATATATATATCTATCACACACTTAAGAAAAGCATCTGTTTTATTACATTTCATTGGACAACTGGAACAACGTAAGAGCCTTATTTTTGATGCTGTAATTTATTTTTTATGTAACTGTTTTATGCTGTGTAAATGATGGAATGCCTTTGTCAACACAGCAAGACTGTTCTTTCATTCGGTATTTTTGTTCAAATAAAAAAAAAAATAATGCTTTTGCAGTATTTTTGAGCATTCAGACATTCAAAACATGGTTAAGGCATGGTTTGCCCTGAAGAGACAGGTATCCTTTTTACATTTTGCTTTGTGTTATTCATAAACACAAATAATTATTTTACTGTGGCCTGTATGACAAAATCCAGAGCTTCCGTGTATAAGCAATAATTCCTTATGTTAAATTATTTATTGGTGCACAGGTTGACAAATGTAAGCTAAAGTCCTGTTAAAGCGTTCCTGCTGTCAGCCAGTAGTATAACTGTGAAAAGCTGTGACCACAGCATTGGGCTAAGGCTGAGAGCAGAATGGACTCACACAAAATTTTTACCGTGTAGCATAATTTCAGTGCAAAAATCCATCACTAATTTTAAACAGGCAGCATCTTTACGATCCGTGAACTACTCGGTGAAAATATTCCTGCTCAGTCTTGTGTGGTTTTGTTCATGTATGAATTGTTTGAGAATAACGATTGCCTCAATTTTTTTCGATAGGTGGCGCCAGAATCTTATTTGCAACGGGTTTTTTTGGGCAAACCAAGTACTAATTGTAAATTTAAGCCTCCATGATAGAAAACGATGAGGAAAAGGCAGATTTTCTACTAGAAGTTGACCAAACGCTGCATTCCTTTTAATTCACTTCGAATTATACATATCACCACTGTATCAAACCGGTTTGCTTTGGTTTTAAGTCTCCGTGCTTTGGTTCTTTGTGCAGTTTAAAAATATGCCGATAGGTGACTCTAAATCATTTTCCTGAGTGGTAGTTTGTGATTGATCCATTGTCAGTGAGCGTGGTTTATAAAAAGACTTTTTGTAAAATTTGTTTCAAATTTGTAAAGATTTAGGTCGTGACAATGACCATGGAAATGGGTCTTAAGGCTAAATCAGTTGAGAACCACTGCAGCATATGGAAGTGTATGAGCAGTATGAGCTCACATCCCATACAGGGTGCGCCCTGTAGTGTTGTAGTCAAGACTGCCTAAACCGAGACCAAGACATGGCCGAGACCGGAGGGTACCAAGACCAAGACACACTAAGGCGAGACCAAGACCGAAAACAGACTAGGGCTAGAATCGACATAACATTACTCAGATCAACTGTAGAGAAAAAAGGCATTGGTGTAAAGTGTCATTACTCGTTAAATCAAATTCATGTTATCTTTTCAATTATATTGTCCACTGGACTGTGAAGTGCTGGCAGTGTCCGTTGAGAAAATGTATACAATGTAATGTTTTTAAAATAGATGCATCTGACTGGTTGCATTTGAATTGAGGTACATAATAAATAATGATACTGTTCTGTGAGGATGTGGTTTTCTTTTTGTCCATGTATTTTGCACTGTATGGAAATAACAGCACCGCTTCCTGGCCTGTTCCACAAACATTATGTGGATTTCTAAATTGTTTGCCATTAAATTGGTTGTTTCCTCACAGAGCATGCATTAAATCTGAAATCGTGTGTTACTATCATTTAATTGCATATGCTTTTCCTCTCTAATGTTCATACAACCGTTGCTCTTAATGGTTGTGGACTTCAAGAAAAACGTCTATTTACCTAACATGACAGCAGTCGTAGTACTTTTTTTTACATTTAAAAGATTACATCCTGTTCTGCTTCCACTTCGAAAATAGAACTTTATCTACATATGTTTGCAACGCAGCAGCCATGGCAACACCTACGATCACTCCTCCATCATTTGGTTTCCACTTTCAGCCCCTAACAGATGGTTCCGACAGCTAGACATTCCTGCTCTCCCTGCGTCCATAAGTTAGGGCCACCAGCGGGTAACGCCTCTTCCGACAGCCTGAGCTACAGCGGCGGGGTAGAACGCACCACCTCCCCTCGCTACGGCCCCATTTATACCGAAGAAGCATAGGAGAAAAAAACAGATCACGGGCGGGCTATCTGCCCTATACTTCCCCATAAAACAATACCTGTCTGATGCATTTCTCAATCTCACTAGATCCACGGGGAAGCCGCTCTGGAAAACAGTCAAGACCACCCCCCTCCCTAAGGGAAAAAAACCTGCATTGATTGCGCACCGGGAGGGGGAGCATATAGCTAGTCTGAAAACCGAGATCTTACTTCCCAACTCCGTAGTACTGGGGTTTTTGCAATCCACCCAGCTTGATGCATTTCTAGAAACACACAGATCTATGTTTATATCTGGAAAAAAAGTAAAGGCTCCAGTGTACATGGACGGCTTTTATCTTCAGAGACTGATGGCATCCGCCGGCGGATCACGCTCCAAAGGCTGCCGTGTTTTCTCGCTGGAAAGTGTTCCCCCAAAGAAATGTTGGGAAACGACGGCATGAAGTGTAAGCGCGACACTGGGGATTCGCCGATAACCTGCCCGCTGATACGCCGCATTTAAGCAAGAACGTGAGATAATTCGAAACCTTATTGCAACGACGAACAGTGAGTAACAGCCTGGGATACGACCCTGATCAAGTCTCTTTTCTTTTTATTTTTTATTATTTATTTGTGATTCACCTTTATATCATCCAGAATATTCATGGAGCTGGAGAACATTGTGGCAAACACGGTACTACTGAAAGCAAGAGAAGGTAAGACATTACAGTACAGACCCTTATGAAATGAAACCGTTAGGTACATTAAATGTGTGTGTGTGTGTGTGTGTGTGTGTGTGCATATATATATATATATATATATATATATATAAATAAAATTTCTTCTTCT
>JAODLC010000123.1:29634935-29651354 GCA_026781145.1 Hippopotamyrus pictus | reverse complement strand
CCCGCGCGTTTAATGAAATACGTGCAGCTTTATTCAATCTATTTCCTCTGAAAAGTAAACGAACCCAACCCGTACTGTTGATTCCTACAACGGAAAATGATGAACTAGCCTACTGACGTCCCCCCGCCTGGTTACTTACAGTCGCCGATCGCAGCAGCGCGCAGGCCTGTTTTGGTACCTTATTCATTTTAATGTTTGTCAGTCCTGACATGCTTATATGCGATATAATATACGAGCTTCCCCTTTTGCGTTTAGCAAAGCAAAGTTATTAGCACTTATTACTCCTCCCCCCACCCCCAATGTGGATCATTCGCTTCTGTTGAAATAGAGGTCATCCGTGGAAAAGCATTAAAACCACTGTAACAAGCCATATATATGGCGCAATGACATAGTAATAATATCGCGACCGTAAAAGCAGATTTTAATAGCAGAGTATAATACGGAATTCTTAATTTGGAAATCGAGCTGCATGGGTTTTGGAGGTAACACCACATCTTAATTACTGAAAAAATTGACTTGAGACCGGGACGCAACTTTGCTCTTCCTTGTTTATATCTGCGAGTGTGTCTGTGTCTCCACCTTTATGTTTACTGTATGCTCCTGAAAAAAGGAAACGTTTTCAAGGTTCATTAACAAGTCGGCGGACGCCAAGAGCAACAAATTGCCGTTGTGCACTTGAAATACTCGCTGGCTTATGCGTCGAAAGAAAATGCGGGCGCTAAAGATGAGTTTGATGAAAGGGGTTTATTCTTCTGAGAAAGCGCGCGGCGCCTGACACGCTCCGTGTCGTGCTTTGGATGGTGCCATCTGCCCACAGCGGCCGCAGTGTTTAACGGTGACGCATGAGAGGGTTTTGACCCTAAACCGTTCCAGGGACAGCGGGACAATATTATGATGAGGTCCTGATGGGCAGCCTGAATGGGGATGACGGAAACATGTGGGGGATACGTCATCCACCGGCTGACAGTTTAGTTTTAAAGTAGCATGCGTGTCTAATAGAGGGAGCGACATAGATTGTCGAAGACTTCAAGACCACCAACTTGTAAATGTCTCCCACAATAATGGCGGGTAGCCATAACCGGGCAATATTTAGAGGATTCTTTTGCATATCCTCCAACAGAAGTACGAGTTCCAGAAATAGCAGGAGTAACAATAGCTACACAACTGTGAAAGTCAAGGCTGAGGGCAGGGCCGACGGAGGTGCTGAGAGGCATGGTTAACCTGGGAATCATTTGGTACAGGAAGTTCAGACTCAGTGGACTCTCTGGGCATGTCTGTGCTGCTTAACAGCCCAAAGAAAACACAAAGAACTCTCAATGCGTCCTCGTCAAGCATATAAACCCAAAATAACCATTTTGCAGGCAACCAAATAAAGAACAGACTTTTATGTGATATATTTGTGTTTCTTTTAATTCTTATAACCAGGGGTATTGATAGAGATTTTGGGCCCTCAACCCAGACTAATTATGTTTGAAAATTTTTAGGGCCCCTATCAGTCAGGGGCCCATGGAATCGCTGACCCCCCCCCCAAAATTGTTTTCCATTAAATTGACCCATGGTTTTTTTAGTGTCCTTTTATTCTGGACCAAAGTTGAAAGAATTAGCATTCTGTTTAGTAAGCAGATATATGACATATTTAGGTTTTTTAAAGATGGGTTAGGGGGGAGCTGGTCAAACGAAGACGTAAAGTGGCCACCCCAGACTCACATGCGGTAATGGTAGCTGGGGATGACTAGGGTGGGTGGGTAGATTGATGCTGGCTGGGAGGACGGATGGGAGAAATTGGTCATAGCTGAAGGGGGATGTTACCAGGGCCTGGAAGCGTGGTTGTGCATGGAGGCTTAATGGATATAGAGCACAGTTGGATCCAGGATCCAGGGGTCCGTTGCATAGCTGACAGTTTTTGGGTATCTCCTGGTATCTCCTAGATACTGCATAACAAGCAGGAGTTAAAACAGTGACGACTGAGCTCATGCTTGATATCTTCAAATGGCAACACTTCAACTTCCGCGGTGGTGAGAGGACCATGTAGGATGTGGACTTTTCAGTGACCTTCAACAGGTTAGCCTCTGCGGGCTGCTGCTGCTCTACAGGACTGCACACGCCATTTGTTAGCAGGCTAGTCCCCAGCAGCCCTGGAGGGACAGTGAGGAATAGCCAGCTTTGTCATGCTCCATCTGTGGTGTGGGATTGTGGGCCATGCTGGGTGGGTGGTGATGGGTAATGTAGTGTTTTTGGTCCACTGGGTGCGGCAGTTGTTTGGGGGCTTAATAGGGGATGTCTAGGCAGTGCCACATAGTCTCTGAGCTGGAAAGAGAATCCACCAAAAGGAGGGGTCACCTTTAAAGCCACAGTCTCCTGGACTGGTGTGTGCGGGCAGCTGAGAAATTCGGTGTCTGCCGCCTCATATCCTGTGACAAGGTGCGTTAAACAAGCATGCAATGTGTCAGAAACACCTGTTAATCAGAAAAACAATTTTTCTTGATCTATTTAATGATGAAAAGACTTGATGCTTAACTATATTTACAGTAATTAATCAAGCTAGAGTTTCGCTGCTTTCACAGTCGTGTATTTAGTAGTGTGATATACATCAGTGTTTTCTAACCCAGTCCTTTGGGACCCCCATATTCCAAGTTTTTGCTTACTGGGAGCTCGGAGGGAGCAAAAACACGGATCGGCTGGGGGTCCCCTGAGGACCGGGTTGGGAAACATGAACCTGTGACACTATCAGGTTGCAACAATAATTCCTCTAGTAGATAAATCCAGCCACTGCTTGTGTCAGATGCCAAACCTCAGCATATCTAAAGACAGAACCTTGTGTAAGTTAGAGATAAATGGGTGAAATAGTATGTGTGTGTGGGGGGGGGGGGGGCTAAGTCTGTGCTTATGGTCTGAAGAAAATCTAGCAGCTTATCTTGGTCAGGGTCATGGGGGGGGCAGTTGCAGTCTTTCTCTGAAGAAAATGTGGAAGGCAAAAGTTTTATAAAGTGATCAGTCATGCGCGAATCGGCCATAATAACCTGAAAAGGATTTGATTATTTAAAAGAGCCAAATGGGACTGATTTTTCTAAGTTGCCATGGAAATCTTCAGCATTAGCGTTCCGGTGCTGGTCTTTGAAATGCGATGTGCCAGTTTGCGGTCATGAGCTCCACCACCTTTTCATTTGCTGTTTGACTATAATCAAATACAGCAGGGGGAATTTAATAGAGGTGGGGGCTGGGGGACGGGACGCACCAGTCACTGCAGCCAGACCCACCTCACATGCGCCCCACTGTCCCAAGTTTTGTCAAAGAGTTTACTTGGGGGTGTCCGAGGTCTCTGGCCGGGACCAGCAACAATGGCAATGAGGAGGACTTTATTGGCCGTGTGTCATCTCCTAGACGGCATCTTTCTGAGAAGGTGCTTTGATCTCCTGGATGGAGATAATAGGAAGGAACAGTTTATGCTCGTGCATCACTAAACAAAGTCAGATCCTGTTAACTCTGGTCAAATTGAGAAAGAAGCAAAGAAATGTGCGTCTTTAGCTCTCCTCCACACACGCCGAGAGCAGAGTTACCGAGATGTTGCCCCACTTTGACGGTGACTGTGGACTGACCTGGCTTTAGCCCTGAGGGTTTATTTGCAAATCGTGGTGCAGGCTCGTTGAATGTCGACTTTAACGAGCTGCTCTCGCAGAAACACATGCGCGGTTACCCCACTGAGTGGGACTGTTACGCACGTTACATACATCATTTTTATTCCCTCCGTTTATTTGCCTGTCCCATTTCGTTTTTGCTTGAGAGGCGTGCTGGGGTCTTTCCATGGGAGACCACTTATCGGTGTTAATGATATAGATCAGAATATGCTCATTATTGTGAAAATGGATCACGACCATCACTGCGATTGAGTTCATTGAGTGCGATGTTCAAGTATTAGTGTGCGTAAGGGAATCATGGGCTGCAGACTTGGGGGGGCCACCCAAGCTCGTTTGGGCTTTTGGAACATCATTAAGAATGCAGTAATGAACATCTTACTTATAAATAATTTAACACAAATAAATTTACTAACAAAAGCCTGATTTGTATTTGTGCGTGTTTTATAATAAATAAATAAAATTAACAATAGGCTATATCTGCATTATTCAAAAACAAACAGACGTGCACATGACTGGTTAGCAGGCTAAGTCCCCAGCAGCCCTGGAGGGACAGTGAGGAATAGCCAGCTTTGTCATGCTCCATCTGTGGTGTGGGATTGTGGGCCATGCAGTCCATGAACATTGAAAGAACACACACACACACACACACACACACACACACACACAGACATACAAAGGCTGTGTCATGCTGTGAGATATATCCCGCCTGCACTTAATTTGAGCCACCTGAATGTGCTTGCTGCTGCCAGTCCACTAGCGGTGGAGTAAGCACCTCTTCTTGGGCAGAAGAGTTCTTTCTTGGGTCCCGGAATGTTCCGGATAATTTCCCCCACTACGAGAAGCTCAGGATGGGCTCTCAGGCTAAACGGCTCCCAAGTTCATGCTGGAGAGCGATTCTGTAAATTCACAAGTCTGATATCTATTAGGTAAATAACAGGTCTTCAGCTCCCTGTAGGCTCAATTGATTGTGCTGTAAAATTGTATCGTCCATGTTTTCTATGCGTGGATACTATGAACTTTGAACTGTAACCTGAGATCACTGCTGTCATCCCATCTAACGGGAAGAGATGAATGTAGTGAGTGAAAGTTTATGGATTTCATTGATTAGATGTTATAAATATTACTGGTTGTATACATATCAGCTTCATGCCAATTGTCCTGCAGACATTGCTGCTAATTTATTTTTTCTGAGCAAAAATACCAAAAAAAGGACATGGAATGATGATAATAATAAAGTGTAAAGTATAATGAAACTAATCAAATTCGTCAAACCTGGAAGATGTTCAGCGAAAGTGAGATGAAAACAGATTTTGGAAAGTGATTGATTGGTGCATGCTATCTTTCTCATTAACAAAACAAGGAACGAAGAAAGAATTTTGCTCTGGCGATCTTTTTGATAAACACCGCACGTTATAGCAACAAGGAAACATACATAGGGACTCTGCACGGATTATTTCAATGAGGTTTGGATATTAGCCCAGTAGCGACGTTAACATTGATTTGGCCTGTTTGGGATGAGATTGGTGCTATTGTGAATGAGTACATGATAGAAGCTGCCTTTTTAACAGTGTGGTGTGCATGTGAGAGTTCCTCAGAATCTTGCTTCGTGTTTATGATGCCTGTAAATTTACATACAATAAATTTTTGCATGATATACGTCATAATGTTGCTCCTGCAAGAGGAGATTGCTGACACACTGCCCCCTATGTGTATGGTGTAGCCTGTGCGGTCATTGCAGAATTACTGCAAAAGCACGACTACATTGTCTCCATGAAGCGAGAGCTGCGAGCCCGAAAGAGAGAGTGTTCATATGTGTGCGCGTGTGCGTGTGTGTGCGCGTGTGTGCATGCATGCGTTCGTGAGGGTTTGAGAGAGATGGCAAGTTCCGTTCAGCGAGCCCACGACACCTCGAAGCGGTTATTCATGCTCCAGTTCAGAGAGAGGCCGGCCTTTCTGCTGATCCCGCATGTCCGTCCGTCAGACTCACCTCAGCTGGGCTTCAGCGGGCCGGCTAACCCAGTGGCACGTTATTCAGATTGGTCGAAGGTGACCTGGAACTTCATTTAGCCCCAGGCAGATATACAGGGGCAGCCAATCGTTATATGGGTCCCACTGGGATGTTAGCTATGTGTTCAGGGTCCCCGAAGGGAACGCATACAGCACAGGTGTGTTCAGGGTCCCCGAAGGGAACGCGTACAGCACAGGTGTGTTCAGGGTCCCCGAAGGGAACGCGTACAGCACAGGTGTGTTCAGGGTCCCCGAAGGGAACGCGTACAGCACAGGGCCAGAGAAACAGACATCACTGCAGAACTTCTGTTCTTTTTCAATTTGGTGAATTCGAGGTGCATACCCTCGTTTGAGATGATAAACAGCTGCCCAATCCTATACACTTATCTGTCTGTGTGTTTATTTTTGGTTTGTTTTTCGCTTGTTTAGTTTTTTTGTTTGCTTGTTGATTTTCTCAATGGCTGCCAGAGAACATTTTCTCAACAGAAGAATGTTGTCTTCACTAATCTTACTGTTTCTGTAAGACTTGTTCTGGACAGGAGGGTGAACAGATCCCTGTGACATGATGATTGGAGGAAAGAATAGGGTTTTTATTTTGTGATGGGGGGGAAGCAGCAAAAACTGGCCTTTTTGGGTGCCTGCTCGGGCATCAGGGTCTGGACTCATTTACTTACAGCTAGAGGAAAGAAAGGTGATATGGTGATTTAAAATGAGGATCAGGTTAAGTGAATAAGTTTCATCGTCTGATTTCGGTTGACTTTGCTCTAACCCAGGACGTCAACACCTCCTCGTCAATATCACAGGATCACACCTGGCTTTTTATCTTCTGGACAAAACATATATCTGTGGTCAGACTCTGGCTTAGATCTGAGCCACGTTACTCAGATGCCAGTGGTATCGGTTGACCGGAGGATATCTCGCTGAATGCCCTTCCACAGGGCCTACTGGGGGGGGCGGGAGAACGGGCTGCCACGGGCCTCCGGTTAGCACCTGGTCACCCGTCTGGCACTGTGTGACTGAGAGACAATTAGCCTCTGGCTCACAAGCTGCTTGGCTTTTGTGTTTCATGCAAAGTTGTCAAGCGCGAGAGGCATCCGACGGTGACTCGTGTTCTGTGTCGTGTTTGTCCAGGTATCTTGCAAAAAAACATAAAAACACCCTAAATTAACGTACCAGCATGTGTTTGGGCAGGTCAGTCATGTCATGTGAAATCCTGCTTGCTCAGACTCACGTCTCCCATAATCAGCGACGTAAAAGCATCGCCTTTGTATGGCATCGGTGTAAACGTACCATTTGTATTTCGAGACACCCTTAGCTGCACTGGGGGGGGGGGGGGGGGGGGAGGGATTGAATGCCAGGGTGTTTCAGAAGCAACAAAGAAGAGAGTGACATCAGGACAAATGTCATCCAAATTCCTTTAGATACAGTTAGATGAGCAAATAAATAATAATTGTAATAGCAGTAAGATTGTTTGCATAAGATCTAGAGTAATCTCTACATGCCAGCATAAACTGTTCAACTTGAGAATGTTTTATTTTTTGCCCCAGAATGTCTCTTTTGGGATCAACTAGTACACCAAATATTTGGAGTATTTGTATAATATCATTTTACAAGAAACAGTTATGAGCCTGAGATCTCATTCTGCTTTGCTCTGTGACTCTGCCTGTCAGAGTCTCATTAAGGCCAAACCCAACGGCTTCACTGAATCACATTTGGATCCAAAAAAACGAGTTCTGCATCAGTCTGGCCACAGGCAACCTCAACTGGGAAAGAACAGCATCTCCAAAAAGGCTAATACGTGTGTTCATTCGTTCGTTCGTTCATTCTTTCTTTCTTTCTTTCTTTCTTTCTTTCTTTCTCCCTCGCTTCTTTTCACAACATGACATAACACCATAAATTGGCATTGGCGTGAAAGACTCGGGTGCCAGGAAGAGTGTAAATGCACAGGAGGCTGATCTGGATTCATCTCTTCCCGGATTTGTTGTCCTGCTGTTTGCTTGGATACAGGGAATTTTTGTGGCTCTGATGTGTCATATGTTGTGCTGGTGCGAGGCGGACGTGTTTCCCGGTGTTGGAAAGACTCGACACTTCTTGGATCCATTTTACTTCCTGTACTCGCTCTCAGGGGCTGATGCCGGCGGTCCGTCTCAATCCGAAACAGAACTCCCCTTTTCTCCGGTCTAAGCCTATTTAATTTCTGAGGGAACCCTGACTGGGATTCAGTCTTCAGGAGCTGACCTACTTGGTTTCCCCGGTAATGAACAAACAAACTGCATAACACTAGTGATGTGTTGTGTACTAACACTGGAACTTGTAGAATTAAGTCATTATAAATAATTGAGGAAAATGACAGGCGATATGAACCCCCCCAATTTAAATAGTAAATGACCAGTATTAAATTGAAAAGCAGTAGCAGAAAATATTGCATAAATAAATAAATGTTGTACTGACATGTCTGGCATGAGAAGGAGAAACGTTAATCTTGCCACTGGGGATTTGGAGAAGATATGAGACTTTAATTCTTCAGAATTGGGAAATTGCAAGCCACACGCTTATGATTTTTGTGTTTTCTTTTTTTCTTTTTTGGAGATTTGCCCACTGCTGTCATTTTCTTTGGTTTTACCTTCCTTATTATACATCGTCTCTTCTGCCACCAAAACCCAGCGACCCACACAGAAGCCATTCATCCAGCCATTGTTTGTGCTTCTGGAAAGGACGAGGTAGCTCAGATGTCTAAGGTTGCATTTTTATTATTATTATTGTTCACTTGGGAAAAAAAAAAACTTGACGTGTTGTCATTTCACAGCTCTGGGTTCAAATCCCACACTCGAATTTATCTGTGTATGTGGGTGAGTGACGGACTGCTCTCTCATAGAACACATACCATACTTTACACCTCTTGCTCTCACTTTACCGTGCGAAAAAAAGTGGCTTTTGAAAATGGAAGGATGGAGGGGTGAATGCATCTACTCAGCTTGCAGTTCTAGCTATTCAGGGTCACAAACAGTCAGGTTTTTCTCCGGAATTTGAAGGTGCAATCACAAGGTCACCTTCTTTACAATATATGTCACCTGTTGCCTTAGTGACAGTGGAAACCCATAGGAAAGTTCTCAGTCTTCTCTGAGGGTTTGTGCTGTTTCACGGCTGTTTTCTCTCTTTCTGTTTCCCTTTCTTCTGTTGTAAGAATCAGCTCCATGAATGACGCGGTTTCTAATCGTTCGATCTGGAATGTGGGTCTGTTGGAAAATCAGGCTCTGAAATACCCTTATCATCATGATTCCAGATTTGCTTCATTTTATGTCCGAGTAGATGCTGGCAAGAACTTAACAAGGAACAAGGAAATATAAAGAATAACCATCACAATCCACATGATTCCGTTGTGTTTATCGTAACCCATCATTATGGTGAAAGTCAAGAGGTCAGTCACCCTTAAAGAAAATCATTTCCTTTCTCATCTTGACCCTCTGCTGCACTGTTTCCCACTCGAGTCCTCGGGGACCTACAGTCAGTCCATTTTTTTGCTCCCTCTGAGCTCCCTACCATACAGTCCACAAAAACGTGTGTCCGAGTGGGAAATGCCTCTACTGGATAAGCAAAATGCAGGACAGATGGATGTACAAATGGATGGATGTTTACTTTCCATCCGCATAAACATTGACCTGACTGGCCCAGAGTGTCAAAGAGCGAAATGCGTAAAAACTATGTGAAAACAGGGAGCGTAATTAGAGTGCATAGGAGACGACTGGCTTGCAGAAAGGTGGCGGACGTGGAAAGGAAAACAGCGGGAAATGAACAGCGTGTCCCATCAGTGGAAGATCGTAAAGGCGAGGAAAAATACAAAGTGTTTTTCTTCTGATCAGTCATTACATGATTTAAGGTTCAAAAAATCTTACCAGCTGCCTAGCAAATGCTAAATATTTCCCTTGGCTGCTGGATAACGAAATGCAGGAGGAATTTATTTTTTTTTTCTTAAGATAATCCTGGACTACAAGGTGTTGCAATGTATTTATAATTTGTCTCACAACATGGGGCGTGAACCTGCGGGTGTGAGACACTGTATAATTTCAGGCACCATATCTTCCTGGCCTGGAGTTCACATAGCTGGCCATCGATGTCCGAGAGCATGTTTGAGCTTTCATTTCCCCTGCGGAGAACCTTCCATGATAACGACAGCATGTGTTGCCATGAGTGAGAGTGAGTGGCAGAAAGTCGGCTTTGAGAGAAGATGCCGATGTCCCTGTTTTGCTTTCCAAGAGTGGAAAACTGATAGACAGACACAGAGAGAGAGAGAGAGAGAAATTGGGATATTCCCAAATTTTTTTGGTTGGGTGACATTTCCCGTGACCCTGTTTGTAAGAGTCTGAGGGGACGGTGATGATGAAGCCTGTTTTTGCTGGAAAGAGCATAGTTAAACCCAGCAACTGGATCAGCAGGCAGATTCCTTCATTTTCACATAAAGGGAGCTCAGTACTGATTACGACTATGAGCATGTAACCCTGTGTTAGTCATGTGCGTGGCTTTCTCCTCTGATTCATCTGTTATATAATCAGGCTGGATAATGCTTTGCGGTTAAGTTATGTTTGCATCTTTTAAGGCAATGTTTCCCAACCCAGTCCTCGGTGACCCCCAGTCCGTCTTTTTGCTCACTCCGGTAGGGAGCTAAAACATGGACCGTCTGGGGGTCCCCAAGGACCGGGGCGGGTAACACTGTTTTAAAGGGACACATACCTTGCTTGTGGTATTTAGAAAAATCAGGGGTGTTTTCATAAAAATCTGATCTCTTTATGAGAAATACATAGTAGAGCTGAGAATTTTGCACACGGACACGCAAGCACACCCAGAAGTGCCTATGGACATGTGCAGCCAGAGGATTGTGGGTAAAGAGGAGCATTTAAGTAACGGGAGGCTGTTGTTGCATGGGGCGCCATTCTGTTTCATGTCAAGTGGCATGAGGAGGTGGAGGGAGGGTTCAGGAAATGGAGAAGAGCTGGAGGGGGAGCTGTACCAGCTAATCCAGCTAACCCCCTCCCCTGCACTCTGATTATCATTTGTTTGCTTCTGAATGGGTTACAGCAGATATTTGTACCATCTGGACACACTAAACAACCCCCTTCCATTTCATAGCCATGCACCATGAGTGTGAGCTGGATTTTTTTGGTGGGAGCTTGTGATGGTGTTCACGGCTGACGCCGACAGCGTAAGTGTGAGCCGGCCGCGAGTCCTCCTGTTTGGTAGGTGGGCCGAGGTCAGGCATGATCTCGAGTGCGTTCATCGACGGTGGGGAACGACCGCCGCCAGGATGTTGTGGGGCTCGCGGAGAAGCAGATTGTGCTGTTTCGCGCTGAAAGGAAAGTGGCTGTGGTCTCCCTTTCGCATCGCGGCTGGGGTGGCATTAAGCGGTACATGTGCTGGCCCAGCTCAGTTTTGCCGCTGTCTTCTGTAGCCTTCCAGAGCCGTGGTATCTAAGGATTGAGAAGGAGATGAGGGTCAGGTGTTGGGGTGATTTCTCTGGCGCAGTCTGCCCGGTTGCGCAGCAGCAGCTAGGCAGTTTGCTAGAGGGAAAGGCTTCAAATGGGTGGTGCCTGTGAGCCCCCTGCTTTCGCTTCTTCAGTCAACCTGCATTACAGATCATGTTTGGGAGGATCTAGGAAGGAGCAAAAATGTGGACCATCAGGGGTCTCCAAGAACCAGGCTGGGAAACACCGACGTATGGAAATGGGACCCAAGGAAAGAGATCTCTTGTAATACTGCAACACATGCTAGTTAAAATCCAGACTTTTACACTTTGGCCTGCATGTGGATGGTAGGATCTGCACGCCTGGATGCAGACTCTTCTGGTCAGAACTTGGAAGTCACTGTGATGTTGGGGTTTACTGGACTAACAGCCGAAATCTTTCACATTTTCCAGTCAATGAATTTGTGACAAAGAAGGTGAGGAGGACGTGTCATAAAGGGAGAATCCCGCCCCTGCAGATAAATTTAGTGCATGCATAGTGTGCAGATAACACGCTGCCAGCGATGTCGGCTATGTCGCATTCCACGCCGGGTGTATTTTTAGAGCAGGGAAGTTGTAGCCCCGTCCTCATGTCGTTAAGAATGGCTGAGCGACTCCTGCAGAGACACAACACACCTGAGTCTCTCACCGGGCCGGTATGCTCAGGTCACGGTACACACACACACACACACACACAGACACAAACACTGACACACACACACAGACACACTCACACACACACACGCCCACAGACACCCACACACACACACACACACATGTTGCACACACACGCACACACACACACACACTGACATGCACACACACACACACACACAGACACATACACACACAGACACACAGGTTCGTAATTATATCTTTGTTAGGACTCTCTATTCATTTCTATGGAGAAAACTCTAATCCCAACATGAAACCTTAACCCCTACCCAGTCCTAACCTTGCCAATAAGTAACCAAACACAATACAAAAGTTTTGGCATTTTTACTTTTTTGATTGCAGTCACAGATCTTTGGTGGGGTCCCCACAATGTGAAAATAACAGGTCCCCACAACGTAATTTAAACACAATTCCCCCCCCACACACACTGGTTTGTAATTATATCTTTGTGGGGTCTTTCCACTAATTTTGTATGGGGAAAATTCTAATAAACTATGACGACCTTAACCCTTACCCAGTCCTAACCTTAACTAAGTAAGACTTCATTTTTAGTTTTTTGATTGAAGTCGCCAATTTTTATAGCACTGAATTTCCCCTTGTGGGAAAAATGGTCCCAACAACATCAAATAACAGGTTTTTATCACATTGTGGGGGCATTTGGACCACAAACAGCATGCTTCAAAACTCGGAATACGAGTTCTGAGGGCAAATGGAACGCTCCAAAACTGCCCGAAATGGGTTGACAGAGACATTTCAAGGATTTTGAGTCACTCTGACTATTTGGTTCATGCAATAAAATTCATCTTCAGACTGATTTCCGTGCTGGTCGATGCTGGTCAGTGCTGGTTTGGTGCTGGTGTAGCTGATGGACCAAAACAAAACATATGCTGGTATAACCAGCATGCAACTATGCGGGTCATGCTGGTAACCTGCTGTACTGGTCTTTGCTAGTTTTTTTTTTTTTTTAAGTAGGGGTCACATGTGGCTGCCCGCACCTGATTTGCATGCTGTGATAAATTTGATTAGTATCGCACAGGCTGTAGCCCTGTGCAGCCATCAAATGCTAAAACACACTAGCTCATTGTTTAAGTTGTTCCTATTTTGGATATTTAAAAAACTGCATTTTAAATGTGTTCACTTTCACGGTCCACTCATATCTGATGGGGTTTAAACACAGCAGAGGTTCATGCGTCACCGAGCAGATGTCAGCCTTGAGAGCAGCTCTTGGGGTGTTTCTTGCATGTTGTAGAAGGAAGCCCCCGCTTTTCAATAACTGCTGCCCCACTGGTGGTATCGTGATGTGAGGTGTGTGTGTGGGGGGGGGGGGGTTCTTTCCTGCATGGGTGCTGCTGCTGTGAAAATTCAGGAAGAGGGTAAATGGGGGCCGTTTGTTTGAGGATGAGGCCGCGCCCAGCCTGGGGGAGAGCGAGTGTGCCGGGGGGCCGTGTGAGAGCAACCCACTTGGGGGGGGGGGGTTTAGGCCACACGTGTCACAGGGTACAGCCTCATCTACAGCCACATTCGTGACTCGCTACCGCTGTGTAACTGTCTCGTTTTTTCATCCTTTGCACGTTGGCGGTGGGGGGAGCGTTTTCTGAAGCATTCTGAGGTTTTTACCTTTTCTCATTTTTTTGTTTCACTGCCTTCCAACCGCAAAACCCTGTTGGTCACAGTGAGATGCCTGGGGTGTCACGTGGAGGGGGGGGGGGTCATTATATTATGGAAATGAGGCTTTTACATACAGCTGAATATGGTTGTTTCTTTGAGCGGTGTCCCCAAATCGGTCCCCGGGGACACATTTCTGCTTCCAAAAACATGGACTGGGGGTCTCCGAGGACTGGGCTGGAAAACACTGTGTTTCAGGACACCATGGGTACCTTGGGAGGACCTGCCGCCAGAAAACACACACACACACACACACACACACAGGTTTGTAGTATATCTTTGTAGAGAATCTCCATTTGTTTCTATGGGGAAAACTCTCATCCCAAAATGATGACCATAACCCCTAACCAGCCCTAACCTTAACCATAAGTGACCAAACAAAATACGAGACTTTCTCAGATCTTTGTGGGGGCCCCAAAAATGGTCCCCACAATGTCAAAATAACAGATTTTCTGATTTGGTCCCTACAATGTAATATAAACCAAACCACACACACACACACACACACACACACACACATATATTTGTATTCATATCGTTTTGAGGACTGTCCATTCATTTATATGGGAAAAACCCTAATCCCAATTATGACAACCTTATCCCTTCCCCAGGTCTGGCCTTAACCATTTATAACTGAAAGAAATACAATACTGCTTATAGTGATCATGGTTATAGTGATCATCCGCTTATATGGATCAAAAAGCTTGGGACAGGATCATTCCTGTAGAAATACTGTTTAAATAATTCACTTATAGTAATCAAGTAGTCCACTTAGTGTTCATTCTGGGTCATTTTAAACATGACAACATAAAACTAAATTAAAACTGTGGTAATTTTTTTTTTTTAATTTAATTTTGATCGCCCTACTTTGCCTTGCGGTAACCTGTCTGCTTCTGGCTAGTGCACAGAAATCATGACTGGAAAAAGAAAGTCATTTTCTCTCAGTGACAAATATAGACTCATCAAAACTTATGATAAACTGGCAAAAACGAGCCACTGAGATACAGCAGCTCTGAGACAATGTAACGTTGTGAAAATGCACTGCATAAATAAAATTGAATTGAATATTTGTGTACAGTACTTTACTGTATTATAGCGTATTTGAATTATAGACAGTTCAGTAATTTAATTTGTATAGCACTGTAATTTGAAAAGCGTTTGAAACAGCTACACTGTATTTTGAAATTGTCAATAAAATTAAGTAAATATATACCTTATATTTATGTAACAAATATACAAATGTCAATTAGATGGTAATCTGCCTCAGACATAAAGAAGAAAAAATCGGTTATAATGATCTTCTGCTTATAGCGATCAATTTCACCCAGACAAACGTGATCACTATAAGCGGGTTCCACTACACAAAACTTTTGACATTTTTAGTTTTGTAATTGTAGTCCCCATAACATCGAAATTACAGGGTTTTATCACATAAAAATCATAAATGTTTTTATCACATTTATGTGAACACACAAGCTACTGCCTCAGGAATGTGACCCAGAGTCATCCAAAACGGCTGTCTGGAATCAGGGTCAGTGTGGTGTGTGACATCAGCATGAACAACCTTTACAAATCGATGTGCTCATAGAGTTTAAACAGCAAATAATCAGTAACATTGTCTCAGTTTTGCCTGCATAACCACATGTTGACTGGAAACAAACATGAAAAGACAATCATTTAGAGTTAATCAGTGAGATTAATCACTCAGTCAGTTAGAATTAATGAATTAATGAGTAAACGAACGTACAGAATAAAGGCTATGAGCGGCATGGTGATTAATGCCGTGAGCCTCTCATTGGGTGCCTGTTGGTTCAGGTCCTGGGAGGAAACCCGGTATAGCAGCATTGTGGTGGGGAGAGGATCAGAGGCTTCTTTAGAGAAGCAGGAAATAATCAACTAAAATGCAACAAGATACATCCACTGAGCTTAAGGGCTCCCCCACAGCAGCAGAGCTCAGCGGCGGGTTTCCCGTGGAGCCCTTCAGAGGTGTCCAGGGGCCCACGCTAAATGCTGCAGACAGCCACATGTAATATTCATACAGCCCACAGTGCAGAAGCAGCAGTGCATGATGGGAGCCTATCTCAGACCCCCTTCCACTATTTCCTTTTCCTCTCTGACATCGCAGTTTCAAAATGCATCACCCCCCCCACCCCCTTGTGGGAGTGCGTCTACCTACCGTGCTCTATGTATGCCTATTCTGAAGTGCTCTCCATATCAGCTTTGCAACACGGCTTGTATATTTTCCATGCTGCAATGCCCAAATCCCAACAGGCTCTGCGCTGGAAAGCCGCAAGCAGAACTTGCATTGAAACCTTCTCAGTATTTAAAATCCTTTTTTTCCAAGTCATTAATGCATTACTGTTCTAATTGGCTGCTTCATAACTCGTGTCAAAAAATGGACGTTTTCCTGAGCAGGTTTTTATAGGAAACCCGTCTACATGAAGCTAATGATGCAGGATGGGGGGCGCACGTGCACAAAACCTCACCCCTGGTCAGCCAGCCTGCATGTCTGTGGACCATAGTAACAAACCCCATTTTCCAGAAGAAACTCATTTTGCAACCGTGTGTCCGACTTAAACATGGATCCTTGAAGGTTTGATCTCTCAGTGCTTTTCACTCAGCTGCCCCCAAAATATAAATATTATGAAAAAAGTGTTTTACTTCCTACATCAGTGTTTCCCGATCTAGTCCTCAGGGACCCACAGTCAGTCCATGTTTTTGCCAGGAGTTGAGAGGGAGCAAAAATGTGGACCGGCTGTGGGTCCCTGTGGACCGGATCGGGAGACACTGGCCTAAATATTATAATTTAGCCATGTGTTTGTCCTTAATTTCAAATTGGGATTTAATAAAATCTGTCTGAGCTGTAGATGTGCAGATTGCACCTCTGAGCTGCATGCATTGAGTTCTGCTGCTGAGTCCTGAATAGAGGAGGGTGAATTCAGG
>JAODLC010000123.1:29597392-29611649 GCA_026781145.1 Hippopotamyrus pictus | reverse complement strand
CGCGTCGGGTCCTGATCACACTGTCGGGGCTTATTTCTGCGATAACTACCGGCTGCCTGTACATTATCCCTTACATGTCTTACCTAGGAGGTTATAAAACTACAGATGGAATTCCTCTGCACATTGCACAGCATCTTTTGCAGGCAGCAGGATTGAGGAGATACCTTACAGTGAAGCAGAAATGTCCTACGTAAAGCAAGGAGAGGAGGCTCTCCAGAAGTCTATTAGGATTCTCAGTGACCAGGACGGCTGGAAGACTGAGATTGTGGCGGTTAGTGCCTGATCTGTCAGAAATACCGTATTGTGACTGTCACTGCACTCCCAGCTGCTCTAGGTTGAAAATAGCTTTTATGTGATTCTTGTGTAGTTTGTTAAACTGATTTTTTTTTTTTTTTTTTTGGTAGGAGAATGGTGACAAAGTCCTGAGCAAGATGCTCCCAGATGTTGGCAAGGTGTTCAAACTGGAGGTGATGTTGGACCAGCAGCCCAATGATCTGTATGGAGAGCTGGTTGGCAACATGGAACAAATGGCCGACTGGAACCCCAATGTGAAGCAGGTTAAGGTATGAGGGTCAAATCAGAGCTTCTCGCTGATGCAACTATTCCAAACCTGGGCAGCATGAACGGATAGCAGGTAGTCTACTGACTACCTATGCTACTGAATGTTCAGTTCTTCTGCTAGGAGGATTTGCTGGTGCACCACTGAGAGATGTATCAAAATGTACTAGATATATCAAATTATTTAAATGTCCAAGACCATTTAGGACTTTTGTTTTCTTTAAGTAGCTACTTTGCAAGGTTACAGTTTCCTATTGGTTGTTCCCTCTACAGATCCTGCAGAAGATTGGTCAGGACACCTTAGTGACTCATGAGATGGCAGCAGAGACGCCTGGCAACGTGGTGGGACCCCGGGACTTTGTGAGCGTGCGCTGTGCCAAGCGTCGCGGCTCCACATGCTTCCTGGCGGGAATGTCCACAAGCCATCTGGGGATGCCTGAGCAAAAGGGCTTCGTCAGGTAGGCTTTTTGTCAAATGTCCATGAGCAAGGGAAAGGTGAAGATGCAGGATGCTTACCTCTTGGTTAAAACCTGTGATGACTGACAGCATGTGATAATCCTGCCCACTGCCTTCTCTCTCCATTAAGTCTTGGATTTCTGTTGTCATGTACCATTTAGATGAAATATGAGCCAAAATAATAAGGTAAACTGAAAGAGTGGGTGAGACTGTGGCCTTACACGCACCATGTTTGGGGATAATTCAGTTTAAGACAGCAAAAATCCAGATCAAGATTTTGTTTCCACCAACCAGTTAAGTACTCTGATACTGTGACTCTTCATACTCATCTGGCTGGTTGAAACAAAATCTTGTTCTGGATTTTTACTTTCTGAATCTGAACTATCTACCTCGGGTTGGAGTTTTCAAGTCTGCCCCAACCCCAAACTGTGGAGTTTGCATGTTCCTCCTGGGCTCATGTAGGTTTCCTCAGGCACACCAGGTGACGTCCACGGTCTCCCCTGCCTAGTGCCCTGTACTTCTTTGGATGAGCTCCAGGCTGATTGTGACCCTCTACTAGATAAACAGTTATGCAGGATGGCTGAAACAATAGTGATAGACTTGAAATGATAGGATATTCGTCACCTGTCCTCTCATCTGACCTCACAGCACCGTATTGGCCGCCAACGCCAAGATGGGCCTTTTCCTGCAGTTGCTGAGTGTGTTGCCATCTTTGGTCCATCTCTCAGCTTGAGTGTGTGTACTCCCACGTCACAGGGCAGAGAACGGGCCGACGTGCATTGTCATGCGACCCAGCGCCGAGGACCCGACCAAAACTAAGTTCACCTGGCTGCTCAGCATAGATTTGAAGGTGAGAAGGTCTCAACTCAATCACCTAGTCAATACGCTGTCATTGGAGGTGATCGGGTTTGTCAACAAATTAGCGTGGAAGTCTATGATGTTCATGAAGACGTTAGCTTCCAGCTTCACTTCTCCATAGTTACGTAAACACACCCTTTTTACCGCTGTCAAATGAAAGGCAATGAAAACTACAGCCTGCCTGTGGCCCTGGTCTCCCCGTACATTTCTAGGGTTGGATCCCGAAAGCCATTGTCAACCAAGTGCTTTCCCAGACCCAGCTGGACTTCGCCCATCACCTCAGACAACGGATGGCTGCCAGCACTGTGGGGGCTGCCCTAGCCTGCTGACACCCCCACGCACCGCCTGTCCTTCCCCACCCACCCACACCCCACTGCTAAGAGGGGGGGACTCGCATCCAAAGGGACCTTTCCCACACTTAGAAAACAGAATTCTGCTTCTTCAAACTTAGGGATCACAGGGAAGCTGATCACATTATCACTGCTTGCAGACGTTTGCTGCTACTTACCCTAGAACAGTGTCAGTATGATACGTTGTACATGTGTGACAGGGAGACATAGAAGCTCTTACAGCTTTTCTGAATTGCTACAACACTAAACCTCATTCTTGGAACAAAACTGCCAATTACCAAAACTCATTTATTGAATCAGTCACCCGTTTGGCGAAACTTTAGACAGTGCTCACCTAGACAGACACAGTTTGCAGATCTAAGTCACCTTTTTTGCAAAACTCTAAACACATTCTCATTCATTAAAACACATTTTGCACCATGGCGAACTTTGATGGAAAATAGGCAGTAGTCATCATTAAAACACAATGACTCAAAACTTTTCATTTCTACATTTCTAAACATGTGTAGAAGCCAAAGAGTGACTAGAACGTAGAATACATGCTGGATGAGAGATGGCACATAGGTGAGCTGAACTTCGACGTCAAGGTACAAATGGGTCACACAGAGGAATATTCCCACATCACTCAGCAAAGGAGAGCATTTCCTGTGATGTAGACGAAGTTCTCTTGCCTGATCCAGCCGAGACGTGGAGATGAGGCACCATGGATATTCTTCCTTGACTGTAGCTTGGTAGTTGCACAACATTTTACTGTAATATCCCTCTCATTTGGATTTTTTAACTATGTTGTTTACAGTAACCTTCTCAGAGTAATGAATACTGCAAACATTACATATCAGTTTAGTATAATTGTGTGCAAACATTTTTGGTTGACTTTTTTTCCCTTATAGTCTTGTACTTTCCAATTTTGCGGCTCAACATGCAAAAGACCGCATCCACAGTAAACGTTTCTCTACAGGTCAGTTACAGTTCTGACTGGTCATGTTTTCAGTTTTTTGCTGTAGCGTGTAGTGACTGCTTAGTAGTTTAACTGACTGGTTTCATGCGTGATCTGAAAGCAGTGTTTTCTTCTGATTTTCCAAGACAGGTCAAAGGTTTTGTGTGTAGCTTGAATTTTAGGGTTTGTGTTTAGTGTTTTGAGAAAAGGAGAGATCTTAGGAAATGTGTATTAGCAATCCAGAAAACTGTAAAAGATTATGATTATCAAAGTCATTACTCTGAGGGCATTTGAACAAAACACAACCACTTTAAGTAAATATAGTCCTATAGATGTATGTCCTGATTTGATCACTGACTTTGCGCTCCTACACTGGACCACTAGAGGGTGCTCCTCACTGCCTTCCTCAAATGATCCCCATCAGACCCAGTTCAGACCAGCAGCACATAAGATCCTCCATTTTCCCTACCAGCTGTAACAGTCTCACCATGAATTTTATTGCTGTATAAATTTTGAATCTGTATATTCATTGTAATTACTGCACTTGGTGTGAGATGCCTTGTATTTATTGTGAACCATTAGAACTGCCTGTCACCCACAATAAAGGGGGTCTGTCAAGCATATAAAAAGCAAGAACTGCATTTTTCCCCTCAGTAACTTAGTATGAAAGTAGTTCAGACCAAGAACTTCAGAGAGTGCACTTTTAAATATTTTATTTAAAACCAGTTTCATTATAAAACAAAACACCAACCCTGGTAAATGTTATTTAGAGGACTAGCATGGCAGGGAACCTTAGAATAAAACACACCAAGCCAAAAGAAGGAAGAACTGAAACCAAGAAAATAGACTGGCAGCCTAAGTAAATATGGGGGACTTTGTACTTAAGATGGTTTGATCCAGATTAGAGGCACAACCAGAGATATTTGGAGACCAACTCCATGCTTCCTACGCTAGAGGAGTTTGGCGAGTCAGCTAACAGTCAAGCTACCCAGAATTCCAGGCTGTTTAGCTTAGCATTTAGGAAGGCTGTCTCCTATGTGTATATTCTGCCTTCCAGACTTTCCCCAAATGAAACCTTTCGGATTTGGATACACAATGCACGAAAAGTTAACCAGCTTACATCTGACCGATACCACAGGTCTGGTTGTACCATAAACACTCTGAAATGCTTTTAAACGTTTTCTGAGAAGGACTGATTCCTGCTGATATTCTGGCCATAGTGGTTCCATCAAGAAAGCAGGAAATCTTGAAAGTTTTGAGCACTTCCCAATGAAATGTTATTTTGTGCCATTCAGCGGCCATGCTTGCAAACCCCTGATTTTAACGAGCATTATGACAGAGGTCATTGATGGAAATCAGCAGAACACACTTGGGAAAATGAAGATCCAGGGTCTTCTTGCTGACGCAAAATCGCAAGTATCTTGTAAAACAAGGATTAGGTAACCGTGCTACCTGGTCTGGTCCAGTTCGATCCTTCCTTAAGATGAATGGAGTTCACATTGGGCTTATGGGTCAGTGCTTGGCATGAAGTGAAGTCTACTGCAGGAATGAGTGTCCAGCTGGGAGGAAGTGACACGCTGGAGGGATTGGGGGAGGGGGGGGTCAGCCTTCCCAAGGGGGGCTGCGACGGCCATCCACCTCAGTCTCCACATGGTACAGGATATCTGCCAGAGTGTGCTCAATTACAGCTCCCCAACCCATGTCACTCATCTGCAAGGACGTAGACAAACAAGACGTAAAAATAAATTAAAGGTCTCTGGGATTCAGGAAAGACGTATATGGCAATACTTACGGGTTGGTACTTAATGTCCTTGGGAGCGTATTTGAAATGAGGCCCAAAGTTAACAGATACCTAGAAGAGAAGGAAAAAAAAAAAACCACAAAGCTTACTAAAGAGGAGAATTACATACAAATGACCAAAAATAGCCTGTCAGTTCTGCAAGGATGTTCTTGACATCTTTAAGATCTTAAGAGGAAAACTCATTCATTGTTCCTCACACACACAAGGGGTAATACAGGTACTTACTGTGCAATTTTTGTAGAGGGAGATGGCGGGAAAGTACATTCCTTCAAACAGGTTTTCAAAAGCCACCCCCTGGTTGATGCCATTCTTGTAGAAGATCATCTGTATGGGAAAGACAAGGGGATCAGGTAGGGCAGTGTACGGGAGGAAGCGAAAACAAGGACTGTCTGGGGGTCCACGAGGACCGGGTTGGGAAGCACTGAGGTAGGAGAAACACACCAGAGAGCTCAGCAGAACCAACCTACACCCTCATACCGTCGGACGCTACTCATGCAGAGTGTTACAGAACCTCTGTGTGTGGACCTGCCAGCCTATCAGGGGCCATGGATTCATTATTCATCAGCACTAGGAACGACATTTTAAATTCCTTAAATGATCAAACAGTCATTTAAGTGAGCCACTTTGGATCCCTAAATTTCTCATATACTTGAGTGGTTGAAAAAAAAAATAATCTCCAAACAGGACATATTTGCATGTTATTTTGACTAAAGCAGAGAGAGCACTTCAACCCAAGGGCATGCTATCCTGCGCTGCCCTTGGGCAACAGATAAAGGGTCAACAGCCAATTAAGGTGTAAAAACATTTAAGCGTGTTGTGACTCATGTCACTGTTTTCACCTCCAACATTTCTGGCAGGAGGGCAGGGTAGGAAAAACATTCACCTTGCTTGGGGTCACTGGTTTCAAGCTCTTCTCTGCTTTATCCAGGTAGTCCTTCTCCTCAAAATACAGGTAGCTTTTGAACTTGATCAATGCCTGTGAAGACACCCAAATATAACAATGCAATGATGGGATAACTATATATAATTTCTAATTATGCAAGGACACATAAAACCAAACGCAAATACCAATACTTCACTTGCCACATAGACAGGAAGCTCAAATTAAGACTTGGTAAGCATCTGGGCTTGGGCCATAGGCCCTAAAAATATAACAATATTTTCACAGTATCGATATTTATCATGAGATTATAAAATTCACATGCAGAAAACGGTAAAATATGATTATGATGGCCAAACTGGTTTTGCTAACAGAGCATGTGACAGGTATAATGAAAAATTACTCCATCAGGCTCATAAATTCATGGGATTCATGTAAAAATAGTGCATTACAACAGCATATTATGCAAGAAAACGTGTTTAGACTATATTATGATACTCATGATATTTGAACTGACGACGATATGAATGTTCATAATCAGGATACGATATTGTGCTGATCTCGCCCAGTCCTATAAGCATCTTTAACAGATCTTTGGTCTGTTGGCGATCGTTAACACCCAGTTAACATGTCATCCTCTTGCAGTCCTTTCAACTCGATATTTCTTGCTCCATGGGTTCTGAGGAGTCCAGGCTGAGAAAAAGCTCCGCAAACTGAAGTTGCAGCCTCCAAAAGAGTTTAGATGAGTTACACATCACTGTGCAAGACCGAGAATGGGAGGGTGAGAGAAACATCCTGAAGTGCCCAGTGAATCCAGGAAAAACTGCAGTACCTTGTCTTTATAGGTGTCCGGCAAGGCCTTGGCGATCTCGGTGCTGTCCGGCAGCTCGATGTAGAAGCCCAGAATGTCTCCCTGGCCGTAGCTGTTTGAGTAGTGCTTCCCGATGGACTGGTGGAAGCGGGTGCCCTTCTTGCTCCGCCACGAGTAGCTGAACTTATCATAGCCCAACGGGGCTTGGAGATTGCCTGGGATGGGAGTCAAAGGGGGCGGAATTATTTTAAAACTAGTCGACCATATTCAGTGTGATTCGAAAGAAAAGTAGGAAAAACAGCATCCGGGTGATTCTCACGAAACCATCAACCTCATTTCCGAAACCGCAAAGGCGTCCATTTAATGTTAATTTAATAAATCAAAAAATTTGTTTGCTTTTAAACGCATGTGCAGAATCTGTATGTTGTGTTCCTTCAATAATATCAAGTTTCAGTCAAATATGAAAAATATTAGATTGTAGATTCCAGAAGGTGCTGCAGTAATAACAGAAATCAGTCAAAATCAAATAAAAATGTTTAAATGAAAATATATAGTTTCAAGTAACTGAGCATGACTTTATGAGCATCACTTAAGTAATTTAAAAATGTGAAAATGTACTGGCTTTCTTAACGGTCTTTATGTTTTCAGACTGTTGCGGTAATGAGATTTTAAAAGACTTAGGGAAATGTTAAACAAGTTAAATTTTCGGTAAATGATTTTAAATTCACCCATACAAACACTTCAGACCTGGTTATTAATGGCTAAAAAACGAAATTTGTTGATGCATGTCTTTTTAAATACTTCATGTTTGAAATCTTGACATCCAGATTTCATGAGAATCACTCATTTAGAAACAACATGGCTGAGAGAAACTCACCCAAGGGCTGGGACCAGCCAAGGCGGGCAGCAGTGTCAGGGGGCATGTCATCGATGGACGCCTCGAAATACCAGGAGCCCTTCCTGACGCCGTGAGACGCACGCACCATGGAGTAGCCCTTCTCCCCCGTCACCGTCAGACGGTCGTCGGAAATCTTCAGCTGCGGGGCTAAACGGCATGATGGACCAGATAGGCGGATTAGGGAAACGGCGCCAGACACAGAGGATGCTGATCATGAGCTCAGCCTGAGCTGGGGGTCAAGGGCCTTGCTCAAGGACCCGCAGATGCGCCGAGGCCGGGTTCGAACTGGCGACCTTCTGATCACAGGCACACGGGCTTATTGTGCTTTGGATAAACGCATCAGATAAATATAAGATTTAAAGACTGTAAAGCAGGAAAATCAGCCAAATCATGGTTTCTCAATCTGTACAAGGCCCAGGTATTCATCAAGTCCCCCCCTCTACAAATTTCGCAAACTGGAAGGATGTCCCCCACACTACATTTCACCAACCTGGTGAAGGTTCCCCCTCTCTAAATTTCAGTGACTGAGAGGGGGGTACCCTTCACTAAATTTGGCCGTGATCAGGTTCGCATCTGTTTGCTACCGAACGTCATTTTTCACTCCCTTGGTTCCGTGGCCCAACTGGAGAGTATGGACGGGCTGCACTTGTACAGGCAGGGAGCTCACCTCGGCCGTGCAGTGTGAGCAGCACGCGCTCGTACAGGCAGGGAGCTCACCTCGGCCGTGCAGTGTGAGCAGCACGCGCTCGTACAGGCAGGGAGCTCACCTCGGTCGTGCAGTGTGAGCAGTACGCGCTCGTATAGGCAGGCCCGGTACAGATCTCCAGGGATGGGTTTCCCTGCCCAACAGTCGAGCTCCAGCTTTTCGGGGTCGGGCGCGTGGGGGTCTGGCTCTGCCAGGATGTAGCGGTAGCCGTCCTTGTTGAAGGGGTGCTCTAGAGGGTATCCATGGGGAGGCAGGCGCTGAGCTGAAAAGAGGGGGTCGCTACGGGGGGAGGATTTGCAACAAGAAACATCTGTTGGCAGTAGTGGTGTAACAGACGGTAGTTGATCTGCGATCCACATGGATCCCCCCACCCCCACCACGGTTCGACAGGCATGTGAACCACAGATTACTTGCCAAGCTTAACAGAAATAGAGTGAATTTTGTGATCAAGAATATAACTTTAATCTCGAGAAAACAACTTTGGCTATGTTGAGATCACGGAAAAAAAGGTGTGATGTCGACATAAGAAAAACAAAAGTTAGAGACGGATGTACTCTGATGATGCAGAGCTGCAGTGAAATAATACAGACAAAAGTTAAAGATGGATGTACTCTGATGATGCAGAGCAGCTGTTCACATTAACAGGGCAGGTTAAAGCGTCCTTGCTTTAAGTTCTTTAAGTAATTAATGGAAAGAAAAGTTGAGTTTGTTAAGAAAAATGCTAACTTTTTGAAGTTTGAGCAAAAATGCAATCTGCTCACAAGATGATAGCAGAGGCTTAACAGCCTTAATGAAAACCACAAGCCAAAGCAGTAGGGCAGGGGTCTCCAACTCCGGTCCTGGAGAGCTACTATCCAGTAGGTTTTCTGTCCCACTTGGCTTCTGATGAGCCACACCTGCTCCTGGTATTTACCTGAGAACAGGCGTGGCTCATCAGAAGCCGGGTATGATAGAAAACCTACTGGACAGTAGCTCCCCAGGACCGGAGTTGGAGAGCCCTGCAGTAGGGCCTGGGTTTGGTGCTACTGCAACACGACAGAATAGGTCTTTAATGAACAAATGACGGCTGGAGTGCTGTATGGATCAGGGTGGATATGGACACACATCACGCCAGTGAGCTTTCTAGGTGAAATTCTGGTATAATAAAATGAAGTTATGCATAGTTGAATTATACAGCTTAAATATGATGGCTTCTGGTTTGTGTTAAGAGTGACACAGGAGTGGAGCGTGTGTGTGTAGGTGGGAGGCTTGCCCACCTGCGAGTTCGCTTGGCAGTGCCAGTTGTGCCACCCTCCTGCTGCTTGCGCTTTGCTCCCCGGCCTTTCCCAGTGCCTCCAGGTGCCAGCCCACCTTCCGTACAAACAGTGTTACTATACAGCGCCGCCCTACAGGTTGCCCAGCACACAATGGCGCGCACACACACAGCACTCAGCCACATGGGGAACAAAGCCAGGTGTCTTCACACACACACACCCCCACCCACACTGTTTCCTACCCCAACTGCTGGCCGACCCCGTAAGCTCTTGATGGGGAGAAAGAAAAAAAAATAGAATACATACAAAAAAAAGAAAAACTTAAAATTGTTAAT
Organism: Hippopotamyrus pictus; assembly: GCA_026781145.1. Taxonomy (NCBI): domain Eukaryota; kingdom Metazoa; phylum Chordata; class Actinopteri; order Osteoglossiformes; family Mormyridae; genus Hippopotamyrus; species Hippopotamyrus pictus. The sequence goes on along the minus strand of JAODLC010000123.1, from coordinate 29,601,806 downwards.
TAAAAAAAGTTTTGCTACAAACTAAAACTAAGTCATCAGTAAAAACATTGTGACAAAGAATGCATAACTTGTATTCATACATGAATATATAAAATATTTGTATAAGATTGCAATTCATACTGATCTTTTGCGCTGTAAGTGATACTAGGATCCAAAACAATAAGCACTTAAACAGAAGCACAGCTCTTTAACAAAATGCTGAAGCATTGTAACAGTCCTTGAGGGACACTAATGAAAGCACACAGCCCTCATGGCTGTCACGATCATTTTCACTGTTAATGCACATACAGAATCAGCATACATTCAAGAGCAGCATCTCAAGAGCTGTCAGCTTTTAAAATTAGCAGGGCTGTATGGTAGCAAATTTCACTGCAAATTTTTTTTTTATAAAAAAAGAGAAAGCGAAAACTTCAAAGCTATAACTCTCAGAGTGCTTGCCGAGTAGAATTATTTTCCACTTCCAATATTAAATAGTATCAACGAATATGACAAATATTTGCTTGGAGCCAGCCTTCCAACCCCTCCCCTCAAAAACAACCCCAAAGAGCAAAACGCGAGCGCTGACAACTCTGCAGCCAATCAAAGGGCAGAACGCCTTAAACCAGAATCATCGTGACCACAGGAAGCCCCACAGGAAGCAAGGCGAAGGCCTGGACCCCAAGCTGGCGCGGTGCGTGGAGATGCGCACGGAGCGCGTGCATAAGCAGGGAGGAGCAGCAGTTTAACACAGAGCCAAAGGATTAACAAATGCAAACGGAGCTTGGGGGGGGAAGCGGGGTGCAGGCCTAGGAGAAAGCAAGCAGTGGCGCAGTGTCGATTCATCGACCCATTAAATTAAACAGCCAAAACATTACACCAAGGGGCTAAGGTCTCATAGTCACCTGTGAACGCTGATCCACCTGTAACACAACGCACAGTCGTTTAGTGTCACCCACCAACCCGCGACTGCAGCCACAGGTATCCTTACTTACTATTTAAAGAGACGCGCTAAGCGCTGAAGTCAATGTAACACTAAGAATCCCTCATAGTTTTAAGCTAAGACTAAATGTTATACAGCGTTGGTAATCCAGGTCGAGAGAGCAAAAGTCCAGACTAGGATTTTGTTTCAACCTCGTTGGTCGAAACAAAATCCCAGTCTGGCCTTTTGCTCTCTTGACCTGGATTACCAACTCTGGTGTTATAATAGGAGCTACTATCCAGATACTCAATGCAGAACAGCTACAAAATTACGCAAGCTATCGTGTTTTTCATCACAGTACTGCCCTTTCACTCATTCCAATAGCTAAAACAAGCCCAAACTACAGCTCCTTATTTAGACCTCTGATGACTTCTAGCCTGCTAACCCAGGGAATCGCTTCTACATTGGCAACAAAACCCTATGCACCTCGACACAAGAATGCGCTACTCCAACTGCAGGTTTTGCATCCGCAGAAGCGGCCCACGTTCTTACCATTAAGTCCAGTGCCAGTGGAGACGGACGTAGGCTGTTTCTGGCTATCATAAGAAGGGCCGATGTTCGCCAGGTCCTGGACAGAACAGAACACACACAGTATTGCCAGCACTGTCAAACACACACTAAGCACATTATTAATACATGCTCACATGCCTGAATTCTAGCCTAAACATACTTGTTTTCAATCAGGTTTTAGACAAGGCCATCTGCAATGGCCTACAGTCCCACAGTGACCTTGCATTCCACCAGTAGCTGCTGCTGTAAACCTTTCTAGCAAAGGCTGTTAACACATTAACAGCAGGCTGGCACTATAATAATAATCTATTAGATATTCAACATCAGCAAGCGGTACCCTAGCAGCTATGGGGAGTACCTGGTCTAGTAGTCCAAATTTGGGGTAGTCCTCTTCTGGATCTTTGCTTCCCGGATCTGGGTGCTCTTTGACCAGAAAGACATCTCGCTCTTTGCTCTAAAAATAGAAAGAAAAAAAGCATAATAAAATGACAAAATCAGAATCCACATTGAATGAAGCAGTACAACCTCTGGAATATTTAACTTTATCCACTAACATTTTTAATAAGAAAATACACCCTGAATTACTTGAAAAAATGTAAATGTGTGATCAAATCAGGGATTCTTCAAAAGAGAACAGACACAAAGGGTCACATAGACTATGTGATATATGCACATTCACCGTCCTTCTGCACAAAGTTATGCTTTTATTCCTCAGACATGAACAATATATCTGCCTGCTTCCGCCTGCGGCTTTTTGTCTCCTGACCAACCAATCAGCCAAACTCCCAACGGTCACGTGATCTCACCATGGCCTTCACGATATTGTTTGGCCATGTCAGCTTGCCAGGCCTCTGCCGGGTGGTCATGCACTCCCAGTTCTTATCGATAAATGGAATGATGTCCTGCGCAAAAGAGCAGTGAAGTGTTAATGGCTTTGGGGTGAGTCTCCTTAGCTCCTGGCGCTGTGCCCAGTACTAACCTTATCCTTGGAGAACATGGTCTTTGGGTGTTCATCTTGAGTCCTTGACCGCCATGTCAAGTTGGCCAAGGCGGTGAGGCACATCTCCCGAAGATCTATGGGGTCAAACCAAACGGAAGCTCTTGTGGTCCAGGGGATTCAAGGTAACAGTGTGATGTCATACCAGGTCATACAACCCCCGCGATTGCCACAGGCCTACAAGCATTCATCCACCCAGAGCATCCCCCCCAGCTCAGGTAACTTCATACTTACTGGCCTGCTTCCGCAGGAAGTACGTGTTGCCACTATGGTGACACACATTGCAGTGAAAGACATAGTTGGTCATGAAAGGGAGGGAGGTCCTGCAGCAGAGAAAAGGAAAATACCAAGACATGCATGGAAGGTAGTGGAACAGTCTGGAAGTGATCTGATGATTGCTATTTCAGCTTCCAGGAGCCCTCTGGTAGTATAACTGACCAAGGGGATTAATCCTAAATTAATATTTTATTGAAATTAAGTTTCAAAAATGACTACATAGAAGTAATAACTAAGAAAAACGATTTAAAAGGAAGATTGCATGCACAGACAGTGCACTGAGCAATAGGTACAGGTTACTCACGCCGTGTCTATGCCGAAGGTGTCCGCCGTGAACCACTTCATGCAGAGGGCGCACTGCAGCTCCACCTCGCCCAGCTGACGGCCGTTTTCCTCGTCCCCGGAGCCCGTCTGCGTGTCGGCCGCCTCCGATCCCTCTCCCGTGGGATCCTGACGAAGGGGGAATGGAGCCTCTGTAATTGCATTTAACACCGCGGGCATAGAAACGCACACGACCTCATCATAGGTGTTAGACAGTCCATGGACGTGTTACGTGCTACGAACATTGCAAGCTAGCAAACCATAAGTACTTCAACACGTATTATTTGCGATAATCATTCATTCACTTATTTATCTCGTATTTCCATTTACCATCGTTTCTTTCCCATTCGTCGATTCCGTTTCCATATTCGTTGCCAGATCTCCAAACGGAGCGTCCCTGCAACAAAATACACCGGTAGAAGATGCCGAAACTGTACCTGATCGCTGTACCTGCTATCATACAAATTATGCGCTTGAAACACATTTATCGGTTTTTCAAAGCCAGAAAAATGACAAAGGTTGCCCAGGTCGTTTGGTGTCGGCGGGGACCGATGTCTCGTCAATTCATCAATGGGTCCTTGAATAAGAGCGCTAAAGAAAGTAACCAGTAATAATATATTTCAACGGAGGGGACATTATACTTGAAAAATAGTAACGAAAAAACACTACGATTTGGGGAGAAATGTGTCAGTTGTAAAAGTAAACCGAACTGTTGCAACCAGAAGCGTCCCATAACACAGGGACTTGAAGACGTTATTCATTGTAGCTTAGTGCAGTTACAACTAAGCTTCATAATTAGTGCAGTTGTTACATAAAGGATCGACCATACGCTTAAGTTAAAAAAAATATGTATATGAATACAACTTCAACACATTATTTGCAATCACACAGCATACCCTTCCCCGGACGCCGCCTCTAAGGCTGCACCACTTGCTTCTCCTTCGGTCGCCATTTTTCAAAAACTATCGCTCTAAATAAAATCTCGTGAAACGCAAATCTCGCGAGATGGTGATAACGGTGGCTGGCTGGGAAATTAAGTAAAATAGAACGCGATGGAATGGAGCTGCTGCCGAAGAATCCCGAATCGTTAAGAGACAAGCATTGCTTCAGGCGGACCAGTACTCACCAGTGCAGAGTACTGGGAATGTTTATTGCATACTGGCACCTCTCATAATTTGTCAGTACTGAATAACAAGTGGAATACTGGCACCCGTTTTCTCTACGTAAAGCGCTGGCGACGACTGCTTTATATTATAGGCCAATATGTATTACCCAGGGGCGGCATGGTGGTGCAGTGGTTAGCACTGTTGCCTCACACCTCTGGGACCCAGGTTCGAGTCTCCGCCTGGGTC
>JAODLC010000123.1:29566608-29586389 GCA_026781145.1 Hippopotamyrus pictus | reverse complement strand
TCTGCAGTGCTGACAATGGATCTCTATCTGCAGTGCTGACAATGGATCTCTATCTGCAGTGCTGACAATGGATCTCTATCTGCAGTGCTGACAATGGATCTCTGGGTGTGGCTAAAGGTGCTGTTTTGCACCCCTCTCGCTTTCATTCACTCCACTCTCCAGGGCGTTTCTGGTGTACTGAGACTTCAATGGATTTTGGGTGCATAGGATAATTGCTGCCGTTCCAGTGCTGGAGATGGATGCTTGACCAGAGCTGAAAAAGTGAGATGTTGGTTCAAATTAGTGGGACATCAGTGGGAATATGCAGTCAAAAGTAACACATTCACATCTGAGTAGAAAAATCATACATTGCAGTTGTCACAGAGGTGTTATGAAATGAAATCCATTGTTTGTTTTTTTTTTAAGCACAAACTTTGTCCTTATCCATATCAGATAAGTGGCTTGAGCTCTCTTGGTTCCAAATGTGTGGTAGCGACCTCCTTAGGGGAGTGAGTGGGCAGATCTTACCACTGATTCAGATTGTGGACACACCCGGCATGATGATAGCTCAGTCCTGAGAACACAGACCTCGTGATAATGTACTTCTGCTTTCAGTGTTGACTGAGATTCAAAAGACTTTTAAGTCAATCTTCGTACCATGACTTTGACACAATCATGTAGACAGTTTACTTCTGAATCAGATGCAGCCTGTATTTTCAGCTGTTCTCCCATTTCAGGAGTCAAGATTTTTTATTTGCTTTCTGTATTTCCGAACTTATGAATTCTCTGTCTGTGCATTCAGTAATATGTAACATCTAACAGAATCAGCAGGGCTGCCAACTCTCACGCATCTGGCGTGACACATCACATTTTCAGACTCTCATGGTCATGCAAGAAATCTTATGGCAAATCCATATTATTCCATTACAAACCTAAGATGAGCAACATCAAAAGCTTTGGGGTATTTTGCAAACCCAATAGACTATTTACAAAATAACAGAACTGTTACATGCATGTAAATATGTGTGCATGTGTGTGCAGACTTGTCTTGAATTGAACATCTCATGCCAGCCAGCTGAACAAAGTAGGTAACCCTGAATTAGACAGCAAAATAGTACAAAAAGGCACTCACAAAACAAGGAAGATATAACTAGGAACTGCAGAGATACATAATTATGGAATAAATATGAAATAAAGAGACCAGCTGAAACAGAAAATATGGCTGAGTAAAGTACAAACTGCAGTATTGCTCTGCCCAGTAAAGTGTAATGCGCGTTTATGAAGCTACAGTATTATTACTTTGGATTGTATCTGGCTCCACCCTCCCACTTCCAGTGAGACCCCTCTTGCAGGGGATCAAAAAGATCACACTCGGCACAGCCCGCTCTAGATATGTGCCACATGGCCAGATTTCTCCTCTGACCTCATTGCTCAGACGTGCTTGGAGATTTCAGCTAGAGCTCTTGTACAATAAAAATCCGCCAACCAGCAGTAGTCATCGACTGCGCTGCAAGCAGCTTTTAACCAACACCGGCCAGCGGTGGAAGAGTCTCCAACTTGCTCTCCCAGAAATGTAAACATGCCGCTTCTACAGATTTGGGGCTGAGGGCTCTGCATGATCTCCATGTTTTTCTGGGATTTTCCTGGGCCCTCGCTCCCTTGACTAATGTATGTGATGTAGCTTTGCCCAAAACAGTAATACTGGTGAAAAGTGAAAATGATTCTCTCACCCCTTTCAAATGTGAGAAGCACTCTTGTAAAATTGCCCATAATAAATGACTAATTAAACTTCATAAGCCAACTCAAACACTAACTCTAACACTAATTATAACCCTAACCCTAAGACTAACATTAACACTAACCCTAACACTATTCCTAACTCCAACTCTAACATTAACTCTAACACTAACCCTAACTCTAAGACTAACACTAACCCTAACTCTAACACTAACCCTAATCCTAACTCTAGCATTAACTCTAACACTAACCCTAACACTATTCCTAACTCCAACTCTAACATTAACTCTAACACTAACCCTAACACTAACCTTAATCCTAACTCTAACCTTAACTCTAACACTAACCCTAACACTAACCTTAATCCTAACTCTAACAGTAACTCTAACAGTAAGACGAAAGGCACTCCATTCAGACAAACTGCTGACTCAGTGAGTGACTGTATCAGTATGTAAATACGTGTATGAGCACAATGACCAGACTGCAGTCTAAGCAAGTAAACGAGCAGTTTGGCAGCTCACCTGCTCCATGCCTTTCAGCAGCAGCCAGTTGGCCTTGGACCTTCCAGTCATTTTTTTTCGCCATTGTTTTCACCATTTTCCTATATTTTGCCATTTTCCTTTATTTCGCCATGCCTACTGCACCATATTTCCAGCCAAACCCCATCTCCCAGTTCACAGGGTTAACAGGGCATTGTAAGGGAGATAAAGTTTTTCATAATAGATATGTGGTATGAACCCTCCACCCCATCTGCTCCTAATTAGTCCTGTTGATACTTTTCTCCCTCATTTGGAGGTGATCTGCTTTGCTGGCACACATCTATCTGCTGGACTCAGTGTTCTGTTTGAAACAGAGATCCCTGCACCCCCCCCCAGTCCTCCCACAGAAATGCTTTTAAAGCTCAAAAGTTTCAAATGCTTAAGTAGAAAATCCAACCCCACTGACAAGCAGGACGCTGGGGGTGGTGACTGTGTCTGACATCCAGCCTTCAGCCGAAAAGATGACCACTTCTGGAATCTTCTCTAGAGCGTGCCAGCCGGGACACGCTGTGAGTCTTCTTGAGTGTTTTTGTGTGCGTACTGCGGTGGAGGCCTGTGTGTGTGTGTGTGTGGGGGGGGGGGGTAAGTTAAACAAAAGAACATCCTTTAAAGCTTGGCAATAACATGCAGTTTACAGACATACAGGCCCCTTGGCTCTTATTAAAATAATGATTTTTCCATCCAGGGTGCTTGTGTTGAATTCACTCCATTCATTCATGCTGGTAACTGCTTTAAACAAGCTTGTACTGTCCATCTCTTCTCTTCTCTTCTCTTCTCTTCTCCTCTCCTAAAAAGCTCAGCATTCTCCAGTCATGGAAGAACTGATATAGAAGGTATGCAGTCACATGATTTTCTGTTTTCATGTGTGGTTCACACACCGCATGTATACAGCAGAGATTAAAAAGTCAAGTCTCTCTCTCTCTCTCTCTCTCTCTCACTTTTTCTCTTTCTTTCTCCCCCCCCCCCCCACATCTCCTCCAAGTCTCCGCCTCTGGAATTTCACATCTTGGGAGGTGTTCACCCCTACCCGCAAGCCAGCCCCCACTACATCCCAGTATGACAGACCGGGGGGAGCATTACTGGAAGGATTCCACTGGAAGAGAGAGGCTGAGGGGACAGGAACGAGGGCAGTGCTGAGGTCCTGCTCCACGGAAACACTTCACTGCTTCTCGTCTGCTGAGAGTCCATCTCCATGTGATCCAGTTTTTTTTGTTTGTTTTTTGTTGCAGCACTTCAGACCAGAACATTCTTCACTTTTCCCTCAGTCCACAGCAAGTCATCCAGCCTAATTTGGACCAGTCCCGGATGTTCCCTTGCACCTGCATCAATTTGGGTGCTGGCGATTGCAACCTTTGCTCTAATTCTGCGCCAGTTCTCCACATCTCACCCTCACAGTTCCTCACACAGCTCTCCTCTAAGGATTCTCATCTCTTGGAAACCTGAACCGTTCAGAATTTGCTGTTGAGTCATTTCGCTTCTGGCCAGCTCTGGTTGTTTTATTTTCCACGGGAGTTGCAGGAAACATCAGGATTTTGGAACCAGAGTTCTCCCTCCAGCTCTTCCAGGACCAGCTAGGGACTCCCCTGGACGGGTAAAAAAACACAGCCGGATTTAAGATGAGAGGCACTGGGATGGTGCTCTGTTGCGCCGCCCTGCTGGTCATGGGCTATGTGTTGGCATCTGCCGAGTCAGCTGACACCGTGGCCTCGGTGGTCCAGGTGCGACAATCCGGGAGGCATGCTGATCGGCGGAAGGAGGAGAGACAGGCTGAGATCAGAGAAGATGTCCTGCTGGATGATCCGATCGCAAAAGGAGATGCTGAGAAAACCAAACCAAAAGTCAAGAAATCGCCAGAGGAAGTACTAGCAGGTAAAATAATAATTAAAAAAAACCTGAAAACAAAGCTTTGTGAGAAATGCGTGGCCCAGAGTAACAAAGTCTCTGCCATTCCAAAGCACCGAATTCATCACCAGGTTGTACAGCAGTAGCATTAATGTGCAGATTTACATTTTGATAGTTTACATATAGAATGTAGTTGTGCATGTTTTAAATTTACTGTTTAAATTAATCTAGCCACTGGAGCTAGAAAAGCATAACGTTCCTTTGAAGATGAGAGTAACAGAGCTGCCCCCGGCGTGAGCAGAGGCCTCGCTCTCGCTCGCTCTGTATGTGGTTAGAGTCGTACAGAGGGGGGAAAAAAAAGCATGGGTCACTGCGCACTGGCTCAGACATCCACAGCCATCCACATGAGGCGAAGCCTTTGATTTACAGGGCGTTTTGGAAGTACACCATGCGATTTTGGTGTTCTTTCTTTTACAGAGGTAGGTTCATTAGTGGGATGTTTTTACCGGGATGGAAAAATGTATGTGACCTTACAGCAGGGCAGCATTTGCTTATGGTGGTTTTAAAATGATTTGTTGACGTTTGAATGCCTTCGTGAGGATGGCGGCGCATGTCTTGCCTGTTATTGTTGAAATGCTTTTTTTTTGTGGCTTTGTTAGCGAACCCCCACTGCACAGTTTACCATCAGGTCACACCGCCAATAAACTGCTTACAGTATAAGATGAAATCAAACTAGCATCGTACAAAAATGTTCTACTAATTTGCTCGGCTAACAAAGAGTAGGTTTGGACAGAGTAGAGCTCGCTTTTCTGTAAGCTGATCGCCTCTGTCACAACTTACCGATAGCAAAGAAAAAGGCTGAATCAGTAGTCTGATGGCAGAGGAGAAAGAAAAATATAATATCCTTCTCGAGGAATTTTGCCAAGATGGCCAGGTATGATCTGTAGAATGACTGACTGTGTGCAACTTGATTAATATAAATGCCATGTTAGTTTTACTGGTTTGCAGAGGTGGAAATTTCAGGTCCAGAAAGTACAAATCCAGACCAGGATTTAGTTTCAACCAACCAGTTGAGGATAAAGAGTCACAGTTACAGAGTACTCCACTGGTTGGTTGAAACAAAATCCTGGTCTGGATTCATACTTTCTGGACCTGAGATTTCCACCTCTGCTGGTTTGATTTATAAAGACTTACAGACTTGGTGCATAGAAGAGAAAGTTCTTAGTGAGGACTAGTGTTATAAGTCCTGGCCAAGCTGAGTCATTATGTGGGATTATTTACACTAGTAGGATTTGAAGAAGGTGCCTTGTGTCCCAGCGCCAGTTAAGGTCACCTTCTGTGGCGATTAATGGACAGTCTGGCAAACCCGTACTAGAACCTCTCTCCATGTTCTAGTCACTCCATCATGGACCATCCACACAGCCAGATGTGAACGTTGCCAGCGTTCCTGGAATCAAGACTGTAACGTCCCCAACATAACCCATCATGACTAGCCAAAAGCTTTCATGGTGATCTGTTTAGTCTGGAATCTGTGCCAGCTATGGAATTTTCTATCCAAAAAAGAGTTTGGAACCCTGAAGCAAGTATTTCTTGGAATACCTGAGCTTATATTTCAAAGGTACATTTGGATGCTTCTTGCGCTGAGGGTCTACACTATATTTTTTGCAGATTTACTAGGCTGAAAGTTAAAGAGCAGACCTTGTTCAAGTAATGGAAAAAAATGGCAGAAGGACAAGGAAAATGGAGCTAATGGTTGACAGACTTGGGCCTCTCCTTGGCCTTTTGGGGGCATGTCTCTGCACTCTGCCCAGGTCCACTTACACCAAAAAACACAACGGAATCATTTGAGTGCAGGAAAGACTGCTCCCCGATGACAGGATGTGCTCAGCAAGCCGTGCCAAGCTCGTGGTTTTATTGGAGCAAGTGTGAATTTGAATGAAGAACCCAAGTCCCAGTGAAGCAGAGCAGTAAAGGATCTGGCAGCCTGCAAGGCCCTCAGAAACCCAGAACCCATGTCTGACCTCATCTCATGCATGATCCCATGATTTTGTACTGTAGAACCCAATGCAGGACAACATAGTGGCACAACCCTACTCCAGAAGATTCAACTGTGTATTTTCTGTCACCCTCAGAAAACATCTCCCTGTCCGTGAATTTTATGAAGCTTGAGCAGCAGTTAATGCAGACATCAAATTTGAAATGAGTGCCAGGGGTGGCAGAGTTTTCAGCACAGAGGTACGCAGGAGTATTTGGGTGATTAATGTGTCTGTTTTTTTCCTTCCAACTCTTTCCAGCTAAGGCCAAGAAAGAAGAAGAAAGGGAGGCAAAAGCTAAGAAGCTGAAAGCCCCCAAGCCCACCAAGAAGCCAAAGCCCCCCAAGCCCACCAAGAAGCCGAAGCCCCCCAAGCCCACCAAGAAGCCGAAGCCCCCCAAGCCCACCAAGAAGCCAAAGCCCCCCAAGTCCACCAAGAAACCGAAACCCACCAAGGAGCCCAAGGAGACAGAGGAACGACTGACTGAGAAGATAGACCTAGAGGAGGAGGAGGAGGAGCAGAAGAGCCATCCAACTGGCAAGGGTACATATGGCCCCTGCCCTTGCTGGGCCATACCAGCCCTAAAGCAGGCTCCGTTTTGTTTGAGAGATATCCTGGTATTGACTTCATAGTACTCAGAGTGTGGTTAACGGTCTGAAGCACAGTGGCATATCACATGGCTCATTGGTTAGACTGGGATGCAGATTTAACCTCGACCTGTCAGTTCATATGATATAAGTACATGTACTTGCGATTTTAACTTTCGAGATATATTAGTTCAATTTGTAACTACTAGCATCAACTTCTTCATTCTTCAGAGTCTTCATCTCTGTAGATAACTATTCAAGCTAAATGTTGGTCCCACCTACATTTATGCTTGATCAGTGAAACTCAACACAATGAGGTAGTGGAACACTGATGTTAAGCTGGATTTTGAAAATGGTTACAGATTTAGACAGCATCGTCCTGAATTTGTTGTGGATTCATGACCCCGATCACTTTTCCCCCACAGCAATCGGCACCACAGACCATAAGGGCTCACGAGAGGAGGGAACTCTATGGTCTAAACATGGTGAGAAAGCAGAATTAAATATATAAGCCAGTTACTAACCATTAAGTCATGCTTTCATCCCTGTGGTACCTTGTTTTGTTTGGGCCCAAAAGCAGTGTGGTTTTAAGGAAACATGGTGACGTCACGATGACTGGAATTTTCTTATTTTTTGGTGTTTGTGAAACCAGGGGCACCTACAGCTCCAAGTACTGTGACCAAGAGCTTAAATAAATTCGAGGATAGAGACTGGGATCCCAAATGTAAGTTGGAACCGTGACTAAGCTTTTTAATTACCTCGTTTAGCTCTTCTGAAAGTGTGTGTGTTGCTTGAGTTATTTTCTGCACGTCTGTATTAGTGGCATTCAGCCAAGCTTAAGTCTGCTTACCTAATGTCTTCTGGCATCAAGTTTATTGTCAGCGATCCATGTGCTCTTGGTGAGATGCTCAAGTCTTAACTTTACATCTGGATCCTTTTGATACTGACTTCTCTTCTACGCATATGTATCCTATTCGTTCCCCGATAGATGGTGAGATAGAGATCTTCCCCGATGCCAAGGAGGTCCTTCCGACAGAAGAGTGGCACCCATTTATCCCAGGTAACTGCATTATCGGGTGAGCGCTCTGATGACATCAGCACATGAAGCTCTGTGATTCATCGTTTGCTAATGTCTCAGTCAGTGCTTATGGGCCTAGGATGGAATTCTTTTACGGCTTGTTTCAAGGGCGGCAGCAAGGGTATTTTTCAAAGTCCCGTTTTTCTCTAGTCACCTGTGAACAATCAAAGACGTATCTGTCGAAATTACAAACTAAGAGCCCAGGAACTTGTGAGTACAGAAAGGACCCTTCTAATGAAGACAGGCTTACTACTGTGTAGGTCTATATCAAACAATGCAACAGCCATGTCTGATAGTAACTTCAAATTCCAGACAAGGTGACAATATTGGACATAACTTATATGTATAATACCTGAAGATAAATCTTCAGTTGCTTCCGTAAAATCCATCTATCAATCTAACAGTTAGGGTCGTGAAGGAACCTGTAATCTATTCCAGGCAGCACAGGGCACAAGGCAAGGGTGTACTCTGGATGAGATAATATATTTTAATCTTAATATTTTGACAGATTTTTTAACAAGGGTTCTAATGCTTTGCCTGTGGTTTTTCTGCATTAGAGGAGACCTCCCCTCCACCCGTCGAGATTGAATGGTACGAAGAGTACGACTATGAGCTGACTGGTGTGTGACGACAGCCATTTTCTCATATGTGTAATGTACCCAGGACATTGCAGCTGGATATATCACTACAGAGTGGGCTATACACGACTATGCTGCTCTAGTGGATCCGAAGACCATGGCACTATGGATCTATAGTAAACTTGTTGCCATGACAATATAGCTATGACATCATTTTCAGGTTATACCTGGTGGAATGGGACAGGTAGCTATCCTACATTCGTAAAGACAATGATCATTTGTGGTAGGGTGTCTGTCCTCTTCTTAGATTAAACATTAGTGCTGATTGCTTTGAGGATGCTGCACTTGCACCATAGCAAACATCCCTGATTCCTGATAAATTCGGGTGCTGCACTTGCACCATAGCAAATATCCCTGATTCCTGATAAATTCGGGTGCTGCACTGCACCATAGCAAACATCCCTGATCCCTGATAAATTCTTGTGCCCCCAGGAGCACAGAAGAAGCTTGAGGAGGAACGAGAGAAGGCGCGAAAAGAGAAAGAGGAGAAAGGTAAATACAATCAGCCAGCGATGCTTAAGCTAACTGGCTTCACCTTAAGTTCAGGGACCGTTTTCAAGCTGGAATGTCGTGCAAGGTTTTCTAACAAAACCGCCCAGTGATCCAGGCAATATGTGAGAAAAATGTTTGTGCAATTTGACAGTTTCCTGGAATTTGTGTATAATCTGTATCCAAGAGCTTCTAGTCAAGCTGTTTATACATTATGTGGCAGTAAGAGTTGGGCTTTGATGTAGAACAGCAATAACATTGTAAATAAGCAGGCATTATTACTGTACTGGTAAAGATAGTGGAAAAGGTCAGAGGTCAGGATTGGAATGTAGGCGGGTAGAAGGGCTGCTGCCCTGGTGCATTAGGGAGGGGGAGAGATGAAGAGCGAAGGACAGGCAACGGGAGAGAAGCAGAAGCATGTGTGCCACTGCGGGGGGGCGGGGTCTTCATAAAAACAGCAGATGGTGCCGCGTGTTGCCTCCTCTACAGAAGGGGCAGTTTTAGGGTTTGTTGGAGCAAAATTACAGGCCCAGAAAACGAAATATCCCAAGTCTTCAGTGAGGAGGAGGAGAGGAGCCCATAATGGACTTTCCACTCTTCCTCTCCCTGCTCCTCTCTATTCTGGAGCTCCAATTAGGGCACGATGCAAAAAGCACACTTCGGAAATCACGGTGTTTTGTTTACGGCAGAAGTTCCCGAATCTCGTTGTCTCTCCAGTCAGCCATTCGCATTGGGGTCTTCTTTGTGTAAATGGCCCTTCTTCTTTGCCATTGGATGTTCTTCTGTTTTGGTGCCAGCTGCGTGACAGAAACGTCATCAACGCGCCCACTCGTTTGCGGTGAATTCTCCGGACGACTTCCTGCTCCATTCACACATGCGGGTCATTCTGAAATTACCCCGAGTTCGTACTAGGGACCTAGCTGGGTGACGTCAGTTTAATGTCCGCTACAGCTGAAATTCAGGGTGCCAGTGGATGTCTGAACGGGTCAACACACACCGAAATGGTGAAGATTTGACTCACTGTTCGCTCTGTTGATTTATGCCACAGAAAAACAGAGGAAGAAATGGGAGGAGGAAGAGGAAGCCTACGTGAAGCCACCGCCCGTTTACGCCGGGCCAAAGAGTAAGAAGGCATCACCCCTCCACCCCTAACAGCCCCACACAAACCCCTCCACCCCAAACAGCCCCACACAAACCCCTCCACCCCTAACAGCCCCACACAAACCACTCCACCCCTAACAGCCCCAGTCCTGCACAGCTCAAGTTCCGTAGGTCCTTTGTATCCCAGCATTCAGTGTTTCATAAAGGGCTTGGTGAAACACGATAGGCTTAACTGCTATAGTCATTATCTGAATGACTGCAACGCTGATTTTCCTTTTTTTCCAAATAGGATTTTATTTTTCATGCAAAAGGAGAGTAATGTGACTTTCTAAATTTATTAACTAATCAACCCAATCGTTAATCTGCTGATACAGCTGAATGGACACTGGATTCAGATACTTTTGTTTGCACTGCGAAACTGCTTTAAACCATTTTAAATGACAAACTCTGTCTACACTTTCCTGCGGCAAAGATCACTTTAATGCCAGCAAGTAGTAACACATTTCATACACTAAAACTCAGGCACTCCTGGAGATTTTGGATGCTGAGAAGGTATAACATGGCCCTCAGTGTGAATCAACTCACTGCTCATTTCTCACAATTGTGACACAGACCATTTTGGGGGGGGATTTTGGACGTGGCTTTTAATATGAAACAGAGCCGTCTGTGCAACTCGACCAGACGTTTCCGATGCCCAGCGATGGGGAAGCATCTCCTGCCAGACCCCACGTGCCTGCAGTCCAAACTAATGTGCATGGAAAAACACAGGCGACACAGGCTGGGCTCACTGAGCCTCAGCGTTAGGCCAAGCCCTTGTCCACCTCTTAGAAAAACATATACTCCTTGTTAGTTGTGGGAATCACAGGCCGGGCGCCGCTTGTGAGCCGCGGGGATCGTAGGCCGCGCGCCGCTTGTGAGCCGCGGGGATCGCAGGCCGCGCGCCGCTTGTGAGGGTTGGACACAAAGGAGCACCAGAATTTATGTTATTTCCTTTACAATGGATTTATTTACAATTTGTTGAAGTGGAGAGACTTTTTGGATGAGCGGCCATTTTGGCTCACTGTGTGTGTCAACATCTGCGTGCCAGCTGAAACGTAAGGTAGAGTGATGTTTCGTTCTGCCGCCCTCCCCCGCAGTCTGCCCGCCCTTGGGGCTGGAGTCTCACCGGGTGGACAGTGACCAGCTGCTAGCCTCCTCCATGTCTGACCATGGCTTTGGCCCTCATCGGGGACGCCTAAACATGCAGGTGGGACGTCACCTCCAACCTCCCCCCCCCGGTCATGGGTGACTGCGGTCTGATCCACGGCCCCATCCCAGCATAGTCTCTGCCACGTACAACAGCCCTGCTGGCTCCCAGATGTACCAGTCACAATCACCGAGCCCATCGCGGGAGGGAGGTACTGACCTTCATGTGGTGCTCATCTCACACATGGAGGTGTCAATCACAAGTACCTTTTACTTTTAATAAAGTTTAGCAGAGAAATGAGGAGCAGTTTTAATGAAGATTATTTGATAAAACGTCGTGCGCGGAGAAGGGATTTATCCAAATGGTGGAGAGAAATGAAAACAAAATCAAAGAGCAAAGACACAGGGAAGAGTGTTGGGTGTTGGGTGTTGAGTGTTGAGTGTTGGGTTAGGCTACAACTGCGTGTGGGACTAGGGTTCAGGGTCTGGGTGTGAAAGAGATGGATTACACCGATCTGACAATGAGGCACAGGGGAAGGGAATGAATGAGCTTCTCACCTGATCTCACCCCCACCAAAGATTATGCCCCCAAATCTTACAGTATCGTTACATGGGCATATTATGTAAAGTCATATGTCTGCAGGGTTTGGATGACAAAGACAGCATGTACGGCGGGGCCTGGTGCGCCGACCCAGAGGAACGGGACCACTGGCTCGAAGTGGACGCCCGCCGAGAGGTCCAGTTCAGTGGGGTCATCCTCCAGGGCAGGGATTCTCAAATCCAGTAAGGAGGGTGCCGTTTCCATCAATGAAAAAGTCTGGTCACGGCTAGTACAGGAAATCAGGCCTGTGATTGCCATTTCTCCCTTGGGCTTAGTGAAGACTTCGTCACCTCTTACCATGTGGCCTTCAGCAATGATAGCCGAGACTGGACTGTGCTCCATGATGGATATGCAGAATGGGTGAGTCTCCTTTACGGCTTCTCTTTATCACAAAATATGAATTAAAAGTCAAGAATTCAGAAGTAAGAACGAGTACAGTATGAAAAGGCTGAGCCGCATCCTTTGGGCTATCAAACGATCGCGGCTGACAGACATTCTTCCTTCGTCCCCCGCTTCCACTCCACTACCCCAAGCTGTTCTTTGGGAATGTCGACAAGGACACACCGGTGCAAGCGCAATTCGCAGAGCCCGTGGTGGCGCGCTACATGCGCATCCTGCCGCAGAGCTGGAATGGGAGCCTCTGCATGCGACTGGAGGTGCTGGCCTGCCCGCTGCCCAGTGAGTGAAGGCCCGCCCTCAGTCGCACCGGCGGACACTCACACCGCGCTGATACTCAGGCACCCTACTCTAGACTCATACGGTAAAGCAGACAGAGGCAAAATCAACATCTGAACAAATAGCTGCTTACATACATAGAATTACACCTAAACAAAATCACCCTTTAGGTTGCTGAACACCTGTTAGGACAGATGCTAAACTCAGCTGAACATTTTTAGTCTATCTTCATGCTCTCTGGCTGACATTGATAAGCCCCACAAACCATGTCTAATATCCCACAAAAACATACAACAGCAAGGGTCCTCTCAAGTTGTTCTTCTCTTAACCACAATGTTCCCTGCTTTCCACCATGATATACAGAGGTAACCTGAAATGTTTGTAAGTCGGTATTCAGTATCATTTTAAGGGTATATGCAAGTACAAAGAACTAGGATTCTGGGAGTACGCACGCTACGCTGCTGTGCGGCGGGAGCAGCGGCCAGAAGTCGTACTAGGAGGAAAACTTGATGTCGCGGACAGGAAACGGGAGCCCAAGGAACACAATTTGGACTTACAGTCCTCTTTGTTCATATGTCTGAAAGTTTGTAAGTTGAATGTTCGTAAGTAGAGGAGTGTCTGTATTTTCGCTGTTGGATGGGAAATATCTACATCCACTTTCTGACGACTGCGACTTTTCACTGTAGATGGAATACGCCCATTCTCCTCTGTATACTAATGGCATTTGACATCTAATTGACCAATGAAAAGATGTTTTATGAAGTCATCTGTATAAGAAGATTTATGTTTGTACTAGGTAACATTTGTATTTATGCTGGTCATTTATCAGACGTGGATTGCTCAGGTCCAGAAAGTAAAAATCCAGACTAAAATCTTTTTTCAACCAACTCATTCAGTATAAAGAGGCACAGTCACAGAGTTCTCAACTGGTTGGTTGAAACAAAATCTTGGTCTGGATTTTTACTTTCTGCACCTGAACTATTCACCTCTGTTGTTTGTATAGATTTCTTACTTATATCACTCATTTTAACAATTTACCACTGATAGTTAGATATCAGGCTAACTAACATCATTGATAATTGTGAATATAAAGTGAGATTAGTTTGTATCTTGTTGACACTGACATATTTGCCTCGCTGACAACAATCTACACAAGTCCATTTAAGCATGTTGTTCAGTGATGACCGTGTAAAATAAACTTCCAATTGTAGTACTTAGGGTGTCACATTACATCATTTTAGGGTTATTTTGTAAACTAGTTTCTGAGAAAATGCATTTTATTCATGCTTCTGAAATAATGGATTGTTGGAGATACATGTTTTTGTTACAAATTTATACACTGCCTGGCCAAAAAAGTCACCATTTGAATTTATATCAGCAACTATTTAAGAGTCAATGACTGGATCATTATTACAGCTCAGCGACGTTATGCAGCAATAAAGTGAAGTCAGCTGAGTACCTGAATCTATTGGCCAGGTTACACCTCCATCCATCATCAATGGATGTT
Source organism: Hippopotamyrus pictus (assembly GCA_026781145.1). NCBI lineage: Eukaryota > Metazoa > Chordata > Actinopteri > Osteoglossiformes > Mormyridae > Hippopotamyrus > Hippopotamyrus pictus. The sequence continues at coordinate 29,572,398 of JAODLC010000123.1, read as the reverse complement.
TTTCTTCCCTGTTGGCATGGGCATATTCCAGGGCAAAAATGCCAAGATTCATTGGGTTTGAATTGTCAAAGAGTGGTTCAGGGAGCATGAGGAATCATTTTCACGCATGACTTGGTCACCACAGAGTTATGACCTTAACCTCATTGAAGGTCTTTGGGATGTGCTGAAGGAGGCTTTATGGAGTGGTTCAACTCACTTGTCAATACAGGATCTCGGTGAGAAATTAATGCAAATCTGGATGAAAATAAAGGGTGAGATGTTATATAAGCCTGTGGAAACAATGCCATGACAGATGTGCGCCATAATCAAAGCTAAAGGTGGTCCAATGAAAAACTGAAATGGCGACTTTTTTTTGGCCGGGCAGTTTATTTGACTATAATTCTGGTTCACTTATCTCCCAACAGACACCTACTACTTCAGTGAGAATGAGGTCACACCTGTAGATTACTTGGAATTCAAGCACCACAACTACAAGGAGATGAGACAGGTATGACCCCCATGCAATCAAGAATATAAGCAAGTGACGCTGGACTGGGCAGGGATCTGGATCTTTACTGAGGGAAACAGAATTTACCCAACTCTTTACCCAACTCAGAGAGCTCAAACTCAGAAGCATGAAAATACCAGATATTTTGTGGTGGCATGGCTATTTATACAAGAGCATTCCAAACCTTGGTCACTCTCCCATGCAAGACCACCAGTCTTCCTTCTCACTTACCCAACTTTGGATCTCATGAAAGGGTTCTGCTTGGCATAATACCAACGACTCCTAGGATATCAGTGTGCAGGTAGAATTTAAATGGGTTACTACCACGGTCTGTACAGCTTAACATCTTACCTGAAGTCTCACCTCATCGAGCCCTTCCTTCACTTCCTGCAATTCCACCACCGCCTCTGTTGTCCCCACCCCACCCCACCCCAGTTAATGAAAGTGGTGAATGAGGAGTGCCCCAACATCACCAGGATCTACAACATCGGAAAGAGCTCCCAGGGGCTGAAGATGTATGCCATGGAGATCTCCGACAACCCCGGGGAACACGAGACAGGTACCATGCTGCAGGGACACCTGACAGGGGAACCCACAGTGGCGGCAGCTCAGGATCCCACACAGTTCATCTACACAGATCTCCCTGGATTCCTGCATCTGTGGAGATCACCTCCCTTTACAGAACAACATCGACATAGCCGTCACCCGAGTAGCTGTCACCATTCCACATGATCACTAACTACATGCCATGTCTGTTATACTGAGTGAAGGTGTGGATGTAGAGCCTAAGCAGTGCTGAAGTGAGGCTGATTGCTCTCTGGCAGGTGAACCCGAGTTCCGGTACACGGCTGGTCTCCATGGGAACGAGGTGCTGGGCCGGGAGCTGCTGCTGCTGCTCATGCAGTTCCTGTGCAGGGAGTACAACGACGACAACCCTCGAGTGCGCCGCCTGGTGGACGGAGTGCGCATCCACCTAGTGCCCTCGCTCAACCCTGACGCCTACGAGCTGGCCTATGAAATGGTCAGGTGGCGGCTCTCCGCACATGCGTCCTCAATCTCATTTTCAGCTCAGTTTTTGCTGCAGTGTGTCAGCTAAGTAAGACCCTCTTCGTCGTTTCTGTGGCCCAGGGCTCTGAGATGGGCAACTGGGCTTTGGGGCACTGGACAGAAGAGGGCTACGACATCTTTGTGAACTTCCCGGACCTCAACAGCATCCTGTGGGGGGCGGAAGACAGGGGCTGGGTCCCCCGTTACGTGCCTAACCATCACATCCCCATCCCAGAAAACTACCAATCAGACAATGGCTCGGTGGGTGTGGGCATGGAACAGGGGAGCAAATGGGAGTCAAGGAGTTTATAGCTCTGATCTGGGCTGACAGCATGGGCCTAAATGGTTCTTAACCAATCATTTCAGAAGCTGCAGTTATAGACCTACAGTGATTGGTCATTTTTGAAATGCTCTTTTTATTTATTCATTTTGGTCACAGATCTCAATGCCTGTTGTGTGCATGCGACTGTGTGCTTCTCAGGTTGCCGTGGAAACGCGAGCCATCATCGCCTGGATGGAGAAGCACCCATTTGTGCTGGGGGCCAACATTCAAGGAGGAGAGAAGCTTATAACCTACCCCTTCGACATGCAGCGCCCGCCCAAGATGACAACGAGGAGCCACGACGGGAGGGGCAGGGGGGGTCAGGAGACAGAGGAGGAGATCAATGAGGAGGCCTGGGTCCGGGCACAGTGGCAGCGAGAGGAGGGGCTGAGGGAGACCCCAGACGACGCTATGTTCAGGTGGTTGGCCACGTCCTACGCCTCCAGCCACCTCACCATGACAGAGACCTACCGCGGCTCCTGTCACACTGATGATCTCACTACTGGCCAGGGCATCATCAACCGTGCCAGCTGGAAGCCTGTCGTAGGCAGTAAGTGCGAGAAATTAGCAAAATCTATGACTCACCTTTGCAACCTTGACACGATGAAAGCTGAAAACCAAATGTGTAAACCTAGAACCCTGCACTGCAATAAACACATATCATTTTATACATACAGTGTCATGCTGCAGCGTTCAGGCGGTACTGTGGCCTCATACCCCAACGTTGGGTGTTGTTCCCAGTCTAGATGCTGTATGTGTAGAGTGTATATGTCATGGTCTATGTGGGTAGATCTGATGTTGTCCATAGTGTGCAATCCACTGGACTCCCATCCAAGTTTCCTTGGATGCTCTCCAGTATTACAATGATGGATACTGGATAAGTGGTCATGGATGGGCCACATGTTCTGGGAAAATCCATAGATTACTAGACTAGACAACAACATAACACAGCCATTAGCCTTCATGAAGTATGTTTGGGGCCTCCAATACACTACAATACAATAGAACACACTTACAATCTCTGCCTCACTTGAACTTCCTGTAGTGACATTATTACAGACACAGTTTAACACCTGAGTTCCATGAGCGGCCCCCTTAGTGATACTTACTGGTAGTGGGTTTGTATCAACCATCTTTAGATATTGTTTTAATGTCACTTTTGCACCATTTATAACATTTTTAGTATATTTATAAATACGCAATAAAGTGCAAATTTATAGACGAAATACGTAGTCTTGGAGATCGCAAACGCTAGTGTAGTGGATACTGAGTGACTGCGGGCTTGAGACTGAGACTTAGAGGGGTTAATGTAAAACGAGATGCTTGATGCTGAGACACCGTGCTAGCGTTTCCACGACCAAAGATCTCGTACATCGTACGATTCTGAGTGGTCGGAGAGCTGATTGTAAGTCCAGGCGGTCGTTAAACAGGAAGGTCATTAAGTGAGGAGTGTCTTTGCCCACATTATATGACCCTTTGATACTCGTAGCTGCACAGTAAACACAGTAAGTTAACCCCCTAAGGGGGTACCTTTTGGTCTGTCCAGGGCTTCACCATGCAGCACTTGACTAAAACAATCCATTTCATCTCTCAGGCATGAATGACTTCAGTTACCTGCACACCAACTGCCTTGAGCTGTCCGTCTTCGTGGGCTGCGACAAATTCCCCCATGAGAGCGAGCTGGCGCACGAGTGGGAGAACAACCGCGAGGCCCTGCTGGTCTTCATCGAACAAGTTAGGAAGGCTGCAGTGATAGCGCTGGGCTAATCCCTGCAGGGCTGGCTACTTTTTATTGCTGACTGGGTCTGATAAAATCTGACGTAAATCGCTGCTGTAACAAGGATTTCCCAAAAGCTATGCAGCACTATGACGACCTTTCATTCCTGTGAACTATCACAGTAGAGCTATTTTTCTTTGAAGAATTATGTTCTGTAAATGCACAGTTTAACGGAACCAGATGTTACAGGTGTTATTACTGGCCGATGATTATTCAATGTTGTGCAGCCATCAGTATATTTACTATATAGAAATTATTTGCTCTAAGCATAAACATCTCCATGTGTTTCCAGGTGCACCGTGGCATCAAGGGCCTGGTAAGGGACATGGACGGAAACCCCATCGGCAACGCTACCATATCCGTGGAAGGGATCAAACATGACGTCAAAGCAGGTGACGTGAGCGTCTGTTCTGTTTGTAGCTTATCGGCATTGATCCAAGGTTGGATTCCCGGGCTCTCATTTATCAACCGTGCCTACAAACAGTTTTGTGCATAAACCGTGCATCGCACATTTTTACGCATGGAATAGTATTAATCAGTTTCTTCCTGTGTGTAGAAATGTGCGTATATTTACGAACACTCCCAACCATACATACGCACAAACCCCTAATGACAGAGAAGCATAACTGAAGCAAACCGATCGGCACATAGGGTACGCACATACTCCCACTTAATATTCAACATTGACAAATAGAATGATATAGTTATGTTCATACAAAGTATGCGCAGGCAAGTCATGCTAATGAACAGATGAATAAATATACAGAGTAAAAACAATTAACATGTCTGGCGCAATTCATTTATGGCAACATTCACTCTTTGGTCTACTATAGCATACGACACACATTACTTGCCACAGCCAGTTAAACACAACCACAAAACTATCTTACCTATTTCTGTTAGCCTGGCTTCATCCATGGGTGACGGAGCTGCACCACCTGGTAGGCAGTGGTGGGCACAACTAACCAAAAAGTTAGCTTCTAGAACTGCTAACTCCACAGTCTAATTCGATAATACTAAACCAATAAACCACTAAAAATATTAGCAGAAGCTAACGATAACCAATATGTGTCATTTTAGGACTTATAAATGTTTTTTGACATACACTTAAGTTGATATACACTTAGCAGAACTAAATTTAGTGGAAGCTAACTGGTCCACTAACAGTTTTCAAAGTTAGCAGAGACACTAATCCTCTAACGCGAAAGTTAGCTTCGCTAATTAGCAGTTAGCGAATCAGCGGAACCCTGCCCACCTCTGCTGTCAGGGATGTTTTGTTCCTGAATGGCAGCTTTTGTACCCAAAGTTGACACTGACGGGGTGTTTGGGCCACCCCTGTGGGCTGCGATCCTTTTTTTGTGGTCGTCTTCGCAGTTTCCAATTGTGCAACACGTTCCCCTATTTTTCGGTTTGACGTGTATTAATGCGGAAGTTATATTCCATATGTGGTTTATAGAGGACCTTTCTTTAGTCTTGCCGTGCACGCGCTGTCACATTAATGTGTGTGATTTATCAACGTTTGTTTTCTCGGGCTGTTCATACACACCAGTAATACATACCAATTTGTCTGTATGTACCAGAGCAATTCATACACACACTTTTAGGATGACATGCAGATCTGTCTGCATGTCAGTCATCCATAGATTAATTTTCTTGACTCATTGTAAGAATTTGTGATTCAGAATATATTTATTTTGCCGTTTTTTTTTTTTTTTTTTTTTGTCATTTACGGTAATTTGGATTTTAATGACTCTTCATGCAAACAGCGGCAACGGGAGACTACTGGAGGCTGCTGAATCCCGGCGAGTACCGGGTGACCGCCAGGGCGGAGGGGTACACTCCGCAGTCGCGCCTTTGCCTGGTGGGCTACGACCAGGGCGCCACCACATGCACCTTCACGTTGAGAAAATCCAACTGGGATCGCATCCGGGAGATCATGGCAATCAACCGGAACCGGCCCGTTCACGTGCTTCAGGGAGCAGGCAAGCCAGCCGCTCCGTCGGGAGGCGGCGTCGGCAGAGGGATCGGGAGCGGCATCAGGAGAGGCGCCGGGAGCAGCGTTGAGGGCGATGTCAGGAGAGGCACAGGGAATGGTGTTGTGAGAGGAGTTGGGAACGGCATTGGGAGAGGCGTTGGGGGCGGAGTGGGGAGAGGGGT
>JAODLC010000123.1:29548501-29565966 GCA_026781145.1 Hippopotamyrus pictus | reverse complement strand
ATGTGTATGTATGTGAAATAAACTTAGTTGAATGTCCCACTGGGAATACAGAAACATCCATAATGCTTCTGCCTTGGCGGTTTTCATACCCACACATGTAGAGGGGCATCTTCGAAAGCCGCCCCAGCAACAGGACACACAGTCTGCTGAGCAGAGATGTCTGCCTGTTAAGTGCAGCTTCAGAGGATTGATAATAGCTCATCCTCTCCAGGATGTAAATACAAAAAGTTTTTTTTTCAAGCCCAAACCATGAATGTACCTAAAAACAAAAAATATACAAACCAGTAAAACTGATTACAGGAGACTAACTTGAATGGAAATGTTGCATTCAACCAATACTAGATCTTGTCACAAATTCACAAATCCAAAACAGAAGTTTCTTCTTTGCTTCACAGTAACCCTGTCTTCTTATCCGATGCTTTTCCAAAGTCAGACAGAGTGGTAGTAAAAAAATAAAGGGTGGTATCTCACATATGTCACTTTTACACCAGAGCGGTGTGGAAAAATTAGATGACTCCAATGATGAGCATGCCTTACTTTTTATTGGTGGTTTTCTGAAATGCTCATTAAAGTACTGAGAGAAATTTTACATTTTGGATTTGTTGGTTGGTGTGTTTTTTTTGGGTGGCAGACTCAAACCACCCCACCCAGTTATAGTCACATTTCCTGGAATCTGAAACAACAGTTAAAAAGATGTGTGATTTATGTGTTTAATGCACAGACTGGTTGTTGTTATTGAAATGCAATCTTCTCTTGTGTTAATTATTTGCTTATTACATACACAGTTTATTGGATGCATGAAATAACTGGAAAAAAATGTTAGTTGTTATACTGTAGTGACACTGGAAAGGAGCAAAAATAACAGTCCACACTGATAGATTTTTCCAAAGAACCAGCTAAGCTGTGAGTAAATGGAAGGTTGATTTGAAGGAGCCCCCCCACTCCCCATTGCCCTGCAAATTAAGGTTCCTGGAGGGTGGGGTGAAATGGGGACTGAGGGGGTGAAGACGGGTTTAACAAAATGGAGGAGAGGAACAAAACAAAGATATGAGGGAGACTCACAGGCAACCAAACTGAGTATTGAGTCTTGGGAAAGGATGTAAATGAAGAATTTGGAAACAGGATGTGTTTATTGTCAATATTTAATCCAGTTTCACAAACATATTTACAAAACATAATTCTCAAATGCTGGTCCTACAATACTTCAAGATCATAGGCCATATAATACAAAATATAACAACCATTTTTGTGGATTCAGATTGCTGAAATACCATCTCCTGTTTGATAAACAAATCACATTTACTGAATTCCAGTAAGATTACATAATCTATCTAACACAGAAGGCTTATGCTTCAAATACAGTACTGTACAATATCCTGCCGGCTTTTCCTGCAAAGGCAGAGTTAACAAGCATTAGTAGAAGTGACAACTTTAGCAGATACACAAATAAACATGTAGAAAACATTCAAGAAATTAAATAACCAATAAATAACAGTGTTCTGCTGCATTAACAAGGACTGTGTTTGGAGCTACATAGAAGGACATAGTAGCAAGATTTTGTGCCTGAAAAAAATCACTGTTTAGGATCCTCTTCTGAATCTTCTTATATAAATCGAGGGTCAGCAAAGGGAATTCCTTCCCACGACAACCTAAATCCTCCCGCACAGTAACGACCCCGCTGGAGAACAGTGAGGCACAATCCATTTCATAGTCAATAAAATCATAGTCCTCTTCCACCCCCAAGTGGCAGGAGTCTGAAAGGCACCCTTTTAGCAGCGCATCACGTGGCTGCCATCTTGGAAGCCACCGCAGAGATTAGCGCCGCCCCTCGCCCGCTCGCTTCTTCTGATTGGATGAAGGTGATGTCGCACCCAGGTGTCAGTTCCTGGACAACCGCATGAAACTTCTCCTGAAAACTGGGGAGGGAATTTCATATCAGGATCGGACAGAGAGAACATTTGGGGGAGCTTAAAGTACAATATTACTGATGCTGTCACCAAAATGCTTGACGTCTGGCTACAAACAATCCTCCATCAAAAACCAGTGACATGTGACTTTTTGCTGCCTTGCTTACCTCGGGTGCAGTTTGTAGACGGAGCCGTCGATGCCCACGGTGATCTCCAGCAGCTCCTGGCAGCGGCTTTCCCGCATGCGGTTGATGATGCCGGCAAGCCCGGCCGCGCACATGCGAGCGGACCGCGTGGAAACACGCTCGCACGCCAGTCGCACGATGTCGCAGTCCAGCTCAGAAGGCATCAGTCCCAGCGTCGTCAGGACGTTGTATATCTGCTTCCTGTCACCACAGTCACTGTCAAGAGAGCAAACACTTCTTATAATGAAGCCCTGTAACGTAATTATGGGATGCATGGTACCTGGTTCTAGTACATCTATAATAAATTACAGTTTAATGTGGAATAGTTTATATAACTCTTTTCAATTAAGGCTTCTTGTTAAAAGGGAAAATACACAAATAAACAAAATGAATAAAGATTGTTTTGTTTTCTTTTTGTTTTCGTAAGTAATACGCTCAATACAACTCCATTATCTGTATCAGTGTTTCTCCACTCATTGTCCCTGGAGACCCCCAAACAATCTGCCGTTTTTGCACCCTCCCACCTCCCAAGACACCAGTGTTAGGTATTTGGTGTTCTTGATTGGCTGGGAACTGTGTGGGAGCAAAAATGTGGATTGTTTTGGGGTCCCCGGGAACTGGGTTGAGAAACTCTGGTCTGGACCTTCAACAATAAAACCAATAACAAAAACAGAGTGAGACAAACAGGAATATGGTAGAGGGTGTCAAAACAACTGCATTTCCTTTCAAAGCAGGACATGCCAGAAATGTAGAGAGATCATAAAACACAAACGTTTTTAAGTGTATGAATTCTACTTCCGATATAAATTGACAGTCCAGAAAAAAAATTAGCTCTTGATGATGTCAGAGAGTGAAGTTTCTCTTAAAGGCATCAAGGTGAACGCAGTCCAACGGAAATGGAAACGCTACGATGAACGGAGGTTTGGTCATGAGGACTCTGCTCCGCTTCAGTCCTGGGGGGCTGCTGGGCGGCCCGGTCTCGGCTTACCTCTCGATCTGTGACACGAAGCGGGTCTCGAAGCTGCCCTTGGCCCTCAGCTGGTCAGAGGCCTCGCCCTGAAGGAGCAGGTCCTCGTTGACCAGCTTCAGCAGCACCAGTCGCACCAGCTCGCCCATGTACTTCCCGCTGATGATCTTCTCGAAGCTGCGGGTGAGGAGTTGCGTCACAAGGAGGGAAGCGATGCGTCAAACACACCGCCTTCGCCATATGCCACCCCGGCCGCTATTACGGTGCTTAGCAAACATCCATTAGCGTCGCGGCCCGTAGGTCTACGGTCCGCGAGCCAGATTGATGGGGGCTTTATGGCAGCCTACTGACAGGACGTCATAAAAAACAACCTCGCTGCCAGGAAACAATGCGAGAGCCAACAGAGGGAAGGATCAGCTGAGGTGAGTTAGCCTGATGGACACCTCTGGACAAAGGTTTGGTCTTCTTAGGAACACAAAACACATGGCTTCCTGTCCCCTAATTGCACCCTGAAGCCTGTTTGCGTGAAGTTGAACTGGAGATCATGCGTTTTAACAGGGATTAATGTGCACTGAACTTGCAGAACGCAAGGCTGTCAGTGCTAGATGTCCAACGGTCTCTGTCCTTTGTGTGACGTGTCCATGTGTTTTGGATGAAAAGAACGAAGATGTATGTGGGTTTGTGTGTTGGGAGAAACCAATGGAAATGTACACGGACATTTCAGAAGATGTAAAATATGAAAGTGGAGAAAAAGTGGCCCAGGAATGCGATGGGAGTGACTTACAGCTGCTGGCCAGGGTTGAGGGACATTTCATCTGCCTTGCGGTCGTACTCCAGGCGAAACTCCTCCAGCTCGCCATTGTCCCCAAACGCTCCCCACTCGGTGTTGACACACATGCGCCCCTCGTCACCCTCCACCAGCTCCACCATGTTCATCTCTTCCATGTAGCATGCATTGCACCCGGTGCCTAGGAGGAACCCAGCCAGTCGGCACTTAACAAGATGTTGGGTGAAGCAATTTCCCATGATGCCCCAGGGCATGCTCCAAGATCAGCCACTTACCTACAATCATGCCAACTTCACAGTTGCGGTTCTCATAGTAACAAGAGATCATGGTTGCTACGGTGTCATTCACCATGGCGACCACGTCCATCTCGAAGTCCTGAGAAAAACAGATTTCAGTCACTCAGTACATCTAATAGGATAAGCTGTTGGTGCGGGATGGATGGATGGATGGATGGATTTTAAACATTCCAGTTGACTTTGCTAGTTAAAGTTTAACTACATACATCAGCTGACCAGCACTAGTTGACTCACCCCTCTCCTCTTGATGGCATCCCGCAGAAGTCCCACTACGTTGTTGCCCTCTGCTCCTGAGGCTTTGAAACCTTTGGTCCAGTTCAGCAAGATTCCCTGGATAAAAGTTGGGAGAAGGGAGCAGGGGATACGTCACGGCTCCTGTTCCTCAGAGTGTCCGCGCCGGCAAGCCGCCACTGCACCCCTCACTGCACCCCTCACTGCACCCCTCACTGCACCCCTCACCGCACCCCTCACTGCACCCCTCACTGCATCCCTCACTGCACCCCTCACTGCACCCCTCACCTTGTCGATGTCTTCATGCCGCACAGGGAAGGAGAAGGTGAAGCCGAGGGGTAGCTTCTTGTGCTTCAGCTGGTGTTTAGCCAAGAAGTCAGAGATGCGTTCAGCAATGTAGTCAAAGAGCTTCACAGGGCGACAGGGAGGGAGTAAGAGAGACGGAAGGTCAGCAACCAGTGCTGAGGAGTAGCGGCGCCTATCAGACTAACTGGCTCTGGCCCGAATCGCACCATTTCTGCTGTGCCGGTCATGGCGTCCTCCGGGATTGAATACATCTGTTGCTTGGTCTCCAGCTTCCAGCCGGTCTCCTCATCCTCCCCAACTTTCACCAGCATCACTCGAAAGTTTGTCCCCCCAAGGTCCAGGGCTAGGAAATCTCCCACCTCTGTGAGGAACACCTCACCCTCAGTGACATTGATAATGCAGGTCCAGTACTCCTGTACCTGCTGTGGCCATACTGTGGCCCTGAGGGGCTGGCGGAGGGGGGTGGTACGTACCCGAGCCCTCGGGGGTGGAGCGCACGTAGGTGGGGAGCATTTTGACGCTGGCCTCCTGGTGGGTCTCCAAGCGCAGCCCCCGCTCCATCTCTCGCTGCAGTCGACGCATGACCTCCTCCAGGTCGCCCTTCTCCAGGTTGAACTCGGACAGTATCTGATCCACCTGGAGCAGCCACCGGTTGAGGGGTTTTCATTACACGTTCTTTCCTCATTTTTTTCTTCTGTTTCTGCTATAAATACACTTTGAATCCCTTTATGTTATCTCTATATCATTAAGTGGGTATGGAACATGGATGAAAGGGTGAACAAACATTCATTAGCCAACTTATTCCAAAAAAAATATATAGCGGTACTAACGTTCTTGCACTAAACATTCCATCAGGTTGACTTAGCTACTTAGCTCAGATCGGTCTCGTCCACGGTGTTGTGTCAGGGGCACGTTTTCCTGTGACCGACTGAGGGTGAACCGTAAAGACGGACTCCGCCTTACCATGAGGACTCTCTCCACCAAGGAGCTGCGTCGGCGGGCCAGCCTCATCCGCTGAGGGCGGCAGGAACGGGCGCAAGGCATGGTCGCGGTGAAGAATGTGCCGGAGAGTAAGCAGAGCTGTTTGAGCGCTGACAGGGCCGACAGTACCGTGTGGCTGCAGGTTCCCAACATTTTATTCTGCTTGGACGATGGGAGGACGGGCCAGGCTTCCAGTAATATTCAGGCACACGAGGGCACACCTACATCACACTCGTTTAGCCACGCCCACTCACCACATCATACCCAGATTTACACACCATAGCCCTGCGGTCAAGGCCGTGCCTTATCATACTGCTTAAGCCTCTGATCTCGGGTCAGATTGCCACAGAGTCAGGACATGCTGCCAAGAGAGAGTGCTGAGGGGTTATTTTTAGAAAGTTCATTTATCTTATCATTCATTCCTGACCCTAACCCTGAACCTGATTCTATTTTTGGTGCACTGTTACGAAAACGTTTCTAATGTTAAAAAATGACCCAAAATGGGTCATTGAACGCAGAAATATGCTCGCATTTTAAAAATTCCTTTAAAACTCATCGGTCGCCCATCTGTTAAAAAAGTGCATTATATGAAAAGTAATAAATGTTGTGTTATACATAAACAATTGCTTATACGTGCGTATAGTACAAAAAGTGTGTCCATGATCAATAATAGCAAATATGCTGATACTTGTTATTCTGAAGGAGGTGCCCTTGATGTATATAAAATCGAAAAGATCGCAAAAAGCTTTACAGACAGAATATGCAAGAAAATATGTTGCAAAATATATCAGATTAGGTCTAGCCAGTAAATTGACATAAAGCTTCTTGAGTAGAGTGTATGTTAGTTATGGATTTACTTCAGTGATGAATAAACACCAAAGCGGGAGAGAAAAGGTAATTTATATTTCCTGTCCGGCAGACAGCTCTGTGATTTCCCGTTAAAACAGTGTTCATCTTTAGCAATTTCAAATCAAAGGTTTCTATAAACTCCTCAATGGTGGCTTCAGTCTTTGGCCTTGATCAAAAAGCGATTACTCTGTTTGTTCTGGTCAATGTCCTGTCCTGTTAACCTGAGGTGATGTGGTGTGAAGTTAAAAGTGAAAACTGCTGTTCAATATATATTATTTTCTCCGTATATTTCATTATTTAAAAATATACTAATTTCAACATCTCTGCTTAGCTATGGCCGGCAATGTGTTCCAGACTAATTACCTGGCATTAGAAATCAGCACAAGCAGACAAATGAGTAACACATTTTATATGCTGTCATATGTAATTTCTTTTTTTTTTTTTTTGTAATTTACCTTGATCATTTACATGAATTATATGTTCTTTTATATTGTTTTAATATAGATCTGTTATTTATTATGTGTTTCTTTTGTTCTTATTTGCTGTTTTGTTTTATCTATTTTTCTTAATTTATTTACTGTTCAGCACTTTGATCCTGTACAGGTTGTTTAGAGTGATTATAAATAAAGCTGGATTGGATTGGATGAATGCACACCCAGACTTCAAGTATTTCTGAAACAATCCTTTTGAACAGGTAGATAAAAATAAATCTCATTAACCTGTTCCCTGTAGCTTCCATCCCCGAGTGTGTGATCGCTAATAGCCTGCTCCTCTTGCTTGCTGATGACCTCATTCCAGATGTCAGTCATTGCATGTGTCACTTGCTAGTGCTTCTGTTGGCTGCTTCCCTGATAAGTAGCCTGTAGTGAGTCTGCATGTTACTGCCACATTTCCTTGTGTTTGGTTCATCCCTCTAGTGTCTCCCTGTCTTCTTTTAACCCCCCTGTGGTCCCTTTTGGGTTTGCAATGACCTCCCTTGTCTGTAAGCTGCCCAGTGGATCGTTGCCCATTCTGCCCCTACATGACACCCCGACCTGATCTTAACCACAATCAACATCTTGTTCTGCATCCTAGGGTGCTCTGGTACCAGGTGCACTTATCAACAGTCTTATGTTCACTATGGACAGACTGTGGCCCAGGTGGATGGGTTCAGATCAGGTAAGCCATTTCTCCCAATCACATCCTTCCAGGTTTCACTGTCATTACCCACATGGGTGTTTAAGTCCCCAAACGAGTCCCCGGGGGGGGCACCTTCCAGTAAATCCACCCAGGGGTGGATTTAAGAGGTGGCCAGTGGTGGCCAAGCCCATCCCAAGTGAACAGGTGAGCACCCCTGTTGCCACCCCACATCAAAATAATAAAAATGAAATATGGATTCTTTTATTTTCTAAGAGGAACCATAGAATAGATACAACAATCAGTGCCTGATCCCTAAAGTCAAAGGAAGGCGACCCTCTCATTCACTGGGGTGAACTCCAAAGTCCTGGCACCCAACTGGTGGCCTATCAGTAGACCCACATGGCGCCTCTCACCAAGTTCAATAGAGTCCAGCTTCTCCAGGGCCGTGGTTCCAGTGCCCAGGCAGCACGTTGAACAGATGTAGTAGCTGATGATCGGCCTGCCATGGCCCCTGCCCTCAAACGCCACTCGATCTATATGCACTTGGCCCCCCACAGCCTCCCTGCAGGTGGTGGCGGGAACCACAGAATATTTTGGGTCTTCCTGGCTGGGCCGAAGGGGAGAGACCTGGTCACCAGGTGTTTACCTATAAGCTCCCTGGAGGGGGGGTGTCACATAGTCCTTTTTGTTATTTTCCATAAGGGTCTACGTGAATTGCACTTTGCCTGGCTGCTCACCTAGGACCAGTTTGCCCTGGGAGACCTTACCAGAGGCACCTGCCCCAGACAACATAGCTCCTAGGATTACAGAGGCACACAAACCCCTGATAACTGATAAGGTCAGGGTGTTCAAATACTTTCGCAACTCGTGACTGTGCATTTCACTGTTAATATATACACCTACAATATTCAAGATAATTAGATGATTATTAAGTATAATGATTGCTATTTCGTTGTTTACGCCGTCTGTTTTAATATAAATTTCTGCGTGTAATTTATTTTTTCTAGGCTTGGGCTGAAGGTGTCATTCAGCATGAATAATACTAAGAAAACGCGATTATAGCAACTTAAAAATACATTAGGAATTAGCATTAGGAACCACAAATATAACAACATGGCAGACTGGTAATTAATTAGCTGCTATTCTCCCTCTTCCCAGCACAGTGAGAACGCGGAGAACGTTTTATATAATCATCTCCTGATCTTTCTAATTTCTCCACGTTGCTTGACATGCACCTTTGTTCTGTTTTATTTACTTTCTAAAAATTTTATCAGACAAAAAATGTTCAGCGACAAGGTCACTCAACAGAATTTGATATAAAGTTGCAGACTAAGCGTTACAAATACTACACTAATGGCTAGATGGTCTCAGATTGCTTTGTACATGGAAAACCGTAATAAAATCTTCAATTATTTATTGAGTACAATATTTTTTTTCCCTGAGTAATATGTGTGAACACATGGATTTAGACATTTATAAAGTGTGCATTCACACTAATTCTCATACTTAATAGGCTTACGTATTGGCGTATAACTCATTGCATTTGTTTCACAATCCTAATAATTTAAATCAAGGTTTAAGAAACTCGTGGAAGGGAGTTAGTTACTGGTAGTCGCGTACACTTGTGGAAAATCCCAAGTTCTCTCATTATTTATGTAAACCCAAACACTGAGGAAACCCGGATGTCTGCCAAGTGCCTCTAAGTGGACGATTATCACGGTTGGTCAAACTCAGTGAAAGCTGCAAGTTTGCGTGCCGGCCCATGTTAATTTAGTTAATTTATATAATACCATGACCCAATATACCAAACGGAACAAAGCGTGTTAAAACAAATTTAATATTTAAAGCGATTTGTTCACGCTGTGCAGAATAACTTTATTAACGCAGAAATGAAAAACGACCCCGAAATTTCTCATGTTTGTAATTCCAGTTTCTAGTCTCATCTCGATTATTTAGTACTCCGCATTTAAATGTGTGTATGCACGTCTCTACGCAAGTGATACAAGACATTTTGACTGGTTTTGAAAGATTGTTTCCTTAGCCTTTGGTCGTGCGAATAAACAAAGGTTTCAGTATTTGCTTGGACATTACAACCTATTACTATAGCAACCTACGTAGGTCTGTCAGGGATGAACTGCCCAAGCCATTAGCATGGAAACTCAGGATTCACTGCCTTCGAATAATTATAACGCAATAAATAGTAAACTGCAGGAACGAAAGAAAATTTGAAAGAGACATAATAATGATAAGATGCTACACAAAAAATGTAAATAAAAAGCAAATATATGAACTGACATCCTTTTCATGACATTAAAAACAGAATTATTCAAATTTAATTGGATATTCATAGCAAACCATCGATCTGAATTAGTTACAGACTTTAATGGCAACGTTTTTTTTAAGCCACTGTCACAATATTAAGCCTTATTCCATTCGAAATCTAAGTTAATTTAAAGAAATAAAGTCAACTGAATGCGTATAGGAATCTCTAGAATCCAATAAAATGATTGTATTTATTGCTATAACAACGTTTCTTTTAAAAACTTTTAGTTCATTTTATATATGAACATACGCGTTCAAATTAGTTTATATTTGTGAATGCTTACTGTTAATGTACTAAACAAGACTAAACCTGGAAGCTGACGTTAGAAAGAACTATTAGTTAATAACACGTCTACGTTATGAATAAAGAAATAATAAATGAGTAGCAGCAGTAATGGCAATAATGTTACTACATAAAAATATAAACTACCGATTCATGTACCATGAGTAATTTTCCTATCAATCATTCAGTTTGTAAGTACAACTCTCAAACTGTCCGGAACTATTGACGCGTGTCTGTGTTGTTGGTCGGAATCTTTGACGGGGGCGCGTCTTTCCGCTTTTGACGTGGTCCGGCAAAAAAGGAAAAGAAGGGAGTTTCTGTTTCCTATCCGATTGACTGTCTTTGGACCTTTAGTGAGTGATTGGAGTAATTGTCAGTTGAATTGTTTATTTTTTTTTATTTCTATTTCTGTATGTTTTTTTGCTTCTTTTGTTGCTGAAGTGTCCTCGCACCAATATCAAGTGTTTAATCTGTTCCTCTCAGGTTCGGAGTTGACTGCTGAAGGCGTGAGAAAAAGGTAGCTAGGATTTGGGGCGACCAGCTGCATTTCTATCTTAATAGCAGGAAAAATAACAGTTTAGGCAAATTTAGTGCATGCCGTACAAAGGACTAGTGACATGCTTTAGCTGGCCTTTTTAACAAGGTGTTTGGCAGACCACTGATCTGACTAAGTATGGCGTAACGTTGTATTTTTTAAGGAACCTGCAGCGTTAAGCGTTTTCCCAGAACTGTTGTTCTGTTGTCTTACCTAACTAATGTAATTTGCATTTGATCTAATTTAGCTGTTCTTAATCTATCCTGAATACTTGTTGCGGTTTCGTTCGTCAGTCTTTCTGACACATACGACTGATGATCACGAAACTATTATTATCGCTGATGTATATTTTTAAAAATCATTGATGCATTTCGGTTCTCTCGTTCCCTTCATATAAGTTTGTAGTAACAATCAAGGGCGATGCTAGTTAACGTAAGATTGGGAAGTACAGGACCCTCATTTATCCAGCTCTGAAGTTCAGTAGTACTTCTTGAGAGTCACTAGTTAGGAAATAATCAACAATTTAATATAACTGATTTTGCGAGTGTGATTTTATTTTGGTCCTTTGCCACTGGGGGACATTTTAGCGATCGCGAGTCACTGCTGCATGTGGACAGGCGACACTTGGTCTGAATATCACTTTGTTGATGCAGGAGCTCCCGGGGGGCGCGAGCAGAGTCAACATGAAGCTGTACAGCCTGAGTGTCCTTTACAAAGGAATTAATAAATCCAACTTGCTCAAAGCTGCGTATGATCTTTCTTCCTTCAGCTTTTTCCAAAGGTCGAGGTAGGTGGTACAGTCCATGCTGCCTTATCTGTGTTATCTATAAAAACAGCCTTAAATAATTATGCTGACTCTGTATTGTATGGTTGTAGGACTGATGAACTTAAGTCATTTATAAAGATCTGCCTGTTGGGTGATTTTCCAAGCCTCTGTATTCTGCGTTCCCTCTATTGTTATTGTAGCTGAAAATGGGCAGGTATAGGAGCCAGACACTAGCTGTGTATTTGACAGCAGCCCTACTGTTCCTATCAGCTGCTCTTATCCATTAAACATGAAGCTTTAAGTTGATAAGTCTGTACCCTGACAAGAGCAGATTGCATCATTCATATGTGCTGTTCAGCGTGCAGGAGTTCATGACGTTCACAAGCGCCCTCATCGTAGAACGCTCCACGACTGGGACACGCTCCTCCATCAAGGAGCAAGGTAGGGGATGGGATGTCGTCCTCCTCCATGGAAAATGTTACCACAAAGATGCACATGGTCTTAAAACCAGGTGCTGTGGGAACATCCCCCAAACACACACACCTTTTTGTTTTGCATTATTATTATTATTATTATTTATTACTAAACACATCAGTTTATTTGTTCAGGATTTGGGGTGATTTTCTCTGGTGAGAGATGAAAGGAGATTCCCTCAAAGAAAATGTTTGAATCATGGGAAATGGCCTAAAATAGCGTCTTTTTTATCTCGGTGCTTTGAGACATTAATCTAGGTTTCAGAGTTTTTTTCTCTATGATCACTGGAAGGGGAGGGATTAAATTGCAGGTCTTCACCAGAGCTTGTCTCCGTGCGGCTTTGGTGTTTCCTCATTTAATGAATGGTACCATGCTTTGGGTGACATTAATCCATGGCTGTCACTTGCCGGTGCTAAGAATTCGGGCTGCAGCAGTAGTGATTCTGATTTAGATTGCAGGGTTTCTCTGCCATGTCTTTAGACTAAACGGCTTTAGATACATTATTAACTTTCTCCCATAGCTGAGAAAATGGCATATTCTGTTTGTAGAATTAAAATAATGTGTTCTCCCTTTTTTGGTCTTTGCTGTGAGCCCTACTTATCTGCTCAGGGCTGCTACGACACACATCTGAGGGAGGGTGCTGAGGATTACCCTGTAAGCTTCTGACAGGTATTTTCCTCCTGCCAGAGTACCTGTGCCATGTGTACGTCAGGAACGACTCCCTCGGTGGTGTGGTGATTGCGGACGGTGAATATCCCTCGCGGGTGTGCTTCACCTTGCTGGATAAGGTGTGCGTCCATAGCTCAATGGCATTCTTAGATGTAGCAGTGATTGTTATCACACTGTCTTTATATTATTATTGTTATTATTAACAACAGTATTAATAATGGTTTTTTTTATTATCCGCCATTACATTTGCCTGCCTATCTTATTAGCATTCTGCTGTTTTAAATTGCCTTTTCTACCAGGTCAGTAACACTCTGTTGGTGCTGTTTGCGAGACCCAGTCTGCTCCTTTGTGCTCTTTCTTAGGTGCTGGATGAGTTCTCCAGGCAGGTGGACAGCATAGACTGGCCGTCTGGTTCTCCAGCCACCATCAGCTACACGGCCTTGGACAGCTACCTCGCCAAGTACCAGGTGACCGGGGAGGGCGGGGCACGGGGAACACCCTGCGCTGTGTCACAGGCCCCTTCCGTCAGCTGACTTCATCGCCTCTTCCTGGGTGGTCGTTGCTTGGTGGCAGTACCAAGCAGTGTGTTTCATTGTCCATTTTGTGGTTGGTAATCGGTTAAATTATCCAATTGTCCCAGAATCCTCGAGAGGCTGACGCTATGACCAAAGTGCAGGCGGAGCTGGATGAGACCAAAATCATTTTGGTGCGTTTCCCCAACTGATCGTACCCCTCTTTGTCTGTGTGCCTGAATAATGTCTGGCTGCCACCTTTCTTTCTTTCTTTCTTTCTTTCTTTCTTTCTTTCTTTCTTTCTTTCTCTCTTTCTCTCACTCTTTATTTCTATCTTTCTAGCCACTTCTCTCCCCTCCATCCTTCCTACCCATCCATGTTCCCTCCTTTCTTACAGTGCTGTGTGTCTCTCTCCTCAGCACAACACGATGGAGTCACTCCTGGAGCGAGGGGAGAAGCTGGATGACCTGGTGCAGAAGTCAGAGCACCTCGGCACGCAGTCCAAAGCCTTCTACAAGACCGTAAGCGAGCACGACTGGCGTTACACCGTCTTGCGTCTCGCTCGCACTCTTGAAGGCTGTGGTTAGGGCGGGCTTTTATTTTTCAGCTGGACAGTTATACATTACTGCAGGTTAAGGGTTGTTGGTTTCTGCTCCAGGACCAGATACTTCTTTTGTATCTTTGAAATGGATATTTAATCTGAAACTTAGCACTGATATTTAGCAATATATTAAATAATTTTTAAACAGCAGGTCCAGATGTTTTTGACTTGTTACTTTGAGATGTACGGTTAGACCATGGTTTAACGTCATGTTTAACTGCGTTTGCGTTTGTGTGTGTGTCCCATCAGGCACGGAAGCAGAACTCTTGCTGCGAGGTCATGTGATGGAGCTGGACGGTATCGCTAGGCCCTGCCCCCCCTCCCCTTCCCACAGATACCACCGTTACCGCGAAGGTCCTGGAAACTCGCAGCCAGTTCCGGGGGCTCGTGGAGCAGCAAGTCTGGGACTTAGCGGTGGACTGGTGGGAAAAATTTATATCTGAGGTCCTGGGTGAGGGTGAGGGTGGGTGGGGCACAGAGGGTGGGGGCAGGAGGCACAAAGTCAAACCCATAAACGAGGCTCAGAGCCTTAGAGAGGCCTGAGTCATATATCATGCGTGTGCTTTGCTTCAGAATTGGTTTGGTGCAAAGCTGCTTGAGCGAATATGTGCTGTGAACGAGTCCCTCCCCCCCTTCTCTCTCTTCTCGTTTCTTTCCACAATGTCTGTTGACTGGGTTGGGTGTTAATGTCATTGTGCCATTCAGTGGTTTATAAAAAAGGCAAACTAGCCTTGTTCGGGTTTTTCTGGCCTTAATTATCCTGAATATTAGATAGGCATTCATTTAAAAAGTGGTGCTGTTGTCAAGCATAGGAAACTGTGGTCCTTAAGGTGCAAACGTTGGTCCTTAATGTGGAGAAGGCACACTTCTGACAGCGGTGTATGCTTGCAGGCTGCTGCTGTAGAAGCGCAAGCTGCCTTCGACAGACTTTGCCACCAGATGGCGATGTCTCCCTAGTTCTGTCCCTATATTGCGGTCCAGCACGTATATTTTGATGTTAGGACCTCTGCACCATGTCATAGCTTTAAACATCTACCAGGCATTCAGTATCAGTATAGCTAACGGCGTCCAAAACTAGGCAAGGGGCTAGAGCTTGGAGCTTTTTGAGTAATGTGGCAACTTTGGGTGACGTTTGGGCTCTACGCCGAGAAGATATAGTGGGCTTCTGTGAACCATGACTTACACCAGGCTTTTAAAACATCTGAAAAGCTGGTCTTCATGGGCAACTTTGCTGAACACTGGGCTACGATGGGTGACTCTGTGGTTTCTCACCACTTGGCACCAACAGTCCAATCTTCTGCATATGGTAAAACAGGTGGAAATAGTGCAGAACAGTACGCACACTAACCTATTCCACAATTATTATTATTCGTAAGAACGTCTGACTTCTAGTCTTGATGCTTGATTGAGCTGTTGTGAAACAGACGGATATTACATTTACTGAAAATTGTGGTTAATCAAATTTAGGATTTTTAACTTGTAATAAGTAACATTAGTGAGCTTATCTAAATGTTGTACTGACTGATTAACTGTAGACTGCTTATTGATGGTTAAACAACTAATTTAGTTTATATATAATCAGCACATCGACAAATACAGAACAGTCATGATTCACCAAAATCACGTACTGATTCCATCAACAGCTCAGTTGAGCTTAATGATCAGCAGGGAAACCATCAGGTTTCCTAAGTGCCAGTTTAATGGAAAATTACTTTCATTTTAGCAAAATGTTCAAGCTTTGATGCATTTGCCCAGGCTGTCGTAAAAGCTGCTCCAAGATGGATGGATGGATTTTTTCCACTGACAAATAAAGAACAGAATTTTGTCATTCGATATGGAGGAATGTTAAACCTCATTCTCAGTCGGTTTGCTTTATCCTAGTAGATAAATGTTAACGATAAAATCAGGACACAGGTCAAATATCATCTACATTGGCAATTTTGCAAATATTCTCTAAATATGCATCCGTCCGTTAGAAAGAAAAGGTATTGTTCATGTCCGTATAAAAATTGTCAAATAACACGATTCCTCCTAAATTAGAGAGACACCAGCATTCATGTGGACTGCGGCCCTTCAGCTTCATTATTTCAGATGATTCTTTGCTGCTTCAAGGAGCAACTTGGGGTGCCGGTGTTGTAGGGGAAAAAACATTATTTCTGAGATGCGTCTTTAAGGTTAAAATTAATAAAGTAATTTCAGGAAAAATAAAGGCAATTTGAAATTCACTCCTTGAACGGTGAAAACGCATCATTTCCGGTTGATTATTAATAGTCTGTAGAGTGGTTATGGAAATGTTTTGTGCATCTAATGCTTTTAATACAAGTTTCATCTTCCCATTGGCTCAATGTGCTGGTATTTGGTGTGAGTGAGTCTCTTGGTGTCATTACACATTATACATGCTGTTTAAAGAAGAAAAAAAAAACTTGGGCTTGTCTAAGACACTGCTGTAAAATGACCCATACCGCTCAATATGGCCTGTGTGTGTCTGTCTCCGCGTTTTTTTTGTGATAACTTCGGGATTTGACCCTCTTGACAAAATACCCAGGGTTTTGCTTCAGCCATAGGGCTTGAAAAATAGCTTGCAAATGCGTACGTACATTCAGGTTAAGTTAAATTTTAGTATTTGAGCAGTATTTCTGTTTTCATATTTCTGTGGTTTTGTTTTAGCCCACTGTGCTTAAATATTTGACCCCCCTATTCAGATAACATCTAGTGCTTTTCCCAGACTAATTTCTGCATATACTTGGCATTCCCAACTCGATTTGGGTTTATTTACAGGCTTGTGCTCAATGCAGCATTCGAAGTGGAATTGTATGGAAATGTGACGTAACACACACTACCTTATTTGTACTTGCATCTCTAAATTGATTTATAGGGTCGACGTAATGTTTGGTATTAACTATGTAATGTGTCTATTAAATTTCCTTAAAAATTAAAACTACTTGTCAGACATTTTTTGGCCTTGTAATGGTACCAGTGTGAAGCTGCTCATTCTGTAGTGGATCCATGTGTCCCTCTGTCTCAAGATGGCCGCTTGTCCCTCCCAGGTCTTTTGTTGATTTGTCTACCTGCTTATTGTTTGGTGACCATGCTGCAAAGCACCCCCACACAGTCCATGTGGAGACATGCCAAATAATACTCTATGGTCAAATGCGATACTTTATTAATATGCTCCCCCTAACGAAGTGGGCACCCTGGGTTTGACGTACCGTCCCCCTCCATCTTTTGTATAATAAAATTAATACACGTCCGCTTGTTTTCTTTTTTTTTTTCTCAAACATCTTTGGATAATTTTATTTTAGTATTGTCTTTTCTTAATTGCTGTTTATGTACCTTGCAATATTGTTTAAATAAAGGATATGAACTGTTTTAGGTTGTCTGAGATTGTATAAGGTTTTTTTTTCTCTGTTGGAAAATTGCATATACAGTGGTACCTCGGTTCTCGAACTCACTAGAACTCGAATTTCTTTAAAGTCGAAAAAACCAGTTTGACCTAGAACTCGATCTGAATATCAAAAGTTGAACCATGAACGCTGACCTAATATAAATTGAACGCGCCAGGAAATGAGTCAAACTACAATGCAATTCTTACTTGAACGCCTTCTTCACAGACTGGATGATTAACCAAATAAAGCAGCGCAACATTACAGTAACTAACAATAAATAAACCACTAA
>JAODLC010000123.1:29537174-29547451 GCA_026781145.1 Hippopotamyrus pictus | reverse complement strand
AGAGGACTAATGACAACAACCAGAAACAGCTGATCACATGGGGATCCCACACAAGGTTAACGAGGGGGTGTGGCACATGGAAGGAGCGGAAGATCGGGGCAGGACAAGGGTAATGGGATAAGATCTTTATCGTTTTGGCAGCCATTAAGAAAAAAATGCTCTTGTTTTTTCCTGTTAATTTTGTATTTAAATGCTTAACAAAAAAAAAAAAAAACAAATTTAGGTGTAATTTTGAGGGGGCGGGAACCAATTAATTGGTTTTCCATTATTTCTTATGGGAAAAATTACATCAGAACTTTTTAGGATTCGATCCGGAGTCCGGAACGGATTAAGTTCGAGAATCGAGGTACCACTGTATATTTACTGCTGTAGCCAGGTAAGAACTAAATAAATGAACTGAAATAAACATGCATTCTTTTAATAATAATTTTCCTAAGTACATTTTCCATTGGTTTAAATACACATTATTGGTGAACTGTATCTTAATGGACACAAAGATGCTCAGATTTTACAATTAATTTAAAAATGTAGTATTCAGTAATTTAATAATCTAGTACCATCCATTTACACATATTTATACATTAATAAAAATTATAAATAAATGGTAATAAACAGTAACAGTGCAAAGAATGTCAGGTAATGTATTGCACGGAATTCCATAGTAACAGCTCAGAAATAAATAGAATTGCATGGTGGGTTTTACAATGTGCTGTGAATGTGAAATGTGTCTAACCAGATCCATTCAGTCAATTGGGTGTAGGGTGACTTCTTGTTGAGTCCAATGGTCAAAGGATTCATCCAGAAGAGCATTTGTGAGGTCAGGCACTGATATTGGACATGAAGGCCTGACTCACAATCTCTGTTCTAGTTCATCCCAGAGATGTTCATTGAGGTTGAGGTCAGGGCTCTTTGCAGGCCAGACAAGTTCTTCCACACCAAAGTCAACCAATCATGGATAAGTCTCCCAACGCCTTCTTAATACTGCGTCGTTCGTAAGTTCTGTGTTAAAAGATTGAACTTACGAATGGCGTAGCGTTAGGAAGGCTTCGGGAAACTCATTCCATGTCTTTAGGGACCTTGCTTCGTGCAATGGGACACATGCTGGAATAGAAAAGGGCCTTCCACAAACTGATACCACAAATTCAATGCTTGAGAGGTATGTCCCAATACTTTTGTCCATATCGTGTAGGATTGATATTATATAGCATTATATACTGTCTCCATCTGTGGCTTAAAGTGCTCCTTGTTTAGTCAGTGGGAGTGCCCACTGTTCACGATAGTTTCCCGCGAGACTGACGAGCCAGGACCTCCACACGATACAAAACGTTCATATAAATTATAAGCAACACACAGGCACCATATAGCCTTTTCGCAGCAGTATCTTAAAACCCACTACTGACCTCAAACATGACTGCTAAAATATCCACATTTTACATTACACTCATTAATGTAACGATTTTATCCAACGTAGAGTGAAGGGTTACAATTTGTGGGCATCTGAACCTTGTTAGCGCAATGTTCCAGCGGTCGAACCATGAGTGAAGAATTTGTTAATCTTCACGTCTTATAATTGTACCGCAGCCATATGCAGTTATCAAAAACTTAGAATAACACTTTAGCAAGTACCTGAGATACCTGCAACCCACTTGCCCTAAATCAATCAATATTCTTAGACCCTGTTGTAACCTAATAAATGTAATTATGTTGTAGTTAATTATCTTTCTACCAACGTCGATCAGGAATCGTATAAGCTCCACCTAGCTGGAATATCTACCATCCCAGACTTCTGGTCGTAAGGCATCGATATCCAGGCGTTTTAATCAGCTGGGTTTACCTGACTTTGCGCAATGGGTTGCGGTGGGCTTCTTCGAGCTTTGCGGGTGCGGGCTCTTCTTTATATCGGACCGGCGCAGAATTGCGGGAGCCGGATCAGCCGACGGAGACGCACTTTCTATGAGGTCCGCAGCCGGGCTGCACGAACATGTGGACAGGCGTGAAAAACAAGAGTGACGGAGGTTCATCGCCGGTAAGGTGGTGACGGGGAAACTTGTTAGAAAAAAATGGATTTAATTTGTAAGATTGTGGTATTGCTTCAGATCTTTTCATGCGCGGTATCCTCCTGCAAGCTTTCAAAAATACTAATTAAAACCATATTATAAACCGTAATCTATGATCAATACTAGTCTATATAAAGCGTATATTTAGGAAAATCATTCATCCCTTGTCGCTGTATCTGTTTGATATATGCAAGTTATTGAATGAAAATCATCGTATATTGCTTAGGATAAGACTGATGAAATTTGATCAAAATATCAACCAGTTAAAAGGATCTGTGTCTAATTTCATAAGGAACTATTCGGAAACGGGGGGCATTTGAAAAGGCGTTTTCTGATGGGCGATTTTTAATTTGTTTATTTATTTCAAATTGTCAATGTCAGACCGTATAAGTAAACCAGCAGCGTCAGTCCGCACATGTTTTGAAAAGTTTATGGCTCAAGACGGATAAGCAGAGCCGCCGCTGCATGTGGGTGGGAGATAAACGCTTGACGTGCGACGGTACGGAAACGTTTTATTCCGTAGACAATAGTGTAAGTTATACTAATTCAACGATCCGCATACTTAAGTGCCACTTCCATCCGTAACGTTTTCTTTAGTAATTGGGAGCAGAACTGAAGATGTTGTGTTGGCTAACTCTTAGCACGGGTATTTTAATTAATGTTCTGCGTACAATTTTAACATTGGCTGAATGAGAATTGGGGAAGAGCGCCGCCGAAGTCCATCTGCACGTTTCGTAGGCGCAAATTCAAGCAGAACAGGAGGAGACACAAAGTTTTACTACGTCCGGAGGTCATGGTCCCAGTCGCTGCATTACATCTCCGGGCCGTCGGAATCCAAACCAGGCAACAGATACATCGCCGAATGAGAAGCCGCTCCTGTCCCACTGGACCGTGTATCTCCGCGATGTTTACACACACGTGACTGCTTTTTAGTTAAAAATAGTTTACACGGGATCCTCGTCCACTGACAAACATTGCCATTATGGTCTAATGTGCAACGGAGGAAACGGACAAATTGCGCAGTGTTTAGACTTAAGTACTGGCTCCAAAAGCAAAGTTATCTTCAGACTTTAAAGGATTTGCATTTTTTCCATCAGCTAATTGGATTCTTGGTTAATGTTTACTAAAATTTTTCAGAGTCAACATCTAGGAGGCCTGTAGTAATGTCTGTTGAAAGGCTCTGGAAATCGGCCGTGGGAAAATCGTTCCTCTCCTGACATAAACACATTTTCCACTAGATGTGCTGCGCTTAATTGTTTGTGTCTGCCTGGAGACCTTTTTTACGGAAGGAATTATGAGTCACCAGCAAGTGTGCACTTGTGAATGAAGGAAATACCAGTTTTTATGTCCTGTCCATTCATCTGCCGGATGGGTCCCTTTGAGTTTCCAGAGAAGTTGCTGCTTTTAGCTGCCAGTGGAGAGCTATGCAGGTGAGACCTTTGACCCAATCTCTGTCCCTGCATTTCAGGGGGTGTTCCTACCACCGCCTGGAGGCCCTGTCTTTGAAGTGCATGGCAATGGTGAGCATCTGTGTGGATCGCTCTTCAACTCTGAGTTGCTCACTTATATGAGCAGTTAGCCGTTTAGCGAACAAGTGGGTTCATCACTCACATATAACCTTGAGGTGGAGCACTGGAATGCCCTGTGCTGGAAATACTGGTCTTCAATATTCTCAGTTCGTAAATGGTTTTCCTCCACTGTACAATGAAACTGTAGACTGTTATGAGTATAAGGCCCATTTCCAGCCAATGAGCACCAGCAGATGCTTTTCTTGGATCGTTCCTCATGCCTTGTTTCCTTGGTTCCTGAATACTTTGCACCCCCCAAATCCCTCTCTCATAGACGTGGTCACACCTCCGTTAGATCAGCTAGGAGCACCTTGACTTCTGCATTTTTGCTAACTTTGTTGAATAAACAATGACAGTGAAATCTGTTGTGTCCTCTAATTGCTGGCTTAGCTTTGTGTTATTTTTAGAAGTTGGTGAGGGTTAGATGATTTGATTTATTTATGTAATACCATTGTGTCAAAGTGGTCAGCAGAATCATGTTCCATGTCATGTTCTGCCCATAAATGTTGTTTGAATC
Organism: Hippopotamyrus pictus; assembly: GCA_026781145.1. Lineage (NCBI taxonomy): Eukaryota > Metazoa > Chordata > Actinopteri > Osteoglossiformes > Mormyridae > Hippopotamyrus > Hippopotamyrus pictus. Next base: position 29,543,309 of record JAODLC010000123.1, on the reverse strand, counting down.
TTATAGTTATGTGGTTGGAATGTTCAAGGAAAGTATCTTGCATCATTCAGCTTTGTCTGTTTATTGAGTATGACATTTGAATGAGTCTGTTGCAGTCTGTTCTGTAGTATTTGTCTGTTAAGATAGCAGGTTTCCTTGTGGTTTTTGACCTGCTGATCGTCTGGTCATAAATCCAGGTTCCTAAAAAAAGGAATTGTACTTTTTGGCTGGATTTTGGCAGAGTTCTCCTGGCTGTAACATTAAAAATGACGACCTCAAAAGCAAATTTCACTCTGCAGCACTTTCATATCCTGCAGATCCTGTTCTGGAAGAAGACGCTGATTAAAGCATAGAGAAACACACCTACAAATAGTCAGTCTACTGTTGTTTGTTCTGCAGGGATGATGGGCGCCCTGTGACAATTTCCACTCGTGCTTTAGACAAGATCTTTTCAAGACTCACAAAGCTCCAGTGCTCACTGCATTCTCATAAGTCAGGGCAAGTGCTTTTTTTAGGATGGGGGGGGGGGCGAGACTTTCAGATGATGGACTAAAACTAAAATAATTCGTGAGACTCACACTCACTCCCCCTGCCATTAGAAGCAGAATTCTTGCTGATCTGTAGGTATGGTAGCAGCTGCGATGATCTTATATATTTTTTAACAGAACATATGTTCGGCATGTTGACTCCTCAGTGGTGTCAGATTTTAAGATGGAAGGAGGGAGTGAACTGTGACCTTTGACCTGCGATTACCCTCTCATACGTTTTTCCCAGGCTCCTTGGCAACAGTGGACCCTCCTCAAACTGCACCCCCGGTGGACTGGGGAAGTGGCATCATCCCTGGTAAATCCTGCTCTGCTCTGCACATTTTCCTCATTTTTATGCTGTAGCTCGATGCCAATCTGGGGTTAGATGACAGCACTTTCTCAGCAGATTAGGAGGGCAAAGGCTGTGAACACAGACACTGCATTCTTGTTTCCTCCCTTCCTCTTACTGCCTAATAGGGCCATTCTTTGGTTACATTCTGTTCATTATCCATGTGCTTGATCACACAAATGGTGGAACTTCTGCTCAAGGTTAAGTCGACTTGCAGAATATTATGTCCAGATTTGATGTTAGTTTATATCCACGTTGGGTCTGTTCACACTGGGCTCTGCCGTTCTGTGAGCTATGTAGAGTCCCTTAGAATGTGTCGTTCTGAACCTCTGGTATCGCTGCTGTGAAACGTTAGGCTATGTTACCGATAAACTCACATGCTGACCGAAGTATTAAGTATTTAATAATAATAATAATAATAATAGATTTTATTTGTAATGCACTTTACATTTAAAATATATCTCAAAGTTCCACAAAAGTCATCCTAAAAAAGACTGTAAAACACTGTAAATTTACCAGCACTGTGCAGTGTATCTTCATGGCACCTTTATAGCTGTTATCCTAATAAACACTGTAAATTTACCAGCACTGCTGTGCAGTGTATCTTCTTCATGGCACCTTGGCTGTTAAAGCTGCATAATTAAAAATCAAGGGACACATTTTCATGGAATATTGATATTTTTAAACTGCTTTTAACAGTTTCTGAGGCGAGTGGCAGTTGAATGGTGTGGTGAGAATCCAATGCTAGACCTTCCTTCTGTAATCTTTGAGCCCGCCGCCCCCCGGTCCGCTGTGTGGGCTTGGTGAACATTGACTCACACATTCCTGTATAGCTGAGTTTATCAGAGGCTTCTATTACCATTTTCTGCAGGATTTGCTATGCTTTTGACTTGGCCGGTCTGGATCCCCCCCCAAAATTTTCCATATATAGCTTTTTTTTTGGAATCCAGACCGAGTTGTCAGACTGTCTCTCTACTGCCACCTATGGGTGCGTAAGTAGAACTGTTCTAATTAGCAGCATGTTTATCTTTGGTATTAGAGACATTTCTTAAAATGGACTGTAATGGCTTTTAGAGGCCCACCATTACTCTTACCTCCCTTAACAATCCTAAAATTTGATCATGGTGACCGTGCTTGATAGCTGAAGGCCTCTGTCTTTTAAAGAACTGCATTAGAGCTGTATACTGAGCAGAAGGGTTTAATGGGGGCGCCGTCTGTGGGTGCAGGTGCGATCGCTGCAGCCGTGTTCATCAGCTTCCTGCTGGCCCTCTATGCAGCGCTGTGGAAGTGCATGGGGACCCCTCCCAGAAAGTAAGATCAAGCTCCTCCCCCCCCCCACCCCACAAACTGGTACCCCAAATTTAAAGCAAACGGTATATAATGAGAGAAGGTAGTGACTGGGGTTATGAGGAGTCTATAAATGTTCTGATATTACACATTTTTAATGGCTTGAAATTTAGCCGTTTTTGTTCTTTTGGGTTTCATGTTTTTTTTTTTTTTTTTTTTTAGGAAAGAGAAGAAAAAGGGGAATATTCGTGAGCAGAGGGAGCAGCTGGGCTGAGGGGGGCCGGGGGAGGGGCATTTGCTGTGGATGTTCACCTCCAGCCCTCTAAGCGGACTCTGGGTCCTGTGGGATAGGGGGGTGCATCACAGGAGTCCTTTATAGCGCCTTTTACCATATGGCTGACCTGCTGTGGTACGTCTCCATAGCAACTGGACAGAAGTTGGAGCTCATTCTTTCTGCTTAAATGTATCCTGCTGGTGACGTGAGCAAAGGAGCTCGTCGTACAGCCACCACAAAGACATTGGTCCGCTCGTGCTGCTTCAATGCTGAGATGAACAGTGGGTCCCCTGGGATACAACCCTAACCCCTACTGGTCACCGTGTTGATGTGAGGATATGGAGAGTATTACTCTTAGGTTGACTGTTTGCTGTAACCCTAACCGGGATCCTGAAAAGTCAGCGCTAAGACGCTTATGCTGTGTGACGCGGGAGGAGAAACGGCAGCCAGCTGTAGGAAAACGTTTTTATTTACGTTAGATTTTGCACAGACAGCCTGTGACCTTCAGGGATCTTCTGAACTGTCACTTTTTGGCCAGTTTTCCAAAATGAAAAAGAATGTATAGATACATAGTTATATATCATAATTATGGGGGGGGGGTTAGCATTCCAGGCACAATGTAAATCTCTCTTTATATGGTATATTATGCCTCATATGGCTGTCGGCAGGGTGTCCAAACTCAAACCATGTGCCCGTTTCCTGCTTTGCTCCCATAATCTTGAGTCGAGCTTTTAGAAGCTACAGTCCAATATCATCACTCCATCTGCTAGCAACAGCCCTAATGTAGCTGGAGGGACACAGAATTCCACCTCGCACTGGGTAATTCAGTCAGTTATAAATGAAATGTCTGCGCAGAAGGATTGACATTCCCATCGTGCTAAATCATATTTATCGACTTCAAAGGCTGCAGTCTCTTCTACCCAGAGCAGATGTTAGATATCAGGCCTTCAACACAAAAAAAAAAAAGCTCATCCTGGAATTTCACTCCCTGTCCAAGGAAGTCGATCACCGCAGCCGATCCGCGGAACCGCTGCTCTGACGGGCTGGCGTGGCTGCATAGCTGGTCATGACGATTTTCTCGTCCCACTGGCGCCTCCCTTGGCCTTTTTAGTAGCACAGCGGAAGTTCTTCAGTGGATTTGCACCTTTGCGGTGACCCTGCAAAAGGCCCGAGTTTGAGCAAGTGCCCCTTAACTCGATAAACCACACACTGACACCAGCATTGCTAAATCTGGATCTCGTGATAACCGCTGAATGAGGGGTGTGGGTCATACCATCCAAATTATGTGTCAAGGGAAATGGGATGGTATGTTGACAGCATCACCCATGCTGTTTTGGGCCCCAAGGCTCAAGCTTCTCACCTTGAACTTGGTCTTGGGGACACTCAAGGGTGTGGCTTTTAGACGTTTGTGCTTCTTTCTGCCGGTGACTGGACGGATGACGCCCTTCAGTGCAGCAGGGACTTTAAAAAAGGCAGACGTGATCATTGACACCACATTCCAGCAGGGCGATGAGAAAAGAAGTCGACATTCGATGGCTCACTGAGGTATTCCGGAACGTTCTTCAGGTGGGGCTTGATGATGGCTGGGTGAAGGTCCTTATCGTGACGTAGCAGCTGCAGGTCGCGAGGATTGTCCTCGAAGTAGGTCTGCACGGAGCGCGTGTGTCAGTCAAATGACCACACCCAGATTGAAACCACTGACTCATAGGCTGCCATCATGGTCATCAAAGGGTACATCTTGGGCTACACCCTCTTACCTTGAGCTTCTCAGAGTTGAGTAGCTCCTGCTTTATCTCCTTCAGCCTAGCCTCCTTGATGGCCTGCTTCGTGACTGACCTCATGGCATCCTAGCGGGATGGCAACACGGGATCAGGCTTCTGTACACGGCCCCGATTCAGAAGCCAAAAGGTTCGAGAAGCACGTGAGGCCAAATGTGGTAGAAACGCATCTGGCGGGGCGTCAAGCAGATGCAACCTTGCTTGTCCTGACGTGTGCGATATGCACGTGTGTCTGCTTGCAGAATAGACATGGACGGGGCTTACCGAGTCATTTACTGAGAATGTCTGCTCTGCACATGCTCACTCTCGTGAAGGACAAGGTTGTCGGCAGCCTTACCCGACATCTGTACCTGAATCCCTCGATTTCCTCCATCTTAAATGCATATGGTTTCAAAGCACAGTTTTCATTGTCTGGGGAGAAAAGCAACCAGTGACTGTTCCTGGGTCATGAAGCCACCTGAGGTGAAGCATAACACAGGACATATCCTGGATCTACTCAATCACAAGGGACACTTACAAACTAAGTATGAAACCCAGTGTCTCACTGTGTTGCCTGACAGTAACGTCATATTTTAAAAATGACAACAACAAGTATACTTTTCCACAAATTGCTTGCTGACCTCCTGTAAGCGCGTCCTGAATTTCACCCAGCAGGGGGAGCTCTGCGTGTGAAATAAAGGCCAGTGCAGTGCCTGGGTTGTCTGCTCGTGCAGTTCTGATGGAGAGACGTTATTTAGTAACAAAGAACATGGACATACAACCTCTCTTGTAACACTGACCCTTCATTTGAAGGCCACGAGAGAGTCAGGCCAGCTTGTTCCTGGTCTTGGTTGTCTCACCTGCCAACACGATGGATGTAGGAATCGACGGTGTTGGGAAAGTCGAAGTTAATGACATTGGCCACATTCTGGAAATCGACACCCCTGGAGACACCATACTCTTTGTCTTTGCCCCTGTGAAAAGCCAGAAAGCACACAAACTCGTGTTGAATAGCTCTACACCCATATGTATTACATTCTCTAAAACATTCACCCTCAGTTACATCATATCTAAGATGCCAGTGTAAATTCCATTTCCCATGATGTCACTCTTTATGACCAGCAGCTAACCTTCTTGAGTGATTATACTAAATGTTCCTGTACTCGCTGCTAGCCACACCTACCTCCCCTTGCCCACGTTCTTCCTCTTCGTGCCCTTCGCCTGAGAGGTCACTGTGGGGTCGGCCAGGGTCTGCTCATCTGTGGCGATGATGTAATCATAGAAGCCCTGATTGAACTGGGTGATGATGTGGCACCTGGGATTGGGAGGGAACGTGAGAAAATTGGGAAAGAACGTGACCCCTGATGCTTTGGCATCAGCCAAAGTCCAATCAATTCAAAATGGCCCGTCACTCTCCACTGGGCTCCTCCCACACGAGCTCCGCCCCCACACCTGGATTGAACGGGAAGCTCCGAGTTCAGCACGCAGGCAGGGATGCTGAACTGCTCCAGGAAGAGCTTGAGGCGGTAGCAGCGGTCTATGGAGCCCACGAAGATCAGCGTCTTTCCTCGCACCAGGCCCAGCTTCAGCAGGGTGTAGATGAGCAAGAACTTGTCCTCTTCTTCACACTGAATGCTGTACTGCTGCAGCTGGGTGCCGTCTGGCAGCTGAGAGCCCTGAAGCTTCAGCGTCACCTGTAGGACACACCCCACCCCCGGATGATCAGCGTCACCCGTAGGACACACCCCTCCGACGATCAGCGTCACCCGTAGGACACACTCCCCCCGACGATCAGCGTCACCCGTAGGACACACTCCCCCCGACGATCAGCGTCGCCCATAGGACACACTCCCCCGACGATCAGCGTCGCCCGTAGGACACACTCCCCCGACGATCAGCGTCGCCCGTAGGACACACACACACACCCACACACACACCCACCCCTGACGATCAGCGTCACCC
>JAODLC010000123.1:29475751-29528962 GCA_026781145.1 Hippopotamyrus pictus | reverse complement strand
ATATGTGTGTGTGTGTGTGTGTGTATCTATATGTGTGTGTGTGTGTGTGTGTGTGTTTATATATGTGTCTGTGTGTGTGTGTGTGTGTGTGTGTATGCTCTGCCATGGGTTGGCCCCCCATCCTGGGTTATTTCCTGCCTTCTGGCTCTGGACGAGTGGGTACAGAAAATGGATGGATGTAAATGAAATCCTGTTTTATTGTACTTCTGATTCAAAGAAGTAAATGAATTCAATTCAAATAAATGAAGTTAGAGATTGTATATAATTACATATAATTATCATTTTATTATATAAACTAAACAAATGAGTGATTTTCTGTATGAACTCCCTGGGCGTCTTGTACAGGCACAGGCTCGCAGAGCTGAGGTTCCTGCGTGACGGGGAAGCAGAGACCACAGTGGTATTCCTGCCCGACATTTGGCGCATTGTTCCCGGGGTCGAGGAGTGGGAGGCACTGAGGACCAAGACGGACGGCCAGAAGGAGGTCTGTGTCACGCTCTGGTTTGCCTTCTCACAAAATACTAACCCCCGTGTGACTGGTTGATGACAGCCTGCTGCTTGGGCCCTTAGTGCTGGTTTCTCTCCCAGCGGTGGCCGCCTTCCTGCGTTGGTGTTATCACACTCTCACGCCCTCCCTCCCCCAGGATGAGGTTCCGCCCCCTCTCCCTGCGGATCCGTCCCTGGTTCTACACCCCTGTCCCCGGATGAACCTTTCAGTCCAGCCCCTCTCCTCGCTACTGGAGCCCCGAAGCTCCCAGTCGTTGGATGCCTTTGAGGTATTTCCTGCCTCAGAGTGTGTGTGTGTGTGTGTGTGTGTGTGTACACACCACCGTTCAGGAATGCTGCAGAGCAAAACTCCAAATCAGGGCAGCCTTGCCCCCACCCCTGCAGCATGATCTTGTGATTGGCACTCAGTGTCATGTGATCTGCAGCAACCAATCATGTCTTGGGGGGGGGGGGGGGCAAAGTAATGTTGCCAGACAAATGCTGAACAGAGTCCTTTATACAGAACAACTCCAGTAAGAACAGAAGCAATAGCAAATTACTCTGTGTTGCCAAGACATGGATTACGCAATGGCTAATGAATATAAAATGCACACATCCATCCATTTTCTGTAACTGTTTATCCAGTACAGGGTCATGGTGAGCTTGGAGACCATCCCAGGAGGCAAAGTGAAAGAGGCAGGGCACATCCTGCCCCCCCATCAAACACACACAAAGTGTGAGCAATTTAGAGACACAAATTCATTGGGAATGCTGTGCAATTCTGAGAGAACATGCAAGCCTTTCATACACAGAGCTGGGTGCTGGACTCCATCCCATCCCACCAATCAGGGCAGTCCATCCCATCCCACCAATCAGGGCAGTCCATCCCATCCCACCAATCAGGGGGTGTGAGGCCACAGTGAAGCGCCTCCGAGCTGCTGTGAGATGCAGATCAGCGGATAATGGATAATGAGTCACGATATGGAGTAGGGCTGGGTAAAAAATATCGATTCTCCGATTTTAATTGATCTTCAGTTTAACGCAACGATATCGATTCTTAATGCGCGTGCTTCACGTAAGAGGATATGAATATTCACCTCTCGTCCTGAAGGTGTCACCATGACTTCTTGTTGCAGTGTTCATTTAAAATAAAAGTTGTTTAAAATACACAACTGTGTGCACCCTATCATTAATGTAGATGTGTATTTCAGTAATAAACTTAAGTAGGAGAGTTTCAGTTATATCAAAATATGGATCACATGTCTGCAAAATTAACATTTTAAATGAAATATTGATAGCTAATCGATATTGAATCAAATCGAAATCGAATCGAAACCATAAAAATAAGAATCGAATCGAATCGCCGAATTGGTCACAATACCCAGCCCTAATAAGGAGCGCCGTGCTTGTGCAGAGCGTGACATCACATGTGCTCTCTCTCTCCCTCCCCTCTAACTCTGCCCCCCCCCAGGTGGGCCTGATGGCGGAGCTGCTCAGTGAGATTCTGCAGAGGGACTTTGGCCTGAAGCTCCATGCCAGTCTGTACCGGCTGCCCCAGAGCCCCCGTTCCAGGACTGAGGGGGAGGACGGCCGGCCAGCTTCCGTGGTACAGCCTGTACTGGTGTGTGAGGGACACACTGATCACTTGTATTCTGATACACTTGTCGTTATGATTGTCGTCTATAAAATAGCTTTGAAATAATTTCCTCAACTCGCCTGAGCAAAAGTGAAACAAAAAGCACGACACGGTTCAGGGAATAAAATCACATAGCATTTCCTGGTTCTGTCTTCGCGAAACGAAGGCGCTTCTTTCAGCTCCCCGCTTTTGAAATGTCTCCCTCTGGTGGCCAGGGGGAGGAGCCGGCGAAGCGGGCCGGGAGAGCGCGGACGAGGAGCGGCTCGAAGGACCGCAACTGGAAACTGGGTCGTCAGCAGAGGGAAGACGACGCCGAGAGTGAGGAGGACCAGGCCGAGGAGGATACGGACGAGGAGGCGGAAGAGAGGGACCAGAGCCACAGGGAGGAGAAGAAAGAGAGGGAAAGCAGTGAGTGGAAGGAGTGCAAGCAACCATGATCCGTCTGGCTCTTACTGTGACATTATCCGCTATTCTAATATAACACTAATACAACAATCAGTTATTATAATAACACTTCTAAGACATGCTATTTCAGCAGTTAGAAGATGGATTATGATGCTGATTATTGTTATTAAACTATTAAAGTGTCATTATGCAAGATTGATATGTGTGTAATCTGATGCACAATACCTAATAATAGGTAATTGGGGAATGTCATTTTTCTCCCTTAAATTTTTCTACCTCCGCAGGGACGGCGGGAGAGGACGGGAAGGTGCAGCCTGCAGCATTGTCTCACCCGGAGGGCGTCACCACCACCAAGGAGGGCGTAAGCGTGTTCCTGTTCATCCGTGCTGACATGGGAATTTACAGGCGTGACCCCGCAGTAGAGCAGGACGGGGCTTTCGGCTGACATTCGTGATGAAGCGTCCTGCTGTGTGACTGGGTGGGAGAGTCACCCTGGATACGAGCGTGAGGTTGTCTCCTACAGGACAGGATGGTGGTCCTGCCGCAGTCCGTGCTGCTGGCCTGGGTCTTCTTCGACCGGCCGCTGGCTGGCAGCCTGAGGGAAGGAGACCTGCAGGACATTCTGCTATCTCTGGGGCTTCACCTCACCCCCGGCCAGGTGATGATGGGATGGGTCCTGTCCTGCTCCACACGGCTTCTGCGTGGTACTCCAGATACTTAGCGTTACGCCTGCGGGGTCGTGATCCGCTGAATTTCTGTCTGCCAGGCGAAGGCGCTGGTGAGCAGGGCATCCCTAGGTGGGCAGTGCCACTACAGGAAGCTAGCTGTTCACTGGGAGGACCCTCAGGAGCCAGAGCAGCCAAGGACAGACCCCACGGCGCAAGGTTCGAGCACTGCCCTGCACGATACGTCATTCACTGGCACACTGGTAACCCGGAAGGTTGCTGGATCATATCCCTGGAGAGGCCCTGGATACCTCGAGAGATGTACTTAACCTGAATTGCTCAGTCAAAATATCCAATTAAAGCCCACTTAAGAGCATAATAAGCTATAAGCTCGTTTGTAAATGCATAAAACATAACATTTAAACTTTGTGAACTTGCAAAATGATGATGATAAAAGTACAGAAAATCATGAAGCTGGGATTTCACGCGATCTAGTTGTTTGACTTTTTTTTCTAGGAAATGCTGCCCTCTTGCCTTCAGCCCCATCAAAGTATGGCGTCTCCACCCGGCGGTCCAGTGGGAACAGCAACGTGGACGTGGTGACTCACAAGGGGACTGTGCTCAACATCCCCAACCTTCTACAGTCCCTGCAGAAAGGGGAGACCAAATGCCAGGGGCTGGAGCAGTGTGTCGCCTCCCTGCAGGCCAGACTGAGTAATGCAACCCATCTCTTTACTGCTACTATTTGATGCAGTGGCTGTTTGTGTAAAGATGAGAAGGCGCCCTCTAGTGGCTGCATCTGTCTACATTCTGCTCTCAGTGCATTTTCACAGCCGGGAAAACATCCATTTCAAGAAAGCAGACTCATGTGCATTCAGATTTAGTATTTCAGCTAACTGAAATTCGTGAAGTTTGGGTGCTAATGTACCCCCCCCCCCCCCCACCAGCGGAGCTGGAGGCGGGGGCCGCCACCCTGTCGGCCCTGCGGGAGGGCCAGGAGGACCTGCAGGAGCGGCTGGAGCGGGCAGAGAGGCAGAATGCGGCCTACGAACGCAGTCTGAAGGAGAACGCCGGTCACATGATCACAGTCATCGAGACCATGCAGAAGCTGGTGGATAAGGTGAAGCTCGGGGAGCCCCAGGAGTGACGCGGGGGAGGGGGGGGGGGGGTAATCTAACCGGCTAGGCTAACAGGCTAACACACAGGGGTGTCTTAACCTGCTTCCCGTTTCCTTTAATTTGGAAATGAACTGACAGTAAGAAGTAAATATATATTCGCCAAAGCCACACAAACTCTGACAACTCTGCCTTAATAAATTTTTATTTATATATAATATATATATAAAAATTTATTTTAAAACATACAGCAGCAGTGGGCTTGGAGCCTATCTGGGCATGAGACAGACACCCTGGATGGGTTGCCAGTCCTTTGCAGGACACACACGCTCATCACAATCTCACACTAGGGGCAAATTAATCAGCCAGCCTCCCAGGCTGCCTGTTTGGATACATGTTTCCTGTACAACAATCAAAACTACTGCGAACACAGCACTACAGATGCATTTTGACTGAGCCACCAGATTGTTTATATTAATATAATGAGTTATTGTTGTTTTAGTCAACAGCCCTTCCGAAGTGACGTCCCCATTTGATATTGCTGGATATGATTTATTGGAACTAAGGTTTGGGACTGTGTTGTAATGCAGTGTCTCCAGGTCCAGTCCTCGGTGACCCACTGACGGTCCACATTTTTGCTCCGTCCGAGCTCCCTGCCGGACAGTCCACATTTATGCTTCCCTCCCAGGCTACAGTCTGGCAGAGTGCTCAGAAGGAGCAAAACATAGACCAGCTATGGGTCCCAGAGGACCGGATTTGGAAACACCGCTCTAAAGTACAACAGCAGAACCTCGTCTACAGGCTTAACTGGCACCTGTCAGAATCCACTCCCTCATCCACTGTGGCCTGTTCTGTGTGTGTTCCTGTCGGACAGACCACCAGCCTGACGGAGGCATGGAGCGACGGGGAGGAGAGGGCCTGAGCGGGGGTGCGTGCTGACGGGACCCTGGACAGATCTGCGCCGAGGCGGCCGGGCGGGGGGGAGCATTGACAGCCACATCCACATGCTCCAACAAACACATGCTTAACGATAACAATCATGAGCAGCTAGTGTGCAGAAAAGAATCATCTGGGGATAAAAAATAGGAGAAAATGTCATTGTCAGAAAAAATAAAAATCAAGTATAACGTGAATTCCTGTAAAAAAAAAAAAAAAAAAAAAAAAAAAAACTTAATACCTGTATGCTTCTGTCAGACATCTAATGCTAAGAAGTTTTGTGAGACAGAGGTCATTCACTGCTTTTAAAACTGTACAGAATTATTAAGGTGTAGGATATTCAGTGGCTGTGATTAATTCATAATTTTGTTTAGGCTTTTTATTATGAGTTTTTGGATTATGGTGAGATACCAGGGCAGTTTAATGTTTTATTTTTTCCTCATTTAAATTGGGGAGGACTAATGTTTATTCAGTCGTTTTCTTAATTAAAACGTATATTTGTATGTGCACTCTAAGTGTCCAACCCCTGACGAAGCATTGGATTTAAACTATCGGAACTTCTGCTATTTCTATATTAAAGTGCTCCAAAACAGCGGGACTATTTAGTCATTTCACCTTTTATGGGAACGTTACCACAAACATTTTGCCATTTTTTGGAAATGTGGACGTGTTGAATAAACTCATTTGATTGTGGTATGTTTATTTTATATATGGGGCAGTTTCAGTATTCTACCAGTCAATGGATCCGAAACGATTTAATTACTCATCGAGAACTGCAGTGGTTCGTCTATAGTTGTACCAGTTATTTATATTATTTGTGGTAGATACGCAGTATTACTTCACATATAGATGGCGTATTACGTAACGCAGTATTTACCATTAAAGCGCTGTTTATACATTGCTTGTTTAAATATGCGGGTGTGGCGTTAGTTTCTAGTTAGACGCGATCAGAGTTCTGCATGTAGGTATGATCGCCATCCTACCTGTGCCTGGGAGTAAAATTTTAAGTCAGCAGAATCAGTTATGATTGGTATAAAATCCTATTCATGACTAAGCTTCTTCCTTCGTTCGTACCCCGGAGCTGTGTTTTGTGTATCCCAGAAGGGAATCTATTAAGGTTACTGTGGTAGATTACGCTTAATGTTTTAATTGTTTTGCAGCATGCTTAGCTGAAGGAAACGGGAAGAGCAAAGCGGCTCCATGCTGCGTGGTTCGGCGCGTCCGCCTGGCTGGACAGTCGACGGAGGTTGGGCTGATGTCTATCGCACCGGGGGTACGGTTCCCGGGACTTACAGGGAGTTGATGCGTTGATGAGTTAAATGAAGCATAAAGCATCATAATCATCATCATCAAACACCTTGCTGTTTAACGAAGCGGTTACAAATCCTGTGGAGGTGGTAGGAATTGGGAGCTATACCTGGGCGCTGACAGCATGCCAATTCCACCCAGCCCCAGGTACCGCTTACATTATTAGGCTATATTGTATTCCAGTTCACTGAGGTCTAAAAAAACAAACCTAAAAAATCCTAAACGTTTTGTTTGCGGTACAGTTGTAAAAGACCACCACTTACCGGCGTTACCATACAACTTTGCATCTTTAGTCCATTATGGAAAATCCCACCAGCCCCTTTACCTGGGCCCACTTGTGGTGTCTTCCAGACGCCGGGAAACTAACGACTTCTGAATGACCTGCGTTCGGAAAACAATATCGATGCCCGCAGTAACATCTTTGCACTTTGTTGTTCCTTGTCTGTACAAGGAAGGCATACACACAACAACCAATCGTGTTCATATCAATGAAGCTCGAGTAAACTAGTGGGCTAATGGGTCTATCAGTTATTATGCCCACAGACATCTTTGCAAACAGTGTAATGCTGGCAGCTTCACTAAACACACGACTTGCACGTGCGTCACTTCAGGACACCTGCTTTGCACACTGGGATCAAATAAACCAAGTTAGTGCTGCATGGGCTCCATAACAATATTGTTTAACGACTGATCTGCTTCTAGGTCCCCCAATGAGAAAATGAGTGTTTTACAAGTTTTGGCGATTTATACGATCTTCACAAAAACCGGTAGCCACGATTATTATTAACTAATAATCTAACTAATAATCGTTGATTGTAAAAAGCTATTTTCTGCTATTTTCCGGGGAAATTTCGGTGACTGGTCTTGATATTTTAATCGGAAAAATTAAAATACTCTAATCTACAATCGTCTCGGAGCTGTCTGCAACGCTTTGCATCACCCACCTACATATTTGATGCATGCATAACCCCAATTAACCCCTTTCTCAGCTTTTGAGGCCAGGCCAACCGATCACGCCGAGTGGACGTCGCCGCACAGAAAGCTCAATCCTGAAACTATACATGGTAATTTTATGAAAGCGTAATCTACTTTTGATTTAAAATTAAGTCAATCTAAATCAGTTCAAAACTTTAATTCAGCATGTTCTTGTATTCAGTACTTGCTTGGACTCGACCGAGGAATTCCGCTGTACGTAGCTTAAATATATGGTTAAAAAAAGATCCAAATCACGCGACCTTTCTTCTCAGCCGGCCTGCCCAATGCCTATGGTGACGTCATCGAAGGGGACATGTTGAAGCCGGTGAGGTTTTTTTAGTTATTTTAAAGCGCACTTACGACATGTCACAGTCTGTGCTGGATATTATGTAGTGATAAAGTGCAAAGCAAAACATTCATTAAATGCTTTGAATCGACCCGTAAACAGGTTCACAAACCCTATACTAAGTGGATTAAAATATTTTCCGTCCCTGACTGATGAGTTAGATGGACACGCAGCTTCATTTGACTGCTATAGAATGACGTCTTATTTATTATAGCCTAAGCTGCTGACAGTTTTATTGTCGTAATGACTTGAGTAGTAGCCCTGCCATGGATTGGTGCCCCATCCTGGGATGATCCCCGCCTTGCGCGCGTAGCCACTGGGATAAGCGGCTCCGGAGCTCCCAACCCTGTATAGGATAAACGGTTACAGAAGATGGATGGATGGATGGATGGCTGGAGATGAGTAGTTAAGAGTTTATTGAATCTGTCGGCAAACCATCCTGAGTTTTTTTCTACTGTAGGCCTAATATGTGAGCACAGAAAGGACCATCTAACCGTAATATTAAAAGGTCCAGACGGGTTTTAATTTTGTTTGTGGGAATGCTTAAGCCAAATCATAAGCTGCAAATGTTAAAAATGGGATTTTATTTACAAATATCTCCTGTGTTGGAAGCGTGAGGACAGGAGCGCCGAAGGACGGCTGTGGCCCGCGGAGAACGGGACGGTTACCGTGCCCTTTGTCATCGGCCCAGCGCTAAGTAAGCAAACCGGCCATGGACGCCCAGCGAAGCGCCGACGGTATTGAATTTGCTTCCATCATTTCGCAGAAAACAAGACCGCTGACATCAGGGGCGCCTTCGAATTAATTTCGCAGAAGACTTGCGTTGTGTTTAAGGAGCGCACGACTGAGACAGACTATCTAGAATTTGTCATAGGCGATGGGTAAGTGTGAAACCGGGCGTGACATATTGTAGCAGCCCCTGTTATCTTAATTAATTTTAATGGTCAATGCATCCAACTATGGCAAATCTACTTGGATAGAAGTTGATACAACTGTTGAATTTTCAGAGTTGGGTAATTCAGGTTCAGAGAGTAAAAGTCCAGACCGAGATTTTGTTTCAGAAAACCAGTTGAATTCTCTGTGACACTTTATGCTCTATTGGTTGGTTGAAACAAAATCTCGGTCTGGACTTTTACTCTTTGGACCCGAATTACCCAACTCTGTGAATTTTAGTGAAGTTTTCATGGTTGTCATTAGCTATGATATGTGTAAAATCTACAAGAGTACAAAAACGAACTAGATGGACACCCCATTTGGCGTCTGAAATGTTACGTTTTCAGCCAAACCCCGAACAACGAATTCTGCTAAAAGTAGCGGAATCTTGGTTAAATCCCGCCCGTCTCCTTCCCCAGCTGCGCCTCTTTCGTGGGTCACTGTGGAGGCCGGCAGCCGGTATTTATCGGCAAAAAATGCGCGACGGGCAATATTTGTCACGAGTTGCTACACGCGCTGGGATTTTACCACGAGCACGCTCGCGGCGACCGTGATGATTACATCACTGTGCAATACCAGAACATTAAGCCAGGTAATGATGCCTTTCAGACACCCCTAGTACAAAACAAATACCAGCTGTATTTGCCCTACTGCCTCTAAGATTACTTATGCAATATCGAACTGCTGTCCAATTTATTCAACTTTGCATCTTATTTCTCTAACCAGCTTCTGTTACTCATTATTATGGAATTGAATCTAAATGCAAACTTGTACAAAGAAGCTTTGTATAACGTTGACCAGTGTTTCTGAACCCTGAAGCAAAGCACACATGCACCAAACAATCGAGAACACAGAATACCTGGTACAGGTGTAATAAGAGCTGGGAGGGAGCAAAAATGTGGACTGCTGCGGGGTTTCTGAGGGCTGGCTTGAGAAGTATCGCCTTTGACAATGGCTGTTTTTTCTTCAGGAAGGAAAGAAGAGTTTTTTAAAAAAGACATCGATAACCAAGGTTTGCCCTACGATCTAAACTCCATCATGCATTACGGGAGGTGAGTGTTTTTCCTACTATGCTGTGTTATTAGCGTGAGGTGCTGTAGTGTTTAAAGGTTGTGTTCAACGTTCCAGCTATGAATTCTCTGCTAATGGGCAGCCAACAATTGTCGTCAAGAAAAAGGGAACGGTCATTGGACAGAGGAAGGGTCTGAGCGATCTGGATGTTCAGCGACTTCGAAAGCTGTACGGGTGCGATAAGCATTGAGCTACGTCACCCTTCTCAGCGTCCGAGGTATTAGTGGTCCTTAGTGCTCGCTTAGGGAGGTTTGTTGGTGCTGAAATTTGGCTTGGCCTTGGAAATTGCAGTGTATTTCAGCTAGTTCTGAATAGCATACTGCATACCTTTGTCCAAAAATATCTACTTGTTAAAATTAAATTGCATTTGTGGGGGGTAATGGGCAACAGTGGCATGTTCTTGATTGATGCTAGATCTGTTTTGTGCTAAGAGGACATTTTGAAATGGGGTTGGTAAAAGCAAGTTACTGGTTCTTCGAACAAGTACGAAAATCACTGTAGTCTCCAGGGTTAAATAGGGATTGTCTACAACTTGGATTTTGAGAGTACCTAAAAGGCTAATGCAGTACCACTGCCCAAAATTTCAGTGCTTGTAAACTCAGGATTATTTCCCAGTTGAAGTGCTTCTAGCATGTATTTATGATGGTGGAGCTCACCTTGAAACTGTTCCGTTTCTGGCTGACCAACAACCTATATGGGGAGAGACGTGTTAAGGGACTCCAGTCCCTAATTAAGTTCTAGTAACCCTGTTGTCCTGTTGCAAAAGTTTTCTGAAACTTATAACATGCAGCAAATTCATTAAAGGCTTCTAAGAAAATCAGTTGTCTTGTTGTATGTGGGTTTGGGGTTTCTGGGGACGGTGGGGGCTTGTTGGTAGTTGTGCCCTACTTGTGCCGTCTCGCGAATGATATTTGTATTCCTGCTCAGTTTTCATATTGCCACGAGATGGCGCTATTTAACCACTAAGCGACTTGCCTTGAGGCGTACGTACAAGTAAATGACGTGTAATGTCACCACCGAAAAAAAAAATCTACCCTAATACTTTGATAATATTATTGCTCATTCGTGTGTGTGTGTGTGTGTAGGGGGGGTGGTGTCAGCATGGTGAGAGGTGAAACCATTTTAATGCTTCACTCTCCAAAACTCAGGTTTAAGCTGAGATCAGCAATCCACCATTCCAGTAGGTAAAGAATTAAGTGACGGAAACGGTCACGGTCGGCTTCCCAGACTGACCTGTTGCTTCCTCTGTATCTGCCATCTGGTAAAATGATCCATGGGCATCAGTGCCGATCCTTTTCACTCCAGTCATGTCGGATGTTTTCTCGGGTCATTGATTGATTAAAATGAGCTGCCAAGTCTTCTGTTAAATATTCTGTGCCAGAATTAGTGGGTCATTCTGAATGTTTATGGGGTTTTAATTGCCCAGGTCGTTTTCTGAAGGATTATATTTAGGAAGATGATCCAGAGAGTAACATTTACCATTCAAACCCAGAATATGCTTTCAATCATTTCTAAATCTACCTACTTAAATTCTAGAACAGCTGGTTTTGGAGGTTGTGTATAATTTAACTGGCATTTGAGATTTGCCTGGGTATTCAAATTAATTCTTCTTTTAAAAATACCCACCTCAATAGAAGAATTTGTAGTTTATTCATAAATTCTCAGCTTTTTTTTCTGGACAAATGGTGCAACTAACAGTGGCAAATATAAAATAATACTATTTTCACATTTCTCACAAAATTCAGAGTTCAGTGATCATAATCAGCTATTAACATGTCTAACATAGTATTGTCCAAAGAATACAGTTTGTAATTTTTTTTTTTTAAATTTAACGTGAGGCTCTGGAGAAGAGGATTGTATATTCTCGAGGAAAATGTGTGGGTGAGATGGACTGACGCTGGCTTTTATAATGGCATTAAACGTCGCCGTGATTTTTGTGTGTGTGGAGGAAGATATGCCCATACTGTCTTCAGATCCTGAGAGGAAGGAACATGGGATGACCTCATTAGTCACAGCCTCCTGGATGATGGACTTTATTAGTTTGAGTCTTTTGTTTCTTTGTTTGTGCTATGATCTACAGGTTGCTTTCATGACCAGAAATTGTTTGCAGTAATTAAAGTATACGCCAACTGCATTTTTCTATGCCTTTGCAACATTCGCAGTTAGCTGAGATGTCATTTGTTTAATGTTGCCTTGTTTATCATGGATCAGCGGGCAGCATTTTGACCTCACATCTCCAGTCTACACGCTCTCCCTCTGTTATTGTGGGCCTCTTCCTGCAGTCCAAAAAAACATGCTGTTAGGTGAATTGGTACCTAAATTGCTGTGTGTACCCTGTGATGAACTGGCATCCTGTCCAGAATGTCCCCTACCTCATACCCTGTGGCTGCTGGCATAAGGTTCTGGCGTCACTGTAACCTTGTGCTGGATAGGCAGCGAGCTATTAAGTGTGTTAGGCTTTAATCTGCATGAACGGCATGACTTAATAAAAGCATAAACTAAACTCTGGTCTTGGTAGGAGTCAAATCTATAATTGCACTATTTTAAGTAGATGGATGTTTTATTTTCATCAGCCTTTACAGTTTAATTAAAAATTCTCCCTGTATGGTCACGGGCTGTGGCGAGAGAAAGAACGTTTGTTGCAGTGTTGACAAGCTGACTGAATGTGGTTAGTATGTAAATAGACCTGAACATAATTTGAGTCACATGCTTTTCATGTCCAGCTGAGATTTGAGTATTAGGGGGGGTCCCCTGCTGAAACTCCCCCTTTCTTCACAGGCTGTGGGTCGACCTGTGCAGCGGGTGAGAGCTGAGGTTGAACAGGGGGCCAAAGCCCTCGCCGGCACGCGGGGTAGGGGCGGCTGCAGCCGCTCGCCAGGGCGTCTTACCTTGGCGATTCGCCAATCTGCTGGAGACTTTGAATGAGCCCAGTTGAGTGTGCGCTCACAGATGTCAGGAAGAGTGACCTTCGGGACAGTAACATTTGTGTAATCGAGGTGTTTGCTGTATGTTACACCCAGCCCAGGTCAACCTGAAATGCTGGAGGGGGCTGTGGTGTCCGAGGTGTCCTAATGGAGCCGTGGTAGGCAGGGGAATCTGCTCATATGGGCTGGTGTCCGGCAGGAGGTCCCTGGTGTGAAGCGAGGTCCAGCGAGGTCCAGCCTGCCATTTGGGATCTGCAGTGGACTGGCACTCCATTTAGGGTATCTCCTGTTCTCTGTTTCCTGGATGGGCTCCCCTCTTACAGTACTCTACTCCTTACAGTCTTGTAGTAGTTATATAGATGATGGGTATAGATAAATATCATATTTACCGCAAAAAGTATTTACCCACGTATAATTCTTTCAAATATCTTTATCTACACAGATATAATTACACACTATAACACCACTTTGTCAAAAGATTAGTCAGTTTGTGGAGAAACTGCAAGGGAACGGAGTAGATTTGAGAAAATATCATAACAGAGGCTCTGCTCAAAGAGAGATTTTGCTCAAGCTAAACGGAACGGGCTCTTTCCGTCAGTCCATTACCTAAGGACCGCTACCCGTGACGCCAGGTCTGACATCTCCGTGCCAAGAGGGGGAAAGGCGGCGGTATTAATGCTGGGGCTGAAGCGCAGCGCTGTCAGTGCGGGGAGGGAGCCGAGGCGGGCAGGCGCTACGGGCGGACAGGAGAGAGCATGGCGGCGGGGGGGCAGCTCTCTGCACGGCACGGCGGCCGATACCCGCGAAACGGCGACTGTCCTGGGGAATAAAACCAACCGTATGAGTGGTTCCTGATAAGGGAAATGACATTTCGTCTTATTTTTGACTAGAACTAAGTTTGGTTATCTACGGCGATCTTATTGCGCCGAGAACATTTTTAAAATATCGCGATGGGAAACTTCTGTGCGCGAAATCTTTTATTTTAATTAGATGTGGTCTACAACATCATACCTTAAAGGTAGGACTAAAAACTTTTTCCAGAATACTACTAAGAAATCTTTATCTTTTGATGGTCATAATTGATGGTCAATTAAGTTAACCGTTTAGGAACATTAACTGGTGGGTGAATTTTTTAACCCTAATTTTACACTTTCCAATTGTTCTTTAGCTAAACGCATCGCTGTAATTATTAATAAACCTTTTCTAAGTAAGAGAACGTAATAATCCGCATCCCTTCTCCAGCCGGTCAAAATGACATTTTCAGACTTTTAAAACACGCAAAACTGTATTTCTCTGCCCTAAGTACGTATTTTAATTAATCATACGGCACAACGATAAGTCGTGGTTCTTTTAATATAGAATTTAAAATACGAATTGCCTTTTTGAATTGTTTGGCCGTGCAATATGGCAAAACATGTAAAGAAAGTGCCTTGGATCTGCTAAATGTTATGCATCTTCGTTTTGATTTGATTATGAAATGAAGCACTAATAATTACGAACAATAGGAAACCTTGAGGACGAAAGTCATATGTCCATCATCTGCTGGTGAGAAAGGGCTTGACTGAGGACACAGCGTTTAATGCTGCTGTTTCTGGCTCCTTTGATTTAAAATTATTTCTGTTAGATGCTTTTCTTTTTGCTGTGACCTCTCAGAACCTCCACCGACCGGCTTCATGATGGATTTGTCTCTGGATGGTGCATGCAAATCAGTTTGGCTCGGTCTGGCCGGCAGTAACCTCAGTACCAGTAGAGGGACGGTCGGCTCTGGTCTGGCATGCAACCACAGCATCCTGAAGCATCCGTACTCGCTGGAGGCCACCGCAGTCTTCGCTACCGCTATCACCACCATGATGCTCTTCACTATCTTCGGCAACATCTTGGTCATCATTGCCGTGCTGACTAGCCGTTCCCTCCGCGGGCCACAGAACCTGTTCCTGGTGTCGCTGGCTGCCGCCGACATCCTGGTGGCTACGCTGATCATCCCCTTCTCCTTGGCCAACGAGCTGATGGGCTACTGGTATTTCCACTCGGCGTGGTGCGAGATCTACCTGGCGCTAGACGTGTTTTTCTGTACCTCGTCCATCGTGCACCTGTGCGCCATCAGCCTGGACCGCTACCTGTCGGTGTCACGGGCCATCAAGTACAACGCCCAGCGCACCCCCGGGCGCATCAAAGCAGCCATCCTGGTGGTGTGGCTCATTTCGGCTGTCATCTCCTTCCCCCCCTTACTCTCCATGAATAAGGGGCAGGAGAGCCAGCAAGGCCCGCAGTGTCAGCTCAATAACGAGCGCTGGTACATCCTCTACTCCACCGTCGGCTCCTTCTTCGCGCCCTGCCTCATCATGATCCTGGTCTATGTGCGCATCTACCAGATCGCCAAGCGGCACACGCGCTGTCCGCCGGGGGAGCCCAGGAAGGAGGGTGTCACTCATGCCTTGGAGATCAAGCCTGAGGCGCAGCACAACGGCAGAGACAATGGCAGCAGTTTGGATATCGCTCAAAGGAGCCTACAGAGGCCCCCTGACCTCGCCGTCGCGGCGTTGGCCAACCCGGCACCGACCGAGCAGCCTGCCAACTCCCGCGGCAAACGCCCGCTCGCCTCGCCAACACCAACTCCCAGTCCAGTGACCCCCTCTCCAGTCATCGGCCCCAAACCCTCTCCTTCCGCCGCCGCCACCACGGTCAGGCTGCCAGAGGACGTCTTTAGACGTCAGGAGAGGAAGGGCACTATGAGGCGAAGTGCTGACAACAGCACCCGCGACAGCTCCAGCTCGGGCTCAGACGTAGAGAGGGGCACCGTTGGGCCCCGAGGTGACGGGTCCTCCAGCTTGGCAGGGTCTCCAGGCGGTGGGCTTCTCACCCCAGGCTCAGCACGGCGCTGTAGAGACACTGTGGCCACGTCGGGGGGCACGGTGTTGGCTGAGAGAGAGGCCAGGCTGGAGGGCACACCCAACACTGCCCGGCGAAAAGCCCTCGTCAACCGCGAGAAACGGCTCACCTTCGTGCTGGCCGTGGTCATCGGGGTCTTCGTGGTCTGCTGGTTCCCCTTCTTCTTCTCCTACAGCCTGCAGGCCATCTGCCCAGAGTCCTGTAGCCTCCCGCAGCCGCTCTTCAAGTTCTTCTTCTGGATCGGCTACTGCAACAGCTCCCTCAACCCCCTGATCTACACCATCTTCAACAAGGACTTCCGCAAGGCCTTCAAGAAGATTCTCTACCGAAGCAGAAAGGACACGCTCTTCTAGAAGGTCGCTCTGCCTTTGAGAGGAGGCAGAGCTGCTTCGGGAATGTCCGTAGTGCTGAGGTGGTGTGTGATTTCTTGAATGCGTGGGGATGTTTGTTGGACATTAGGCTCCTGTAAAAAAGACTTGATGACCTTCTAAAGAAGCTGATTTGAGAGAAGAAGGGAAAAAAAAACATTTTTGAAAATATTTGGATAAATTGCTTGACAGAATTTATGTATTTTGTTGTGGAACCTAAACAAACATTTGTGTATCTGTAAATATCTTTTTATTATATATTTAGCTGAACATAAAGAATTCACAGGACTACTGTAAATTTGAAGAAAGATTAACCATATCAAAGTTATGGTTTTAGAACAAGTTTTTAAGGTATTCAGTTAAAAATACACATTTTAAAAGGGGCTTCTAACTAAAAAATTATAATTTTGACAGATTTAAATTGCCATCACATCTTACCCCCCCCGGCACAAGAAAGTTTAGAAAGAAAATGTAGTTCAGACATGAGTGTGGTAAAAAGCAGGAACTGAATGATGCACTTTTTTTTTGGGGGCGGGGGGGGGTGTTATTAAAGGTTTTGTAATGTATGTATTCCCCTCACCCCCCCCTTCCCCAACATGCCTTTTAAATAACTGAATGTTGTATTATGAATATCACAAGCTGGGCAATACATTTGCCGGTTACTATTTACTTCGACTCTATAAGGCATTAAACCAAGGGCTGCTCGTTCAATTGTAGCTGAAGAAAGTCATAATTGTGGATCTAACCATTCTCTCCCCCAGGAGCAAACAGGCACAGATTCGCTAAAATATAATCCAAACAAAAATCAGAAGCTGGATTCAGTGTGTAATTGTCTATGTGGGGAAAAGCTTTTTGGCACTGCGACCGCCCGTGTATAATTGTTATGCTTCTCGCACCCAGCAGCCCAGCCCGGATTTGGATTTAAAAAAGGCCTGTTTGCGTGTGTCCGTCTGAACAGCGACGGGGACACAGGCGTGACTCCTGACCAAAACTCAGTCCCTGTGTCAGCCTTTGGTTGCAGTGAGGGTTCCGGTGACCTGTGATGGTTACACTCATCTGCAGCGCAGCGTGGACGTTTGTGCGGGGGAATTACATAACATGCAGACATTAATGCTGGTGGGATACTCAGCGTGTTCAAGAATTCCCCCCCCCCCCCCCCCCACCGGAAAATGTTTATAATGAGCATGCGTCTTATTACATTTCCCCTCTTTACCTCCTTATTCTGTTATTTTCATCAGCTTGTTTGCTTATCTCCGTTATTCTCTGGCTAATGAATTGATGGTAATTAAGCTGGAAAACAGTATTTTGTTCATATGAAAAAA
Source organism: Hippopotamyrus pictus (assembly GCA_026781145.1). Classification (NCBI taxonomy): domain Eukaryota; kingdom Metazoa; phylum Chordata; class Actinopteri; order Osteoglossiformes; family Mormyridae; genus Hippopotamyrus; species Hippopotamyrus pictus. The sequence goes on along the minus strand of JAODLC010000123.1, from coordinate 29,511,583 downwards.
AATATAAAAAAGACCTTAAATTGTGTATGGGAGATGTTGTGACCGGTGCTGTTAGCGTCGGGGAAATTGTGTTACTGCCGTTTCGTTTTTTTTTTTTTTTGTTTTGTTGTTTTTTAAAACATTGTGCAATACTGCCGGCTCTTTCAGATTGTACTGTTGCTGATTTATATTCCACTGCGCACGAATAAAGTCAATTAAAGAAACGCGACTTACAATTTTACTCTCATTTGCGATATTAGTGGGAACTCGGTGGCCGGGGTCGTTAGCACCAAGGACAGAGCTGGCTAACATCTCAAAAGGGAATAGCTGTTCCTGAACTAACATGCGCTGCTTTTTTTCTTTCCTCCCAATGCTTACGTGCCTGCAAGCAGGATCACTGGATCCATCCATTTCTGGGCCAAAAGTCGTCCCTTTTTCCCGACAGTCCTGGCCGGTGTTCGAATTGTGTCCAGAGGTCTTGGGGGTCCCCTGGTGGGCCATTTGAGCATGACATGAAAGTGCGACAGAGGGCGGGACAACAGGCTGCCGTGAGAATACAGTAGGGCAGTGTTTCTTAACCCAGTCCTCAGGGAACCCCAGACAATCCGTGTTTTAGCTTCCTCTCAGCTCCCAGCGCACCTGTACCAGACTGGACCCCCGGCGCTGATCCCACTAAGAATACAAGAATGTGTAAGAGGGCGGCCCTTAAACAAGATGACACGTGTCAAAGTTGGGGACTATGCACGTCAGCATGACATTTCAGGTTCTTTCTCTGCATCTTGATTAGATATGCAACGGTGTTTATGAATGGCTTTGAAAAGCCGAGAAATTTAGCATTATTGTTATTCTTTGCAACATATGCTTTTCACTGGTAAATTTATTATTTATACAGTAAGACAAATGTCCTGCATAGAACATGCACAGGTCACGAGGAATACCTAGAATTATGTCAGTGTTCAACAGGAATTGGAAGACTAGTGTTTCTTATTTAGATGGATTTCTTGGGCTTATTGTTCATGAAGTTTGAGTGAATTTCATTATATTTTTGGCTACTGCAGATGGGAAACAAATTTAGCCAGGTCAATGCATAAAGTTACCCAATATCCCTCATCCTCTGTGTGAATTGTATTCCTTTTGCAAAACAAAATAAAGATTGAGGACTGATCATTTAAAAAGTGCAAAGTGGTTTGTTTGTATATCTTTTAAGGCACTTTATTTCAATGGAAAACATGTCAAACGTATCGGTCGCATGTAACACTAAGCTGATTGGCTCTGCCTAATCACGGGAGTTCTGTGATTGTTTTGGCAGCAGTATTGGGACGGGATGTGCAAATGCTGTATCTGCAATAACAAGAATTACAATTTTAAAGTAGGTTGGGAAAAGAAAAACACCCGCAAGCAGATGACCCTACAAAGAAGAATCAACAGAAACACTATTACTGTCATGGCATCTCTGTTTCAGTACGTACAGACGGGGGAGTCGCGGACAACGCCGTCGAATAAGAAGTGATCCTTTTCAGGTCCAGCCCTTTAATTTCTAGTGAATTCTCAGGAGCGCTCTCCGGAGACACAACCATTTCTAATCCAGGCGTGGTGATATATTTCATTTACTATTGCAAATGAACATACTGAGGCCATTTTTCAAAAATATACAGACGCGTAAAAGTTAATAAAGACGCTTTAGCAAATGAATAAAGCAGAACATAGATAGTTTGACAGACAGACAGGACGTCCCCAGTCCCACATTAATAGCAAATTAAAAAGTAAAACGGAAAGTGATCTTGTTTTCAGAGGGCCGCTGATGCATTGTGGCCCGTTGGGAATTGAGTGATGAGGCTTCCCACATGAGTAAACGAGAATGAAATCGGGACTGGCAAAAGGAGAAAAAGGATGGACATCCTGACAGAGTGTTTCATTGGGAATTTCTGGAAACGATGAGTTGCACATTAAATTATAAGACAGACATATATGTATATCGCTGTTTTACACACATACACAGCCAAAAGAGGTAAAATTAGATACCATAATTAAGTTACTTTAATGAATGTGTTCATGAGCCAGCAAAATGCTGTTCCTGTTTTACTGACTCAATCTGGTTTCTTAGGAAAGTAACAGTTCTGTTAGGATTTCCGGAAACGCAGTGACAGGCTCAGGACCTGGTGGCTAATCAACTTCAATTAAGTCAAGTGAAAATAAGGTATTAATCCGTTATTCGGTGTCCCTTTGCTCGGGGGGCCGCTGTCCTGCTCTGACCAAACTGCTCAAGGTTCTGCTCGACCCCTTTAGGTTTGCAATACGTGGACAGCATCTATGAGGCAGAAGGGAGAGAATACAGCCTGAAAACCAGAAAACATCAAATGATGTTTAGACATTTATGGTGGAAAGTGAGAAATTTCCGTTGCATCTACGGTACATAAAAAATGTTTATATCTTCAGAACGAATGCCTATGTAGCCCTTGGTATTGTAGTTATTTTGTATTACTTGCATAATTCATAAAATTGCATTTAAAATCTATACAGATAACTTTTGTTTGTTTCTCGCCGTTTGTTATGCTTGCACAGCCAGTCATCCTGCCGGGAGCCAGAGGGCAGAGCTATCGTGGGCGAGAGAGACACCAGTGGACCAACAACGCTGAGAAGCAATGTATACATCCACTGTCATAACCCAGGACTGGTCCTGGCTACCACTGCCGTGGGTGAAGCCAAACTTTGATCCGACTAAGCCGTTTGTGAGCCAAAATGGATTTTAACCGTTTTCTAGAACTGAAAGTCCTGAACAGTAACAAATGTAAAATACATTCCATATAACATAGCAGATGGATTGTTGTGGAGGATGTTAATAAATTGTGATTTTTTTTTTTTTGCTTTAACCTTTAGTTATTTAAAAATAAAAACAGCTTATATGGTACCATGGAGGACGAAAGAATCATTTGTAAGCCAAAATTATACAGGGTATAATTTAATAACGATTGTAAATTTAGGGCAGCAAGATGAAATTGTTATTCAGTGTGGTAGCAGACTGAAGGTCAGAGCCCTGCACTGGAGGAGAACTCACTGTTGTACCCTTGAGTGGCTCCAGTGAGATATCAAGTTGTGTACATGGGTAAAATTTTTATACACTTTGTGCCAAATTATATAACGGCAGCACATCGGAAACAAAAGGGCTTTTGATTAGCTGATTACCTCTTGTTTTTTGCTGATTATCTGGGTGGGGGTATCCCTCATCGATAACAAAAAAAAAGTTTAGCTAAGTTCTGATATGTCAAGTCATGTTTTTTATAGAGCACTTTTGAACTACAAGAGTTGAACCCAAAGTGCTGTACAGATAATATACCAATAAAAACAACACAAATGATGAAAAGTAACAATCGGAATTTAAATGACAATAAAAGAAACAACTGAATGACCACAACCATAAGAGCCTTAAACGGTGACGACTGGTAATCAAACAACTCTCAGACTGAAATAAAAGCTAAGGAATAATAGTGTGTTTTTAGATGAGATTTGAAAATGGGCATTGAAAGTGCCATTTAGATATCCCTCTCATTGGCTGCTTCAAGATCAATTTGATGCACGTTATTTCATTTCCAGGAAATGTTCTGCTGTTGTGCCACTGAGGCAAGTAATTAATCCGCATAGTTCCAGAGATATTAAGATTTTTAAATGAGTGCTATCGCTCTTGGAAAGAAGTATCAGCTATACACCAAAATGATACCTAACATATTCATTTCAGTTGATATACATTAGTAATAGAGTAAGAATTCCTACAAATGTGATCCTTCCCCCAAGATAAATTGTAGACTGTTACAACCACATAAAACGGTGGACCAAATCTCTGGATCAAGCCGAACTTATAATGGAATTTTATATTAAAAGCTACCCCTGATTTACCGTGTTCATTACGTACTGTATAAGCGCGTGTTGCAGATGATTTGCCAGCCATCTTGTTGGCTGTTTCTCATAGCTCAGCACGTCAAGTCTGTCTCTCATTTTGTTTGAAAAAGATAAAGATGCACTCTGCCGACAATCACTCAGGCAAATTTCCTTGGAGATTTAGAGCGTAAAAAGCCTGGCACGTTTTTGTCGAGAGTGTGCTTTTCTGGAAAGACTGAACTGGCTTGATCCAAGGATGTGTTTCTGTAATAAGGCTCTTCAGTGGCCCTAACCTTCATTAGCCTGTGAAACTCTTGTATTACACTCTGCAAAGGTGTGTAATTGCTCTGAGTTTTTTTTTTTTTTTTGCAATAGCAGGTTTCTATTTTGGATTGAATTTGTAGATTAAGCTCATGTATCTTAAGCCAGCGACAATCTGATATGACAGAATTTGACATATGTATTTAGGGCGTCGGTGTCCCAAAACATCCTAGTAAGTCTGGATCATATCTGATGTCTATTAAGCACCTAACTCATATGTCTGGCTAGGGAAATTTCAACCCTGAGAGATCAGTAAGGTATTATTTTACAAGCATTTTTCTCAATCAAGGAAGGAGAATCGTGCAATTCCCCCACAGAGATAAATGCTACAGTTCTTAAATTTTTCTAAGGTATTATCTGTAAGTTGTTGTCTCTTCTGTCCGCATATAATTAGATCGCCTCCTTTCTTTCTGGTTTGTAAAAGTAGGAACATGCGGAATGTCGAGATCTTTGTAGATATTGTGCTGTTGGATTTTCCATGTCAGCTTTGCAGAACACTGGAACACTTGTAGTCAATCATTTTAACACATCTTCCTGCATGGTCCTGTTTAGACATGAGAAGTAAATATGAGATATTAAAAACATATATTCACCTAAGTCAATCAGGATCCACGGAAACAGGAGCAGTGAAAGCTGTGTTTCCCTCTGGTGACGATTCATGCAAACAGGTATCCATCTGTCCCCATTCACATTTGATATGATTTGATTTGGATTCACATTTGATATGATTTGATTTGGATTCACATTTGATTTGATTTGAATTCATATAATGCAGGTGTATCTTCTCACATTTATAATTACATCTGCAGAATAAATCCTAAAACATCAGCACGCTTATAATGTCTTGGGTGAAAGATTTATTTATAAGGTGATATGCAGTCAGATTGCCAGTCATGGGTTAAATGCTGATGTTTAAATAATAAATGCTGATTTAACTGCTCAGCCAGGCAAGTATCAAACGAAACAGACAAAAAGACCAGTGTGAGATCACAGAGCCTGACAGTCCCTTATCTGCTATTAATTGTGGTTCATATCAGTTGTTCTGTGTACACACAGTTAACCGCTGTTCTGTCAGGCAGAGGGCTCCCTTCATGGTTTATTTGCTGAGATCACCCCGAGCACTTTTCACATTGCTGTGATACTCAGACATACCAAATGTACACAGAGGTAATAAAAATGACAGCGAGCCTTGTAAGGCTGGGTGGGACGGAGGACAGAACTACAGGCAGTGGGGGTGGGGGGAAAATTAGTGTCTTTATGTGGGTATGGGAGTTTAGCCAAAATGCGGTGGAGGGATGTAAAATATTTCAGCGGCAAGAGGAAAACACAAGGAAAGAAACGAGGTATCAGATTGTGATCTGATCTTAGAAAAATATACAAAAAGGCATTGTTTTCATATTAATCACGAAGGGACTTTATCTCAGTATTATTTTTATCTGGAAACTTGGTGTAGCCAACTTCACCATCAATATTTAATTACCACTCTTGTACACAGTCACAGTCTTGTTAACGAGCTGGTAATTCTGCAAAGCCATTCATTAGTGATCACACTGATAAGGAATTCTCCTCCTTGACGCTTTCTTCTTTGATGCATATGCTTGCTCTTCTTTGATGACACCAGTCTGACAATGTTTTTTTTATCTGAAAGAAAGGAAAAATTAATATTTTTTTCTTCTGTAGGATGCCGGCAATCAACTGGAAAATCACAGACTGCAATCTGAAATGAACTTTTTCATGAAGCAAACAAACGCTTGTTATTGCTGTGTGTTCTGCAGCGATGAGCTAAAACATTATGACCAGCACCACGTGAAGCGAATAATATTGACAGTCTCGTAAAAATGGTGTGTGTCAAGGTCTTGGGTGTATTAGATGGTCACCTAACATTTGGTTGAATGCAGGGATAAAGATTTGAGTGACTTTGACAGGGGCCAAACCGCTATGGTCAGATGACCGGGTCGGAGCTTCTCCAAAACAGCAAGGCTTGTGGAGTGCTGAGGGTCGGCCATGGTGAGGACTTCCTGAAAGTGCTCCAAGGTGGGAAAAATCATAAAAAAAGGAGACTCATTGATGTGAAAGGTGAATGAAGTCTATCCAATGTGGTACAACAGAAGGGCTGCTGTGGCACAAATGACAGATACTCTTGATGATAGTCATAGGAGTAATGTGTCAGTGCATTGAGCCTTGATCTTTATCCCTGCCCATTTCTTCTGCATTCAACACATCATCTAAAAGGACCGAATGTTGGCTTCCTATCTAATATACCACCTGGCCAAAAAATAAGTCACACACTTGAGTATTTAGTTGAACCGCCTTTAGCTTTGATTATGGTGCACATTCATCACTGCATTATTTCCACGTGCTTATGCAACATATCGACATTTTTTTTTCCTCATCCAGATTTGCTTTCATTTCCCGTTGAGATTCTGTATTGATGATATGTGAGTTGAGCTATTCCATAAAGTCTTCTTCAGCACATCTCAAAGACTTTCAGTAGGGTTAAGGTCAAGACTCTGTGGTGGCCAATTCATGTGAGAAAATGATTCCTTGTGCTCCCTGAACCACTCTTTAACAATTTGAGCCTGATGAATCTTGGCATTATTGTCCTGGAATATGCCCATGCCGTTAGGAAAGGAAATAATCCATTGATGAGATAACTTGGTCAATCAGTAGATTCAGGTACTCAGCTGACTTCACTTTATTGCTGCATAAAGTTGCTGAGCTGTAATAATGATCCAATCATCGGCTCTTAATTACTTGCTGATTTTAATTCAAACGGTGACTCCTTTTTAGCCAGACAGTGTATATCCCAGACCTTGACGTGTGCTGATTTTAGTTAGTCGGCCTTATTCACATCATGTAACCGTGGTCATAATGTTTTGGCACATCGATGTAAATCCCATTTTTATCTCCCTGTTAGTGCAGAAACTTCTTTCATACATTTGCCATCCATCCATCAACAGTTAGTTTGTCTCACCAGGGTTGTAGGCAGTAGAAGGACACTCGGGCTTCACACGGCTTATTCACGCACACCCTGATTTTCTCTAGTTGAACACGTCGCTGCGTCAACAAGGGAGGCTTGCATTTCACGTCTTTAACCGATCACAGTCTTCATTGTGACATCACCACGTTAATTAAAAACAGTGTTTTTTTTTTAGGTGGCAAGGGGCAGAGATTTGTTAAGTACCCATTTTATTGTGTAAGCCTTTTGTTAAAGGACATGTCATAGACACAAAACACTGGGACATGTTTATCTGTAAAGGCTGTGTCTTTATTTCATAATGATTATAAACCAGGGATTATCGATGTTGCCCAAGGGCCACAAACAGATGATTATACTTCCAAAGCCAGAGGCTCAAACCAGTGATTTTCCAAGCACAGGCACCGAGGATTAGCCTGCTGAGCAACATACCAGCCCTGGTTTGATTGCTGGAAGCCTTGAGTTAGAAAATAAGACTAAAAAAAGCAGACCAGGGTCAAACAATGAGGACTGTGACTGGAAGATCTGAAGGTGTCTCTGAATTGTGGTAAGGAACCAAAACACATAGGAGATGGACATCCAGAGGTAAAACTCTATGCTACTCTATGCCCTGTGTGCTCTATGTGTTTAACTCTTACATGCCCCATACAATAATTATGTTAGTATGAGAAGTCGCCAGACATGAGCCTTTGGGGGTCAATTTGACCCCAGGGTAGGCGTGCGATAAAGTATTTGGTATTCCTACTCTCTCCATAGAATATACGAACATGTGCATCCGGGGGAAAGCTGTGATCCCTTATTGATTTCATCTGTTGCGTACACTTCAGTCAGAGTAGATGAAGGGAAGAAGGCAGATTATGGAAGGATGTCTGAGGCTGGAGACAAGCGACATGTGGACTGTATGTGGGTCAGAAGAAAAAGATTTAAGTCCTTCTGAACAGGTTATATGAGAGTCGGTGCCAGATGGCCTACTTGAGAGGGTTGAGAATTCCGTTTCGGCTGTTTCCCCACATTCAGCGGTGTCCTGTGTTTGCTTTGGAAGCTCCGCCACCATAAGTACATTCAGCCAGTTCAAGTGTGGGGGCTTTAGATAGAACAGGGGCAGAATCCCCTGTGGACACCTGGTTAAGTCCATGCCGCCTGGAACTGAGATGGTTCTGAGGGCCAAAGGAAGTGAAACGGTATTCGTAAGCAGTCCCAGATGGTTCAGACATTTGAGGTAATACCTCTGTTGTAAAAGATACCACTGGCAAGTTCTTTATGGAAGCAATTGGGACTCAGAAGTTCATTCTCCAGGTTGCTGACGGCCTCGAAATGACAGATGCTGGCGTGTATTCGCTGGAGGTGTGATCATGATTTGTTTGACTCCAATTCTAATCAGAATCAATATGCATGGAGTCATAATTGGCAATCACTTGAAAACAAAGGAACTGCCAGATTATGAATATTCAGCAGCGCGTGCCAGAGAGCGGAACGCCTGAGCGGAAGCTGGGGCTGCGTGGACTGCTGGAGTGCCACGCTACTGTAAGACCACAGTAAACAAATTAAGGCTTCCTCTAGACGCCGCCTGAGAAGCTCCCCGTGGAGCTCAGCACAGGATCTTAACGTGCTCCAAACAAATGGCCGCTTTAAGCTGAAACCCCAGTGTCAAGATCACCATTGAGGCTCGACTTGAAATTCCAGGCAGGTGAGCCACAGCCTCAATGATTTCTGCATAATTAAATGAGTTTGTCACAATGAAATAACACCATATTCAATCAGAAGGTAATTAATTAAGCTAGTAACCACAACAATATGCTTTATGCGCAAAACAAATTCTCTACAGTCTTTTTCAAGATGTAAAAATTAAAAAAATAATTATAGAGCAATGTCCTGTCAGACTCTGCTATTATTCTAACAATGACTTATCTGCCTTACAAAAGCCCCCCCCAGCCTGACTACCAAAGTATTTCACAGTGAGGTACTTTTAATGTATTAGAATTAGATTCATTGTGGAAATCCCAAGGCCACTTCAGGTTGGTGTTACTGTGTGCCCATCTGCCGTCTCCTCCTTCACTCCCCAGGGCACACAAGGCCCAGTGCCTCTGAGGCACAGCTCTAACTAGATGGTCCCAGTGCCTCTGAGGCACAGCTCTAACTAGATGGTCCCAGTGCCTCTGAGGCACAGCTCTAACTAGACGGTTCCTTGGCTCTGGAAAGGAGCCCCCCTGCTCGGCCTGGTAAAGCAGAATGGCTGTTTTCTTCCGCACAGAGAAGCTGTCAGCTGCTTCCTTCCGGGCCGTTGCTGCCAAAGCCCCCCCCCCCCGGGATTGCGGATGGCACCGTTACGGACGTCCAGATCAGAGCGAAGTCACGTGTCTCAGATATTTCAAGAAATGTAAATGATCAGCCCAGTAGGCCGTCTGTAAGAATACGCATCAAAATGAAACCTTGTCAGCTTCCATAGGTTCCAAATAAATATTTTTATGCGACAACTCAAAAGTAAGAAAGGAGTCTCAGTTTGACTCCCCCACATCAACATGGGGAGTCTTATTTGCAGTTTAGTTCTGGGCTGGACAACCTACTGAAATTAATCTCTGGCACCATGACGATTGCACTGTTACAAAAGAGGCAAAAGCTACTTCCTGCTGCGACAGCACACGTCAGCCGCCTACCCCCCAGCCCCCCACCATGCCCAGCGCCAGTAGTGCCAGCCTGGTCTGCTTCGCCTCTTGGAGTTGCTCGGATTGTAATGAGAGCGGGGTGACTTTGGGGGAATGCAGCTGTTTCCGGATCCTCTCTGGAGGCTCGTCACGCTGGCGTCCCCGATTCCCTGACAATGCAATGCCGCACTCAAAATGGCACGTTCCCCTCTTAGGGGAACTTTCAGTGAAATCTTTTTTTTTTTGTTGATTTAGCAGTTTTCTGATATTCCAAAATCGTCATCTAAAAAAAAAAAATTATGTGGAGATTTTGTATATCTGCTGGTTTTTGTTAATAAATTATACCCATAAAGTCTCCTGCAGACAGTGCAAGTGAAACTTGCAATAATGCTTTTTTAATATCATTATAATATAATAATTTTCTTTGGATTTTACATGGCGCCTATTTTATCCTGGCATAATTAACCTGCCATCAGCTGACCGTTTCTGTACCTGCATGCTACTCTGCCAGATGCACGTTATATATTCCAGCAGAAAAAGGGAATTTAAAGTATTACATAAACTTGAATCAAAAGCTTGTGTGTGACTTAATGGCTTAAAGGGATGGATTTTATGAGTCATACTGATATAAAATATCATCAAAAGTTCAACATTCAAAGAGATTTCCCAAGATGATTATTCCTTGTACATTTAACACTCAGAAGCTAAAGTACACCTCCCTGAAACTGTAACTGTCCATGTATTAAAGTAATTGAAAGCACCTCTGCATTAACAGGAGTGAAAGTTAGCTTATAGACTGATGAGTGTAAGTGTGAAATTTCAGGGCCAGGGATCCATAAGAGCTGGAGATGGAGAATGCAAGCATTCCGCAGATGTGCTCTCCACTGTCAGCTTCTGGGCTGGGTCATCTTTATTAAATCCGTGGCAGTTACATCCACCACATCTATACCATACCTTCATTTTCTACAAGATATCGATCGAAAACCCAATTGTCTAACTCGTCTTGCGTCGTCATTTGATTTCTGGAATCTGCGGCAAATTGCCAGAACTTTGTGAAACTGAGTTGTGTTGTGACGTTTGCACGGATGATGAGGTCATGATTCGGTTCGGACCGTTTCCCTGAACTTACAGGATCCTGGCCAAGTGGGACTCTGATGTCCATCACCTGTATGGCGTCAAGGCTTCGACAGTTGCTGAAGACGTGCAAGTCACTCACCAGCACACATCAGCCAGAGTGCTGTCAGCTGGCTGGGTTTAACAAGCTCATATAGGATGGTGTTTAATATTTGCATTTTGCCAAATGTAAACATCTCCAAGAGCACAGGGATACAGATGCCACCGCTGGTCTTGGCCGACCCTCATAATTTCTGGGTTCTTGCCAATTGAATCAGTGGTTTGTGGGAAATGAACCATTGTCCCGCAACGTCCACGGACTCAGGTGCAGATCAGAGCATGGGAAAGGAATGAGTCACAAGGGTGGTATGTGTTCCCTGCGTCTGAGGTGAAAAACCATGTTTCCTTTGCAATACACGTACAAAATGAATGTCTCATTCCATCTCAGTGTATCTCTCCCAAGCAGAATGACCCCTCAAAGCAACGTGAGCTGAATCCCGCGTGGTGCCCTATGCAAGTTTCCCCACCAGTGCTTAGGCGTCCTGCCTGAAAACATGCACAGCACTCTCCATTGGATAGTTTTCCCTCATATTCTGGCTAGAGGTGCACCGATAGGCCGACCAGGGACCGCAATCTGTCTCAGATATTTCCCATACTGAAGTGGCCATTTTATTCATGTGCTGCACGTCATACGCACAGTGGCGCAGGCAATAACCTCACAGCCATGCGCACACTCACAGTCACATGCTAACATGTAGTTAGTGTGGAATTTCTCCACTGTGAGTGAAGACAACACAAAGCTTGCAATTTGTAATAGATGTAAAACCAAAATAAACCACCACAAAAACGTGGTGAAACATCAGAGGTAAACTTTAAACTGATTATTAAACACATACTAGATCAGTGTTTCCCAACCCAGTCCTCGGGGAACCCTGGCCAGTCCACGTTTTTGCTTCCTCCCAGGTCCCAGCACACCTGTACCAGGTATTAGGTGTTCCTGATTGGCTAGGAGCTGGGAGGGAGCAAAAATGTGGACTGTCCGGGGTTCCCCGAGGACTGGGTTGGGAAACACTGTACTAGATAATCTTGAAAAGGAATAATCACTAAAGCTACCTAAGGTTTTTCCCAGTCAGAGTAGAAATGTTTAGCGAAACTTTAACCCCCTGCACGTCCGACCAGTACGAAGGTATGAAAAACCCTGATCTTAATCTGGCTTACTAGCATTGTAAGAATTGTATGTGCATAACATGTGGTGTTAGTATTAATATTACACTGCACCTATTACTGTTTGTTAGAGTATTTGTTTGAGTATTTGTATAAAAAGTACACTTGAGTTATTTGGAGGTTTGTAACCTGCAAACTTTTTATTTTAAGATGAGTTAAAAAAAACAGACAAAAACGTCAATGTCATGTTATCTGATGAATTTAAACATTCTTGAAAATGATATCAGTAATTGACATTCCATCCCTGGACCACTTAATCCCAACTGGGGTCACAGAGCCTATCCTGGGAACAAGGAGCACAGGCAGGAACCAACACACCACAGGGCCAACTTAGACAAACCAATCAGCCTACTAGACTGGGGGAGGAAAGCAGAGCCCCTGGCAGAAACCCACATGAACACAGGGAGAGCATGCACACCCCCCACAGAAAGGACGTGGGACCAAATCCGGGACACTGACCACTGTGCCACCATGCTGCCCTAACTTCCTTTTGTATTGTTATTTAAATCTGTTGCACCTGCTCTTGTTTAGTAAAGTAAAACATGTCAGATAAAGTCAGGTGTACGGCAACAAATTTTCAGTTGTGTTAATTGTACCTCTTTCCGGTCACAGAGCACTTGATTTTGAACTTGTTTAAGTGAGAGAAGGTCCTGTAACTTAATGCAGTTTGGGGGAAATTGTAAAGTTTAACAATTTCTTTTGTTGTGAAAATAAAATTTTGCATTGCAGAAAAGATTATTTTTGCTTGTATATGCTGTCAATTATAGTACTTAGAAAGAAAATCGGAATTGGCACTTGCTAAAAAATTGGAAATCGGAATCAGCCAAGAAAATTGCAATCGGAGCATCTCTAATTCTGGCTTTTCTGAAGGGCCTTTCCCTGCTCCTGACAGACGTTCCAGCGAAACAGAGAGTCAGTCAGCTCTTCCTGTCGCAGCCCTGCACACTCGGCATTTGTCTCCTTTGCATTTGTTTGTGGGCCAAGTGAGCAAATAATAAACTCCCACTCCAGGAGCAGGGATAATCCAATATCAATAATCATCGTCTGCGATAATCCTTTAAGGCACAGCCAAAATATCGGTGACAGTCCCTTGTTGCATAATTTGTAAGATATGAGCTCTTAACGTGACACTGACTCAAACTGACCCATTACTGTTTGTTTCTTTTTTTGGATGGATGTATGGATAGATTGACAACAGGAAGGAGGGCAGATGGGAGGGGAAGATAGTGAGACTGAGAAGACCCAAGTGGGTTTGTGTCAAAGGGAAGGTATGATGCTGATAAGGTGAGAAAAGACAGGAAGAGAGAAAGGGAAACAGAGGAAGAGAGGTGAGAAAAGTGAGGGTGGGGGGTGAAGTGAATGTTTAAGACACTAAGGTGACTGTATGGGGAGTTTGGCCAAATCCTCCCTCTGCCAAAGAGAAGTGTTTTTATTCCAAAATCTTTTTAGAATCCTGAATTTCTAAAGATCATTGCACACTAGCACAAAGACTATTCTATCAGCGATATTATAACCGGGCACAAAAGTATTGGTATCTGTCACCAGCTAATGCTAATAAACTGATCACGGGGTAAAGAAGATATTCTAGAAGTTTCACAGAAGTACAATTGAAAATTAAATCCTTCGGCACCCATGGAACGATAAATAAATGTATTTACATACAATTCAAAGAAATCTGTTGTACACAGGAAGGGTAATACGTCACGATCCGTATGTCTACGGCCAGTATACTTTGTAGGTGGTCTGACAGCTACATAATTACATTAGAATGGGACAGGGGCATTGTGAAAATGGCTGAATCACTTCTTGAAACGAATGCTGATTGTGCTTTTCTGTTTCCTGGCATCTGTGCCCGCATGCCTGCCAAACTTAAACTTCACAGCACACAAGCTGAAGACTCCCAGCTCTGAACTTTAATTAAAAACTTAACCCCAGTAGCAGGGAATTAAGTGTGCAGTGATACATGACTGCAGTGTTGCACTGTAAGTTAACACCACCAGTCTGTATTGCTCTGTATTGGGTGTTTGTCTTACCATTATATTGACAAAATGCTGTAGTTCATCTCCTCTAAGTTTGTTGTTCTGAGTTTAGATTGGAAAATCAATTAAAAGATCCACTGAATCTGCTAATAATAAGAGGTAGAGGGGGGTAATGTATAATTCTCTAATGGTGGGGGCTTCTTAGCCACAGTCTATGCACTTCAGGTCAAAAGGGGCCTGCATGCATTAATGGCATGCGTCTTGATTTACTCTTGTTGTTTCTCTTTTGTTGACACTGTAAATCATCTGTCAATGAGGCTTTAAGATCACTTCTTTTCAAAATCTGCCCCAAGGGAGAAGAAAACAAATAAATATCTCTGGAAAATATGGCTACATTTGAGGAGCCTTGGGTTGCAGTACATATTGAAGCTTTAGTGCCGAATCTCTCTTGTAGGACAGCAACCGGGGCAATGGATGAGCTAGCAGTGACGTTAACTTTTGGTCAAACATCCTTAATTCAATTCGGTCATAATGGTGTTTGCTCTTAAGTGTTCCTTTTCTGTTAGGTTACGCTGCATTTTCTCTCAGTGCCGGAGACGCCCATCGTGTCAGGTTAGTGCCGGTAAAAAGGCAACAGCTGTTTTTCCGTCGCGCCGGGAGTGAGGGTCGGACGGGCTGTGTGAACCCAGGCCTGACGGAACCGGCTTTCAGCATGAATTTTTCTCAGACAGGAAGCAAAGTTTTCAGACACTCGGGGGGAAGAATAAGAATGATAATTTTATGACGAACCATCAAAGATAAATTTTAGGCAGCTGCACATTTTCAGGGGAGAAATTGAACTCACTTCGCATTGAAGGAGACTAATGCTCTTCCTTCTCCAAAGACATATACCTACGCAGACGAATATACATCTTAACATCTGCTGATAGAGTTGTATGTCTTCAATGTCGTTCATTTATTAGTGATGAGAGATGTAAAGTTTTAAACATTTGACTGGATTTTCATGCTCTATCTAATATCCATCTTTTCAAAAACTGGAAAGAGTAGAAAACTAAGGGAAATGGGTTAAACCAGGCAATGAATCATGCTACTACAGTCCCAGTTCAATATTTCTGGTGAATGTGACCGCGGGTTGGGCCTCTGTGCTCAGGTCATGTTCTCTGCTTGGCCAGAGTGGTCACATCTCTGCTGGGCCCGTGAGCAAGATCCTTAATCCCAGAAAACCTCCCCAAAGATGCTGTGTGAATGACTGACCCTCCACTCTCACCCGTATCTGTCTCATAACAAAGCGGGACGGAATATGTGAAGATTCAGTGGTAACATAACCTGACGGGTCGCAAATAATATATTATTATACTCTTAATTATCCATGAACCAGCTTTTACTTAATGTATTATTTAACCACAAACTAAGTCTTAGCTACAACCAGATTAGAAAGTATGTCATTGAGCTCAGTGTTCACATAAAATTTATACCATTAATATATAGAGTACATAATCATTATCTACCTACTAGATACTGGTAATTACAGTTCTAATGAACCAATGAGTATTTGCTCAAGTTAAAAAGGGAGGTGGGAGCCACCACTTATTTATTAGTTATAATAATTAATGTACTTATCTAGAGAGTGGGACCCCAGACGGTTCAGACCCCAGACGGTTCAGACCCCAGACGGTTCAGACCCCAGACGTTTCAGACCCCAGACGTTTCAGGCCACGACCCCATTTTGCTGGGCGGACGGGGGTGTGGGTGGGGGGGGGGCCACTAGGGTGGTGGATCCCCCTTATCCCTCGGTAGATTTTGCCAGTTCGGGGGGCTTTTAGGAACTTTTCTTTGCTGACTGGACTTTCCCCCCTCGGTAGGTATTTGACAACTGATGGGGGGGGGGTGTTTCTCTCGATAGATTTATCGGATCGGTTAAAATGAAGATTTTCTTTGCAATTTTAAGAATTTAGAAACATATTCTAGAAATAATCTTGCAACCTTCGGTGCTTAACTTAATGGTTAAAAGGACATAAATGTAGCTACTAGGTAAGTACATTTTAATAAGAGCATAATAGGACATTATTTGTGACCTCAGGAAAGTGTGACTGACTCGATTTCTTTGTACCTATACAAGGGCAATAAAAGGATTCTATGCTTCGTTTACCATCTGTACATCATCTGAGGATATCTTTCAATTCTTATATTGGCGTTTTATATACATCTTCAATACTTAAATTATAAGAAATTATTTTGGTATTAGTTGCCACTCCATTTACTGAACCTCTTGGCTGCCATTATTATCATCATTGATGATAATTAGCAGTGCTTAGTTTGTAAATCAGTAGGTGCCGGATCGCGAAAGGCGTATGAGAGCAGAGGGGTGAAGAGGGGGCGTGGCTTCCGGAACATGTGCAAAACACGGTGCTGAAAACATGCTTGTACTTTTTAGAACAAGTGTAAACTAATAAAGGATGTAAAATTACATGAGACCTGGTCTGAAAGTGAATACACTGTTATTTTATTTTATTTATTGATTCTATGTTGTTGTTCTTTTTTAATAGTGAGCTGCTGGATCTGCAGAAATAGCGGCCAGAACTCAGACAGTGAAAAGCGCAGAGGTCCTGGAAGATGTTCCAGCAGAATCCTCGCACAAATTGTGCGCTGATTGAGCCTCTAAACGAGATTGCCACACGGGTACTGAGAGGTCTGTCACCGTATCACGATGCCAAACCGAGCACCAGCAGTGGTAAAGCTCCTTGCTCATCACCTCTGAATGAGCACCGTCATTATCACTCATTTTTAGTGGATTATGCACTTCTGTGAGATGTCCTCCTTGAATGAGAGCACGAGTTTGATTGGCTGGGTAGTATTTGCACAATAGCCTCACTTTGGTACCATCCATTCAGCTTTCAACCACTTATTCTGGATAGGGTTGAAGGTTTGCTGCATACTACTTCCAGCTTCTAAACATCTATCCAGGTCGGGGGCAAATCTGAGGAAGCATCGGGCAAAGGGCTGATTCATACACTGGATGATGCACATACAAACGCAGTCATACTTTATGGGCAACTTAAAGATACTTATTACCCTAAATGCATTGCAGTGCTACCTACAGGACTGCAAGGAAAACCATGTTAAATGGGGAGGGCATGGAAAATCTGCATGTGTCAGAGCAGAGGGAGGATTTTGAAATGCAAACAGCAGGTGTGAGACGACAGTGCTGCCATCCGAGTCGCCCTCTCAGGTATATTGGTAACTGACGTAGATAGTGTCACGTTGTTTTGTGGGCTGGGTACACAGGCAGTGTCTAACTACCAGATTCAAAGCAAGCATGTGGCTCCTTGGAGAATCTTTAGCTTTCTTTTATTTTCTGTGATGATCAGCTCCTATGCCCAGAACCACCTGCATCATGGCCCATGTTTTGTCAGTGTTGGAGTCTTTGCTCTAATCTCTCCTGTTCTGACGTCGTGGGCCGATTCCCATCAGCCCCTGGGTTGTTATATGGTGCCTCTTGTCCACCTGAAAGGAAGAAAATCACATGAGAATGAACAGAAAGTATGTTAGACAGTTATCACACTTCTCCCTTACCAGATTTTTCTTACTCCTTTAAAACAAGTAGTTTGCAAGAGATATTTTGGTTAGTGGATGGTAAACAGCTGTTCATGTAGGTCTCTTTCAAGGCCTTGACCATGGATGGAAATTAAACCTGCCCACTCACCTGAGGCAAAAGGCAGGGGCCTCAGGAATGGGGGAGGGGCGTCAGGAATGGGGGAGGGGCATCAGGAACGGGGGGAGGGGCATCAGGAACGGGGGAGGGGCGGGCCCCCCAATATCGGCCCACCCTCCTGTGCAAATCTTGTCATTGTTTCTCCTCAGTTAAACTCACGTTTCGTTCTCCATGACGCTTCAGCCTGACCTGCCCCCTCCGCAGCTGTCACCAAGTCCTCAGCAAGTCAGACGAACAGATAACATTTTTCCGATTGCGGTTCATAGTGGCACTTTTTGCTATTTAATGCGTTTCTGTCATGATACAGAGCAAACAGATAAGGGGAATTAAAAGCACGTTCCTTATCTTTCATTATGAATCCACGCATTAATGAGGCCAATCTGCTGCACATTCAAAGCTTGAGGACAAATCATATACCTAACGAACACTGTAGTCCTATATCAGACCAAATCATTTTTTGATATGGATCAGTTATTTTTTAAGCTGTGTTTATTTGAGAAAATGCAGCCTAGACGGTGTTTGTCTTATTTTAAATCATGAAATCATTTTTATTTTTAAATGACTTTTAAATCCTTTTTACATCACATCCTTTCATGATTTGACTATTGCATGTTTGCATCGCACACCCAATTCGGTCCCTGCGGTGTCAGTAAAAAGCATTGATTGTCAGAATCCAGTTTTTACTGAACTAGCCCAGTTGGCTAGAAGCAAACATTCTTAAGTTCCCCTCCTGGCCTCGACCTTGCAGACAGTTATACATTTTTTAAACCTTATGGTTTGTTTTCATACTCATTCTCCATGTCAGTGTCAGAATCATTGTTAAATTTTATTGTTTCCATGTGTTTATTTATTGACATGATAGCGTACACTTTAAATCAGCAGAGAGATGAAAATGAATATAGAAGACAGAGATTCATGGACGGGTGAAGCCATATTCAAGTAGCGCAGTAGGAAAGACTGTTGTTTTTAAATATATCCATGTTTTTTGTTATTTTGCTTTAGCACCAATGCTGCATCAGTTTGACTTGTAAGGTTTAATAATGATTTCTGTTCTGAAAATTGAGAAATCAGCCAAGGTGTCGAAAGTTTAAAATACATATACTTTGACCTAATGAATAACATGAGTAGACTTGCAGATTTGATCATATCTGACATTAAAAAAAAAACATCACTTGGGAAAAAGCTGAGAATTAACAGGGGAAAAACAGCCCCACTTTCTATTGAAAGCTGTGAAGAAAGGCGGACTGTTTACCACAGAAACTGACTCAGAGAGATCAATATTCCTCTGTCTGTGGTTTCATCATTAATACTTTCGTCCATCTGTGTTTGAAATCCAGCACGTGAACCTGATGACCTGAATCCTTTGAAGCACATGACCCTGGACAGGATGCCAGTCCATTAGCACATGATCAAAACCAGTTTATGTAGTCACATGCCTTTGGACTTTGGGTGAAGACCCACACAAACATAGGGAGAGGATGCAAACGCCACCATCAAGGCTGCAGAGCTTAGAATCAACTGGAGACCTCTGGAGGCCTCACTCAGGACTACCCACTACCCCATAAATATTCTCATTAATATTACAGTACGTGTTGCACACGTCTCTGGTATTGCACCTCTAAGTTTTGCACAGGTACAGGAGAACACTGTAAGCCAGTGCTTCCCAATCCAGTCCTCAGACAGTCCAGGTTTTTGCTCCCTAAATGTAGACTGTCTGGTACGGAGCTCAGAGGGAGCAAAAACGTGTGCATAAGTTCACCTTGCTTAGTGCAAAATGTATCCTCTGTTCTCTCTCTGCTATTTTCCTGGGATGTTTCTGGACCAGTGACCCCGTGTCCCTCTTCCTGACACACACGATAGAGCTTTTCCCCGAAAGACGTCTCTGTATTTCTGAGGCCTGTCGCCTAATTGCTCCCAGGCCAGCTGTTATGGGTCCATCACCATAACAGATATTCTGTAATAACTCCCTGTAATAAACGCTGACGGCATCCACTGCGTGCCTCAGTTTTTCCGAGGCTGAACGGCACAGAGAGAGCAAATGGCAGCATTAGAGAGGTGCTTCACTGTAGAACACCACGGTCCATCTGACTCCTGAATGGTGCGGGTTTCACAATAATCTCTCCTTTCCTCATGTTGCTGCTCCTCAACTTTCTTTTTCTGTCCCCCATCCAAGAAGAAATGCCTTAAATCCAGCGTATTGTGTTACAGGGCAACGTGGCCCCCATTGGCTTTGCTAATCTTGCGACTTGGTGTAGCTGTGAATATCTTCACCGAACTGAGTGCACTGAATATGTCCAGCACTCGGCCAACTCTGGTACGAGGCCGGTTGTATTCAGAAAAGATTGTGTGAGGCATGTATCTTCTCGGCATCTACTGCCCATGATTTGATGTTGAGAAGAAGCTGCTGCCCATCTTGACGTATGAATGAAGTTTTCTTTGTGTCCTTTAATACCCTTAATTCTAAGCAGCAGAGCTGACAGGCAACGACATCTAAGAGCATCACTGTTGGGGCTTCAGCAGTGTTTCAGAAAGCCTCCCTTCCTCTGATGTTTTTCTTTAACTATAGTAATATCCAGCAACGGTCATTCTAATGAATATGTTCATCATACTTTTTGTAAGGCTGTTCCACTTTCTAGACGAAATAGAAACATAGTGTATAATAATGAAGTATGAGTACAGGTACATATAAATTTGTCTCTTTGCTGACCCCATCTTGCTCTCCATTGCTCGGGGGTCACAGCACAGTTTCAGCCAGCACGCAGCCCCCTGGAGCTGGGGGTTACGGGCCTTGCTCACGGGTCCACAAACACGCGACCGTTCTGTCGAGGCCGGGGCTTAAACTGGCGACCGTCTGATCATGGGCACAGAGACAGAGATGGCTGAGCCACTCGCGGTATGAGATACGCTGTGTGATCTGGTTCCAATCCAGTTCAAAGGAGTGTGAATTTTTTTTTAAGGCACTTAACACTTAAACATCTGTGATAGTAAACAAATTTTCTAGGGGAAACTGGGTGCTTATTGGAATTCATTTTGAGCTGTTTTATTGTCAGTTAATTTACATACTTAGTTCATTTTGGACATTCAAGCATAAGAGTTCCAGTGCAAAAAAGCAATATAGTGCAGCTTCGATCCCCTTCAGTTTGCATCCTACCACAAGAGGTCTACACAGGGCACCATCTCACTGGCACTCTATCCCACTCCAGTTCACTTGGACAATAAAAACTCCAGTGTCAGGCTACTGTTTCTAAACCATAGGTCTGCAATCAGCACTATCATCCCCGCAGTGTTTGCTGTCATGTCACTGAATGTGGGACTTTGCATCCGATCCCTTCTACCTGGACTTTCTCATTGGTGGACCTTAGCATGTATGGGTGAGAAACAAAGACTGCTGTCCCTGGTGCTTAGCGGAAGCCTCACAGGGCGGTCAGCAGTCACACCTGACAGTCTGTGAATGGACACAGCTGCAGTTGCGTCGTCATGCTCGCTAACGATACCATCCACCGTGGACCTGCGCATCGACAACGATGGATCAGCTTACAGAGAGGATGTTAGGCTCCGTGCGGTGCGATGCCAGGACTGTGACATCTTCCTTAACATCAGCAAGATATAGGAGCTGATCTTCAATTTCCGGAAGCAGGATCTAGAAAATGTTCTCGTTTACGTCAATGGGGAGGCTGTGGAGATGGTCAGCATCACAGCAACGGCAAACAAGGAGGTACGTCACCTTCCGTCTTTCCTAAGACTCCTGCAGGAGGCCCCGATTACCTCATAATCGGCGTCTTCAGATGCCCAGATCTCTCACGAGATGCGTTACATTGTGAACACTGCTCATCTTGGTGCTGCAAAGGGTGGTGTAGACGCATCTGCCTCACCACATGCAGGCAACATCATCAAGGAATGCAGTCACCCCCGAAGAGCTACTTTCCTCCCTCCTCCCTTCTAGAAATAGCCACCGAAACATCAGCACTCAAACCAGAAACTGCATTCACCAACAAGTCAGCAGCCCCATCAGCTGCTAAGTACAGTACATGATCGCTGTAGCTTAGGCTACGCGTCACCTGTACACTCTGTCATCACCACTCATTTGTTTTTGTGATACAACTTATAATGTTATATTTGTGTTACTTATTATTAAGTGTTTTTTATTGTTTTGTGGTACTTCTTGTCTGCATCACTTCCAGATCCTCGTGCCTCTAATGTCTGATGCTGTTATTTACTGTCACTCTTTGTCCTTGTCACCCTTTGATAGCTCGGTTGATAAAGCAGAGGACTATATTGCTGAGATCTTTAGGCCAGTTCAGCTTGAAGGAGTGTGACTTTTTTAAAGCACTTAACACTTAAAATTGCTGACCCTGTGCTCTGAGCCCAAGGTTTGCTCTCACTTCTGCTTGTGTGTTCAGTGGAGAGGAAGATGCTGGACTAAGAATTCCAATATACCCGCACTAGTTGTGTTAATGACAAATGAAGTCTTATTATAAGTGACAGTCTGCATTGAGGGATGTGTGAGTTTACAGTGCTAAACACTGGGACACTTTTCTACCACATCAAGTTTTTTATTTTAAGTTAAATACACATTTTTTCCATTAAAGCTGAATTTGAAGTTAAACTTGAATAGAAGCCTGATTTAAACCTAAACTGCAGTCTCTCTTAATGCGTATCTAGTTTTATTATAAATGTTGTATTTTATGCAAATTTATTTGAAATTCTCTGCATTTAGATACTCAACTTGGAACTTTATCCAAAAGGACAATTTCTATACATTTATGCATTAATCAAATAATAATTAAGATTTTGCACCTAATTAGAATTTAAGTTCTGTGTAACCCAAGGTTACTGTGCTGTATTGACTTTGGCAGGGCTGGGCTTTGAGGCCCCCCCCCCCCAAAAAAAAAACAACTTGCAGGGACTTGCAGTGCTACTTGCAGAGATGCCAAGAATCAGCCCCCACTGAAATTCACAGCTCTGTTGGCCAGCAGGACTGAGCTTCCTCCTGGCCCCTCCCACTCCTGACCTCTGGATCAGAAACATCTCTGAGGGTGCCAAGGACCTCAGATCCCTGCAGCAAATGGGGGGGTGCCTTTAATAGGCAGTGATAGAATGGAAAGCAGGCACAGTCATTAGGGGGTATTTCATTTTCGCTCGCTTTGTTGACCATGGATTAAGCGCACATGTTCATAGCACCGTCCGCTCACTATAAAAGCTCAGAGGTGCTGTCTTCAGTTGGAATCCAAGTATCTGAGCTGACATAATGCATTAGTCTCCCACCAAACACAAATACATTCAAATACCCTTTTTAATGTTCAGAAAATGAGAGAGTTCTTTAGATCTGAGTATAATCTTCACTTGGCTGAATCCCCTCTCTGGCAGAACTACTCAGTGATCACCTCAGATCCTCCATAGGAGAGAAGCTGTTATCACTGTAACATCACCCTCCTGCTCCATCGTTTGTGTCCTTGCTGTGGTTAGACAGAAATTTCTGCCCCGATGCTGATACTTAGTCTGAGCTAAGAGATAAAGGTTAGAGATGTTTACAGGTAGGAAAGATGGTATATGATAAAAAGGATAAATTTAAAACCAGATGAATTCCCGCAGGGCTGTCGTAAATTTTGAATGAAATAATAGATAGTGAAAAAAGATGAGCGGTCCCACCCATAATTCCCATGTGTAAGCGTGGAAGATTGTCGTGGTAACAGATGGAGAAAGGTCAGAGGTCAAATGGGAACCCCCGCATCTGTGCACACAATCAGCCTCCCAATCCCGAGTCTGGGGGGGGCAGGGCCGTGTCAGCACGCTGCTCATCATCATTATCATTTTAAAATATCGCGTGGCTCCTTCTTGCCTGAAAAACAGCCCCACTCCCACGTGCGAGGGCCATTATCTGTGATTGTGCAGCTCCGAACAAGCAATCACAAGGCCACGGAGGAGAAGAGAGAAAGAGAAAGAGACAGGCAGCGTGTTTTTCGTCCGCCGTGGACCGTGTGCTGCTCTGTTAATGTTTTCCTACCTAAAAGCAGGCAATCAGGCGAGCGTGTTGTAGTTATGAGTCATCCCGCTAACATTTAACCCCGGCATTAAGAATCCCCTTTTTTTGTTTTAATTACCACACTGACTAATGGTGCTTATTTGATTAACCTTCTGCTGAATGTGATTATTTAAAGGTTCCCCCCCCAAGTCTTTTTACTACCTGATGAAAAAGGTGTAACAGAATATGGCACATTGACTGAATCTGACACGCTTCTTGGGTTGTGGTGTTATTAAGTATCATATACCGGGACTGTGCTGTAGGAGGTGATGTGACTAGATACAAATCTGACAAACAGCACCTCCGGGGTGGGGGGGGGGATAGGGTTATTCTCTGCAGAGCATGGTGAATAGAGGTACCTGCTGTAATGAACAGTGTCTGCTCATTAATGCAGTTAAACTGCATTTGGATGCATCAGGAGTACTTGTAGGTTAGAGAAGAATGAGGGGCCGAGAACAGCAGTGGTTTGGTATATTTAATGTCCCGGATAATGATCGAAATCAGCGTGACTCATAGAGATTTCGCTTGTTATTTGCTGCTGTGTCTGTTTCCCTTATAGAAATTAGGTTACTTCTCTCCAGGTAAGGACTACAGTCAGGGACAATTCTAGGAATCGATCCGTAAGGGGGTCCCCAGTGATTAATTGGCTGATGATGAATAAAATTTGCATAACTGGGGGGGTACAGAATGTGTGTAGAAATATGGGACAAATCACTAAATGTATGTAGAAAAATTATATTTTTTTTGGGGGGTGGCTGAGACAAAAATAGATCCACCTATGCAGGGACATTTAAGTATATTAACTTCAAGATCAATTATTACTACAAATGATAGCAGGCAGTCTGTGAGGAGCCAGAATCCTCTTTGAGCAGGCAGTCTGTGAGGACCAGGAATTTTGGAATCTTCCTTGGGTAGGCAGTCTGTCTGGAGCCAGAATCCTCTTTGGACAGGTAGTCTGTGAGGAGCCAGAATCCTCTTTGGGCAGGTAGTCTGTGAGGAGCCAGAATCCTCTTTGGGCAGGTAGTCTTTGAGGAGCCGGAATCCTCTTTGGGCAGGCAGTCTGTGAAAAGCAAGAATCTTCTTTGGGCAGGCAGTCTGTGAGGAGCTGGAATCCTCTTTGGGCAGAAAGTGGCCCCTTTTCTGCATCCTTGAAAAGTCTAAAGATTTCTAGCTATTGTGACAGTAGACCCTTGTGCTCGACTTCCCTGCAGCCCAGAGGAATACCTCGCCACTGGCATGGCTGAGAGGTGATAAACCCCGGGGAGTCTGATTTTGGAGACCCCCAGGTTTGTAGATTACTGGGTCTGTTTGTAGTCTGTGATCACACCTTTACTATGGACATCCCGGCTACAGCTATATGTGTGCCAGGCCTCTGTACCCACAAGCCAGGGACAATAATTTTGCACCAACTCATTTAAAATACACCTGGTACTTTGTGTACTGCTAATAAAAAATGCCTTTTTCCAAGCAAATAAAGCATAAATATTATACAGCCGAGAATACAAGATTAGAGTTTTTTTTACGAGATCTTCAGATATTAAATTGATTTCTCTTTTACTATTGGCTGTAGAGAACTGCTGGTATTCTCAAGCTGTGCTTTTCAACCATCCAGCTCTTTGCCATAAACCTTCACCCAATGTCATGGTGAACATACGAGCTCTACATAGTGAGGGTGGGGCCAGGATATAGCCCCTCACATTGGAGCTGTGAAGCAGCAGTGTCCCTACTGAGCCTCCACATTGCCCTCAGCACTCAGCCCCGACAGCTAAATCAGATCTAGGGTTCCCATTTTGCCGTGATACGGCAGTGGACTTTCACTGACAGACCCCCCCATTTGTGATGACTGTAAAACCTGCGTTATTGGGTTACTGTGCTCCGTTACCTCCTGGACGAACCGACTGACGCCATTGGTTTAAACTGCCATCCCGTTTTTAGACCGAAATTACCCAGCTCAGTACAGGGAGATCTTACCTTTTCCTTGGATTTTCCCACTTTGTTTCTCAGGACGCTAAATCCACTGGCTCGGTCCTGTTTGCTCTGTACGCCATGATCATAAGCTCACAATCACATTATTTTGACAAGCAATATGCCTCCGGAGATTATACTACAAACACACACAATTTAATTGAGTACATCACCCCCCCCAGCCCCATTTCCAGGACAGCAGTACAAAGGCCGCATGATTTTCAAGGTGTACTGATTGTATTAATGGAACCATCACCTTTAGTACTGCGCATTAAGCGGGTTAAAAAAAAAAAGCAGATTTGCTGGGTTGCAGCTTAACCGGGATTTCACGAAGACTGCCCACGCTGATGTGAGTAAACACTCAGTAAAAATAAAAGCCCACTTGTTCATTACGGCAAGAAGTGGTAAAAGGCGCCAGGTCAAGGGGCTAATGCATCACACACAGCTCTTCATGTTTCTGTACAAGGTGTTGCGTCCATGTGCTGAAAAGCATGTTTTTAGATGGGATAAATATGTGAAAATCTTTCCCCTCTTGGCCATGGATCTCTTTCATTTGACTGCTGCCCCCCCTACTGCTGTGCTACTTCTACTTTCCATAACCATTTATCCAGTGAAATGCTGTGAAGTATCTGGATTCCAGAGGACGGTGAACCCAGAAGCGTCTGGCACAGATATGGGGAGAGCTTGTGAATTGGGGCCTATCATGGTCATCAGGTTAGCATGCCATGCCTGTCAACAGGAAGGTCAAAGCTTCAGATCCCAAAACTGGCAAAGTGATTTCACTTCTGGGCCCCTGAGTACGGCCCTTCACCCAAGGATTGCCTGACCTTTCCTTCTCAATCGTGCACAGCTTTGGATTAAGCCGTCCGCTAAATAAATAAAATGCAACTCCACACTTACAGATCTGGAATTGTAGGCGGGTTTAACAAAATCACCGGGGTGGAACAAGAACATCAGGCAGCCGTTTTCAGTTTAGCACAAAAACACACAAAAACAAAACAGGTGTCTGATCAGGAAAAAGGCCAGTAGCAGGGTCAAGGTCTCTTGTGTGCTTCGTGGATGAGAATGACAAAGATTAATCTTATGTAAGGATGACTTCCTCCTGCCTCTCCAGGCATGTAAACTGTCTTTCGTGACAAAATAGCCTGACACACATACAACTGACACTTTGACGCTGTGTTATCAGAGCATAAAATGACGTTGGTTCCTGCAAGCACACAACTCATAACAATGTATTGTAACTAGTACATATCCCCAGGCAATGTCTGTGGTGAGACTGGAACGACCGTCTACCTCACGCAAAGGAGCTACAATATAATGCTATACTTATACAGACACAGTGTAAGGCAGTCATCTCTCTGTGTTTTTGTACAATGTGTTTCCTGCTGTATAATGAATGATCAGTTATTGCCTTTTGATGTTATTATATGGTGATGCCATAACCTGTATATGGGAATGACAGTTACAGAATGACAGCATAAATCATATATGCATTTCTGGCATTACATATGCAGTGTAACAATATAATTAATTTTTTTTTATTATGTTAAATGATACATGTATAATCTGGTATACATGTAGACATGTTACGGGGCTGTGTTAATGGGGAGCAGGTTTAAACATTCAAGGCCAAACGCCTCCTTTAGCCTGAACTGGTTAGGCAGAAATTATATATATGATATGAAGGCTTAAATTCAATAAGCAAAACCATTTGGATTTTTCATTCGCACTGATTCACTTATTGCGTTTCTCACGGAGGTGCCTCTCACTGGGGTTTTATTAGAAACTGAGAGCATAAGCAGGAACACTTTGGTTTTCTTCTTATAATGCTTCCCACCAGTTTGGTATTGGACTCTGCCCTGGGGACTTCAGCCATCAATAATTGATCCTTACTAGAGGTGGATTGTTTCGGGCAGGGCTTGGCTCCCTAGGAACGGGTCCGATAGCGTTAAGCAAGCAGTCTGT
Organism: Hippopotamyrus pictus; assembly: GCA_026781145.1. Taxonomy (NCBI): domain Eukaryota; kingdom Metazoa; phylum Chordata; class Actinopteri; order Osteoglossiformes; family Mormyridae; genus Hippopotamyrus; species Hippopotamyrus pictus. The sequence goes on along the minus strand of JAODLC010000123.1, from coordinate 29,483,811 downwards.
GAGACGGACCTCCACAGCATCACAGTTTGTCTCCTGCTTCTTGAGAATTACGTCCGTCTTTGATGAGTCACACTGGGGCATCGGGTGCGATTTAAACGCAGAAAAGCACTCTTTTAACTATTCGACTGCTTCTTAGTCCGTAAGATTGCACGAGCAGATCAATGTGGCTCGCTCAGACGTGAAATTAATGCAGTCCAGCTACCCGTCAAGAATACAGATGCAGAACTTACTGCTTAAGTGTGACAAGAATCTTAATTCCATTGCATATGCTGGGGTTGTATTAAGAATAAAATATGCCTGCAATTGGTTTCAGATGTTAGGGAAGCTATTCATGCATGTGTTAATCAATTAATAAAAGGATTTACATGAACAAAAACTGAGTTTCAAGTGTCATTTTAATTTGTCTAAATGCCGCCTATGTCAGCATCCATTTCCATTTCCATCTTTCCGACTATAAAGCATTGCATTATGGGTTCGGGCCCCATTCAGCTCCAGCTAATCATGTGAATTTGTATCTCAGCATTCTCCTCTGGATGGGAACATCACTTTGAAACTTGGCCCTATTCAAACACTTCCTTCCCTCCCCATGATAAATAGGTTTCCATTTGTCCTCTTATGCCAGCATTCTGGGTTCAGCTCCATTTTGTCAGGGAGCAGTTGTGGACTTCTTTGGAGAAATCATACGATGATCATTGCACTACTGGGAGAAGATTCATAGTAATGGTGATGATGATCACACAGAATATGATTATTATGATTATTATGGCCGTTAGAGCTATTCTCATTTTAAACAGCCTGCTTTGTGATGAAATTCAAGATGAGGCCCCTGTAATGAAGTATTCTGTCTGTCCCGGAAGGGAGCCGCTTTCCCCTTTTTGTTCTTCCTTTTCCCACAGCTTAACTGCAGTTGGGAACCCAAGATGGCCGCTTTACCTACCAGGAAGGATCCGAACTCCAATGGCCATTTGTCATATTCTGTTAGCACGGACTGCTGTGCTGCAAGCGGTGGCCCATTCAGGGAGCTCTGAGCACGCCTATGAGGTGTCAATGCAGTGTTCAATGACAGAAAAACGATATACTATATCTATATACATACAGATACATAACCATGGCTGGATGTTTTCATGCTTTGATTGAAGTCAAAGTTGGTATATGACATGGGTTAGGCTTGAACCATAGCAAAGTTCATAGCAAAGTCATTTAGTAAAGTACTGATTTAGCTGAACAGGAATGAAGGAATAGGTAGAATGTATTTGTTTAAGTGGATTAATTTTAACCAATCGGTGGAGGGAAGTACATCCATAGATCGACATGAGCTCCAGAAGTAAAATGGGGTAAAATACATTCAGCCAAGAAGTGAGAGATCATCATCTCATCTGCTCCTGGGTGTATAACAATGCAAAATTAGTGAGTGGATGAAATTTTTAACGTACTGATATCACTGATCTATTTAATCTGTGTCACCTTCATCTGTTTAAGACTTACAGTATATCACTTATTAAATCTGAAAATAAACGGTGCTGCACTTTTGTTTACTTCTGGTGAAGCTCTTGTAGGGTTTCTGATTACAAGAGGCAACTTCCTGTCATCTTCCATAAGCATGGATCACAGCAAGCCTGGAGCTCATCCCAGAAAGCCTCGGACTCGAGGCAGGAGATACCCTGGAGGGCTGCCAGGCATTGCAGGCTACAGACTTGCTCACAAACTCACAGTCACACATCCTATGGACAGTTCAGAGGCAGCTGCAGAGGTGTGCTGAGCAAAGGGTTATCGCTCAGTGGTGGAGCACGTTCTCTGCATGTGTAAGGGCCTGGGTTCAAACCCCAGCATCTTCGTTTTCGCTCCTGAATGTGCTTTTCAGCTCAGACTTTCTGGTGCAGGTTTTTGAGGGAATAGTTTCACCCAAAAGCAACAACTAATCAACCGTGTCGAATAAATATCTTGTTAATAATAGTGTGAGTATTTGAATTGTAGAAATACCAGGTTTCCATTTGAGATAAACTTGCTATCTTGCATTGGGTCCTCACCTAAATCAGCAAGAAACTAGATAAGCAAGATGCTTTGATATTTATTAGTGTGAAGAACTTCTGTCTGTGAGAGCTACACCCAGACTCTGTAATATTATCAGTTAGACCACACACAGAATACTGTGTGCATCATACGTCAAAAGGATATGATTTTATTACAGCAAATTCTGCCAAGAGCAACAGAAATGATTCCTGGATTTGAAGAGTTTCCACGCAAGGCTAACTAATCCACTTAGTCTCAAGTAAAGGCGAATGAGGGTACGATTAAAAACCTCAACTACTTCAAGTTCAGTGGTGATTCTTGAGCAAGAGACTACAAATGGAAAACTCTTGGCGTCCAGCTTTGCAAGAACTTAAAATATATGGAATAAACACATAAATCACAACTGCATAATGAAGACTGCAAATACAAGTAAGCAATAAATGCAGTTCTAACAGCATTTATTTTTAGGTATTCAAATAAGTAAGATCAATGACTTCTATTTGGGAACACTGCTTATCATCCTAGGATTAAGAACGCTTCATTGTGATTACATTGTGTTTATGTAAGTCCTTGCTGAAGCCATCAAAGATCTCACATCTCACTAAAAATGTCAACAGAAAAATCAAGGTTCTGACACGCTGTTACGTTCGGCGGGTGAGCGAGCGGGTAAGCAGGCGCACAGAGCCGGATGGTCGGGGAAACGGGGCTTATTTGAAGACAGGAACTCACAGGACGGGCAAACATGGGGCAACACTACAATGACAAGTCTGGGGACGACTGACTCTGACAAGGACTAAATACAAAAGACAGAGCAAACTAACAAGGCACAGGCGAGAACAATCAGGTAAAAACACTGGGTAACGAGGTGGGCGTGGCACACGCCTTTCATGTCTGATTATAGGATAAACAGGATAGCAAAACATAACAGCAGGCTTCATGTAATGAAAAAGGAGAAATGAACCTTCTTTAGAAAGCGTTGTAGGAAGCCTCTGAATTTCTGGGATGGCTGACGAATGTTTGGAACATGTTTAGGGCTGAATCATTTGGAGTGTCCATAGTCAGCACTGCAGACTATGGACACTCCAAATGATTCAGCATTTCTTCCTGTGTTTTCTTTAACACAAAAGGTCACATAGTATTGACAAAAGCACGCTTACACCTGCAATGTTAATGTGAGAACAGACCAGCTGTGGTTTGGGGAGAGGGAACAATCCTACTCAGGCACAGTGCAAGACGACCGGCTGAGTCTGAGTAGCACCTAAGATGGACTCAGAAGCAAACATCCAGGCATTAATTGATGAAAAACATATATATGCCACTTCGTAGCATTTATGTGTACCTGACGCGTGGTTAATATATAATTTGTTCCTATAGTAGAGAAGTTTACTAAAACACACTACCTAGAGTCTTCACCTTTAAAAATCTGAAGACCAATCTGGATCACCTGAAGGATGTTTCTTGCTTGGAGGAAGTTTTTGGGAGACTTTTCCAGAGACTTTTTGTTATTTAAACTTTAAAACAGAGACAAATACAATGGAACAGAAGCTCTGTGTTCAATTTTACAGCTTTGATGGGAGCTTATGGCCGGAAACTGCTGCAGAAATGACTAATAACTTGGATGATTATGAATTAATCTCAATGCTCTCTGCCGAATGTGCCCTGCGGCGTCTTTACCGCTCTAATGGGACATGAGGAGATAGAGAGAGAACGAGGAGCAGGGAGGTGCTGCATTGAGAGGCGGGTGAGTGGGCGGTATCGAGAGGCTACCTTCCTCACTGCGTGCTTGTGAAGAGTCAACCTTTTGTCTTCTAATTCGCGGCAGCGAGCGAGCCACACACTCCTGCATTCCAGTGCCCTGTCGCTGCCCATTTTCAATCCCTCCTTCCATTACCCCCCCACCCCCACCCAAACTCCATACACGGCGGAAATGAATGCGTCACATCTGCAGAGGTTTATCCAATTTTCCCGGTGTGCTGAAGGTCTATTGAACAGCAGTTCTTTGGTGTCTAAAGCATCTCTTCAAGTTGAAGGAACAATGGGACTCGTTTTCAATAGGGGGCTTCAGAGAGGCCTGAATCATATTTCCTGGGGCAGCCCATTGTGAGATTGATTATGTCGAAGTACTTGAATGAAAGTCTTCATATTCTATTGAAGTACTAACTCAACGGAGTATATGGTTTAGGCCACAGGCTGGGGGTTTGAAAACCACAGTGGATCCATTGGATGCGTGCGTCTGACTGAAAGATGAAAAAAGACAAAACGGTCTGAGAATAAGACAAAAACACAAAAATGTTTACAAAAACAAGTTCGCTGTGACATGATACATAAAAAATGTCTGAGACACTCACACTCACTGAGCACGTTATTAGGAACACTGTGGTAATACTGAGCAGGGCCTCTCTTAGCTCTCTAAACAGCTTCAATTCTTGATGGGATGGATTCAGCACTGGTCATAGCCTATGTGGCGCCCTAGGCGAGCATCAACACTGGCGCCCCCAGTACGAGGCAAAGTAAAATTGCCTGGCAAGTCAGTGCCCCCTCAGAAGACAAAGTCTGCCAAGAAAACATTCCGCACGTGTCTCACGCCCTGCATTCCTACCCCCTTTCCCCAGTGTGGCTCTAATGATCCACCCCGTTACTTATTTGTCTTTCCTCTCATTTCAGCCCTCGTGGGCCTCACTCCAGCTGCCTCTCGTCTGCTCCCTCATCAGTAGTGTATAAGAGTGCCTCCCAGTCCTGTGCTCCCCAGTCCAGTCATTGATGTTACTGCCTGCTTATGCTCCTGAGTATGTTCTGCACCTTGTGCTCCTGCCTGATCCTCATCACCCCATTTTGACCCCTCCTGGTCCATTTGATTTGCCCTGTCCGTGTTGTGGTTTCCTTTGATTTCCCCCGACGCCTGCCTTTGCCTCTGTCCTTGCCCTTTATGTGACACCTAGTTGTGACACGTGACTCTAAAATTACACCTATTCATTGCACATTCCACTGACCTGCCAATTTGCAGAGTCTTTCCTAACCATTTTGGTGATTACCTGTATTTTTTTGTGTATGCCTTAATGTCCATGTCTTAAAATGGCATTTATATTATTCATATGTCTAAATATTTATATTCAATTTATTTTTCTTTTGCACTATGACCAACATTTTCTGTGACAGTTTTGGCAGGAAAGTGATATCAGTGCATACCCTCTGTATGGAGCCCAAGTGAGGCCATAGACAGCTTTATATTTTTGTTTATTTAGTTTAACATTTCCACAAAATGCTTAATCGAGCACATGATGTCCACACAATTATTTTGTGCTCTTAGTTTGCTATTTTGATCTCTGAAATTAATTTTTAATTAAAATAAATTTCATGTATTGATTAATCGTTCTTTGAAAATACCACCACAATGCCAGAAGTCTGAGTGAAGTGTGTAATTACTATGGGTTTTATGGTAGCAAATTAATTCCCTCAAATCTTTGTAATAATGCATGATATATCTGCCAGTCCGACCCCGTTAGACCTGGCTGTTCTCCAAACAAAGCTTCTAATTCTGTGCTGGAAATGACATTATGGTCATTTAATTCTTAATGCTATGCATGGTAATAACCAACACATGTATACATCTTTATAATAATGCATAATATGTCTCCCATTCCAAATTTATTCTCCTTTACTTTGATTGAATGGACAAAAACTATACTTTGTGGTCATTTAGTTACCTTTTACATATTTATGTCAGCAGCTGAAGCCTCGGATATTTTCTCTATAGTTCCGAACTTGTCTTGCCGGCTGTAAGTTGCGTTCTCTTTGGAGTAGTAATAGGTTAGCAGTACTGTCACACACTTTCAACATGTTTGACCATTTGGATGTTGGAATCCGACTCTCAGCAATCCCCCTGGTCCTTCTCCCCTCCATCCTCCATACCTCTGCAGGACTGCTGTTCAACTGTCTCATTCTGAATCTCACAAAATGCACATACACATACACACACACACACTAACTCCGATTACGTTCCTTGGTCTCTCCAGGTTTTTCAAACACTTATTTGGACATGAGAAGTAAAACTTTTATTGACATTACAGATAACCTGGTTAACCTACACTGTCAGAAAAAAGTCCCAATTTGTGCCTTTGTGGGTCACTGGAGCTGAACCCTCAAGGGTCTACCAGCTGTACCAAAGCTGTCTAATTTAAGGTAGAGAAATCGACTGAGGAACCGTTCTGTATCATTGGGTACTTTAACGTTGTTTTTACCATGAGGAACAAAACTATATCAGGGCTGTACCTTTTTATGTAACAGTGTAAGTACTGTGTTATTTAACTAAGTTGTAGCTAATCTGTATACAGTCTGAGGTCACCACCATTTGTTATCAGGCAGATTAGCCTACTGAAAAATAGCTATGTTAGCTGGCTAATGTTAATAGCTAAATATGTTAGCTGGCTAATGTTAGTAGCTAAATATGTTACCTGGCTAATTTTAGAGCCAGCTGTTCTACTCAGTAAAATCCAATGACTTGTATAATAATAAAAGGATACAGTTTTGTTTTCTGCTACATTTATTTTTTGTGTATTTACTTCTGGCTTATTTAAGGCTAGCTAGGTGTTGATGGACATCAGCTGCTCGCTGGAGTGCTGGAGCAGGAACTGAGGGGGCAGTTCAGCAGGAAGTAGTAGCTACAGGGAGATCAGTAATCTCATTCTACGTTTCAAGGCTGAAATGATGAAATGGGAAAACCAGCCATTTTCTCGTATTAGTCAGTTGCGTTTAAAATGAAGCCAATCAAAATTCTGACAAAAAATGTTCACGTACGGTAACTCATATGGGCAAAATATAACAGCAAAAACGAAAACACAACAGCATTAACAAAACTCAACAGCAAAAACGAAAACACAACAGCAAATACAATGAGATTAACACTAAATGGAGAGGGTAGGGCCTGTCTGAGCATCCATTCCTTCTTGCTTCCCTCTCTTGAGGTCTGTGATGCTGACAGACTGCTCTGTCCCATGTTCACTGCTGGTGTCCAGTCAATTTTGCCATATATAGCTACAGGTTTACCCAAAAGGATAAGAATGGCGTTTAGGGTGTGTCCACTTCATATACTAAAAACCCAACAATTTTACGACATCAGCTTACTGCTCATATATTTTGTGGCACAAGAAGCTATGAAATTTCACATTAAGTTACATCAGATCAAACCAGATGTTGTAACAAATTTCTTATTTTTCCCTGTTTGTTTTCTCACCCTTCATGGCCCTTTTGGTTTGGTGTGTTTCTCCAGTGTGTCTTTTTAGTTATACTCAATAAACCCTTGTTGTCTCAAAGCCTCCAGTGCAACGACACCCTCTTCCCCTTCACAATATCCTCATGACTTACAGCAAGCAGCTCACAATCTTCAGAGTCTTTTGCTTTCAGTGTCTGTGGGTCACATCCAGTAATATCAGTTTCCTCTTTATATCTTTTGCTTGCTTCTGGCAGTAGCTCACTAATGTATACAGAGTAGTCCATTACTATGAATAACAAATGCACCAAGATGGTGATAGGAGGTAATTGCAACCCTCCTGTGATAGTCATACCCCATGTCCAATCAGAATCGAGCATGGGATGTTTATGAAGGACCTACTGTCACGCTGCGGGAAGGACGGAGGCGAAGGCAGACATCGGGGAAAAGTAAAGGGACTTTATTACCAACATAACACAACATGTAAGGCAAATGGAAATCACAACCTAATCAAAATCAAAACCTCTGCTAAAATCACCCCATTATTTCCAGCAGCCATACAGTACACCCATGTATTTTTGACTACTAGCATACCTCATATAGCTAATCGATATCTCATTGACTTTTTAAACTAATTAAGTTAATTAAGTGAGCTGGTGGTGAAATTTAAGAAACACATGGAATGGCTGAGGGGCCCCTGAGGAGAGGTTTGGGACCTGAAGCGGTGTTCATCTAGCCATCCAACAAGATATCAGGAACTTTTTGGGCAGGAGCGGATTAAGGTGTACAGAGGCCCCTAGGCTACAATAGTCTGTGGGCCCCCCAACCCCGCCCCCCTCCGCGC
>JAODLC010000123.1:29454945-29474558 GCA_026781145.1 Hippopotamyrus pictus | reverse complement strand
TATAATGTGAAGTGGGAATAGGATTCATCAAAAATTACATTGAGTAAACGGAGTAATACTAACATATAGAATTTTCCTGTTTGCAAGGTTAAGCATGTTATCAACTCATCCTTTTGTTTACTATTACTATGCTGCTTCAGTTTTGGTACAATTTGTCTCAAAATTTCATCATTCAAGCGCTGAAAAAGATCCGTTGAAAACTTTTTGAGATATTGCCCTAATGGGATCAAGTGTCTGAAATTACCATTGGATAAATGGCTTTACCATGTACTCGGACCCCACACTTCACTCACATCTGTGCATAAATGTGTGTATGAGTGTGTCTAAAAAGGAGGGTGATCAACCACATTTAACCATTCAAAAGGTGAGTTCAAGCATCAAGTAAGATAAAGTCACTTGTTCACCAATATTCCAAAGGATTTTGCAATAAATACTTTGATTTGTGTAAATACCGTTTTTGTTTATTGTAGCTAGTCCTTTGTATATACTGTAAATAAGAATGCTCACTTTTTTAGGGGGGGGGCATCAAGCGCTTTTATTGTATTTTATTTATTGTATTGTATCACCCTGTGTAGATACCATTAGTGTATCTGTTACAGTTCTTTCATGTCTCATAAAATTTTGGTCACAGTGAGAATTAAATGGAATATCTATATTTAAACATATAAAAATATAAATAATATAAATGATATTTCCAAACATGGACATTAAATTTCACACCCTGCTCATCCGATCCTCCTGTGTGCCACGCCCCCCTCGTTAACCTCGTGTGGATTCCCCGTATTTGCCAGCTGTTTCTAGTTGTTTTCATTAGTTTGGTGTATTTAAGTCCACGTCAGAGTATGTTTCCCTAGTCCTGTCATTGTATTGTTTCAATGCTCCTGTTTCGTATGCCTCTCTGTGTGCCTATTAAAACCCCTTCACCCAAGCTCTCATCTCCTTCTCCTGCTTCCCTGGTCTGAGCTCGCCAGGTCGTGACATTAAAACGCACAAAAGAATACAAGTAACCTACTTGATGGGGACAGATTCTGCAAAAATAGTGGACTGTGCAATGAATAAGTATACATTCAGACTGGCATGGCAACAAAGACTCACAGCATTCAGGTAAAAAGATATTTATTAACATTGACATTTTCAGGTGATCCATCCAGTACTTATAAAAACCATAGAAGTTGGCGAGTGTGGGACGAGGACAGCTTAGAAAGCCAAATGACAGGGCTGTCTGGGGAATACATTGCTGTCAGCAGCACCAAATGTACTTAAACAGATAACTTCATAACATAATCTTTTCATTGGTCAGTTAGATGCCAGACTATATCAGTAGACAGAGGAGAATGGGAGTATCCCATCTATGGAAATAGGAAAAGTCATGATTGTCAGAAAGTGGACATGAACACTTTCCATCATGATGACAGTGACAGTATGAATTCCTCATCCAGGGAATATAATAACTGCACACGCACTCTTCCTGTAATTGTCTGACAAATTGTCCTGCTGGGTTTGATTTCTGCTGTTCTGCTTTAACTCGCTTTAGAGTAGTCATCCATTCATATTCTGGAAGCTACAGGCACGAGGAAGGGAATAACCCAGGGTGGGGCACCAACCCATTGCAGGGCACAGAAACGAGCCAGCCGGAGAATTGCAGCGGAGTCCAGAGAATCCAGAGGAAACCCGGGAGAACATGCAAACTCCACACACATAGAGCTGGGTCAGGAAATCGAACCCTGGTTTCTATGTGGCAATAGCACTAAGCAAAGTGTCACCATTCCACCCCAGAAGTAGTGCAGAGAATGCTAAGTAGCAAGCAATCAACTGATTGTTGCTTTTACCCATTCCTACTCAATAATGGTGCTTATGGTCAAATTCTGCATCCTGCTACAGGGAATACAAGCCTGGATGGTACTGTGAGGGTGGATAGATGGCTCATCACTTTACTGTGATATTTAATGTCAGGTAGACATGTGGGGGCTGACGTGTGAAAACCAAGCAGAAAGCGATCTCTTGAGGGCCTGCAGTCCATAAATCACGAGAGAAGGAGCATTTCGGCCATCGGCCTTCCTGTGCTGGAAAGGGCGTTATGTTTCAAGGGGGAAATAACTGCAGATGTAAAAAGTCTGCTAAGATGGCAGGTTTTTGTGTGATAAAAAAAATGAATCCAAAATAAATCATGTCAGAACTTATTCTACCTTTATTGCAAAATTGCAATCTGTACAAAGAAGGTAAAAATAAATCAGAAACTGTTTAGAGTGAAAATAAAAGCCATGTAAAAACCTGGCTGCATGATTGTGCACACCAGAATCAACCAATCACATTCAGTCTCATCTTACACAGTAGTTACTATATACCTAACATCAACAGATATGGGTGAACATTTTTTTTGTTGGATCAAGAACGACGTCCCTTCTGTTTATTTACATATAAACTGCTTGGTCATATGCATGTCAGAAGATTTGTCCTGACAGCCATTAAATCTGCGCCATTGTGATCCACTGCAGGTTCTTATCTTGAGGTAGGTTCTGAGTGGACTCTTTTACAGAATAATCACCCTTCATTTCTCTTCCATAAAAAAATCTAATATTCCACGACCTTAGATTCTGAATTGTACCAGTAATGTTTCTGAGGCGCTGAACATAAAACACTCAGCGCTGGCTAATCCCAACCTTGCATTAACCTGCTAATAGATGTTTGTTTCTGCAAGTACTCAGCTCATTATTAACTGCAAACTGTTCAGTATCATAACAGATGTACCACACACTGAAACGGTTATTTTCAATGCATATTTTTTTTTAATACTTGACTAGTTTCTCTATAGTCACATGACTGCTTTTATGTTGAATTTATATTTCATGTCATTTCATTTATTTAACAGACCCTTTTTTGTCCAAAGCAATGTACGAATGAGGATCAGAGAGTAAGGTCAGCCAATCCCTGGAGCAACTGGGGTCAGGGGCCTTGCTCAACAGCCTATCGATGAAACTCCTGAGCCGAGCGATTTGAACCTGTCAGTTTCTGATAACGAGCATTAAGTCCTAAGCCGCACACCCTGGAAATGAGTAAATAAATGTTTTTTGGACACTGGCCCTGAAAATGCTCTGGATGAAGATGAACTTGACCCAATTGTGATCAGGTGCAGAAAAAAAGGACTCAGGAGGGGATCGAAACTAAAGATCAGGAACTTTAATTGGCCAGGTAAAATCAGTGTCAACAATTCAAGTCAGAACCACAGTGGGCAAAACGTCAGGCAGAGTGGAGGTTGGTAAACTGGGGAAGGTCAGACAATGGGCGAACAGACAAATTAAGAGACAAGGCAATCTCTCATTCTAGGGACAGAGTGGGACCAGAAAAGTCACACAGGAACAAAACGCTCAAACTCTCTGAAACCTGGAAATATCTTGTGCCGGTGAATGGATCCCAGGGACTGAAATCATGCATGAAGTGAGTAATAAAATGAACCACAGCTGGGAGGAAGCATGGAAGGCAGCAGTGAGCATAAAGCTAGTGGTGGAAAGTAACTATGTACAATTAGTTACTGTACTTAAGTACATTTTTCACATAACTATAATTAAGTAGATTTAGCCACAGACACTTTTGACTTTTGCTCAAAATATTTATGCGCTACATATCTGCTTAATGTCGTGTTACATTTTACAATCACAATGCCTGAACTTTTGCATTAGCAAAATATACATACTATAGACACACTTAATGGCATGTTATCTAGTTGCATCTGGGAGTACATGTTCAAGTACTTTTACTATAATATCTTATATTGATAAGCAAGTATTTACTTACTTTTACTTAAGTATAAAGGCCAAGTAATTTTACTCAAGTAAATTGAGTACTCCCTCCACCACTGCCTAAGGCAAGGGGTGAACCAAGCTTCCCTGATTGGGCGGAGTATTCTGGCGGTGATTCCCTGCAGGGCATCTCTGACATGGTGGGAAATCCCTGCATAGGAGGTGTGACATGGACGGGGTTTCCCCGGGTTGAGAAAGTGTGTTTGTGTGTAGTGGGTGAGGGTACTGCCAGTGGGTGAGGGTACTGTCAGTGATACCTCTTATAGGGTACAAAAGTGTCCTCCAATACTGACTGAAGAAATCTCAACCATCGTTCACATACTTAGATAGGTGCTCGAATGCTTATATTTAAACGTCATGTGGCCGTTCTGTGCCAGCTTGTTTGGGATTGTGTGCGGGAAAGCCCATCTCTGACCCTGCAGTAATGCTGTGGACCTTAGCAGGCAGAAGAGAGGATTGTTGAATACTGATCTGACCTGCTCACCAGCCTTGCATTTTACCTTTCTCAAGACCACCCTTCACTGTGACGCGGTGACGTCCAAGGGGTTCAGATGCATTTATTATACAGTTCGTTCTTACAGTCTGAGAGGAGAATCGGCTTTTATTTATGCATTCTGCCCATCGCTCCTCAGAAATGCATCTTTTGCCTAAGCTCTATTATTTGCATCTGTTAGCAAAATTAATTTTTGTCTGCGCCACATTCACATTTCCGTTTGTTGTTGGTTTCTGCCTTTCCTTATCACCTCTATTTTAACATATTACTTGCAATTTATCTTGTCAACCTCCTCTCTCTCCTTATTACTATACATAAGGTTCATACATAAGGTTCATACATAAGGTTCATACATAAGGTTTTTCATTGACATCATCCTTTACTCCAACTGTCACAGCAAACATTCACAGTTAATCATGATTCTCACAGCAAATATATATAAATGGAAATAGAGGTAATCTGAAATAGGACAGGTAAACAACGACTAGTCCAGGGGTATTTCCATTAATAGGCATCTGACAGACCAATGCATTCCCAGCTACCTAATTCCTGAATTTTTTAAATCTTTGGTAAATGGTGACTAATTGATTCACTCCCAAATGCCCAACCGTTTCAAAATGATCAAAAATGATCATTCACCCAGCTCTGGACATGCCATCTGGCAGACCGGATACATTCCCTCTTGGCGGATGGGTGTGGGGGCAGGCAAAATTTATCATGCCACCCCCCCCAGCTTAGCAAAATTTACCATGTAGCCATGAAGGACCCCAATGTCCAGAGCTGAATTTTAGTTCCAGTCCAGCCCTGCATTCACTTCAGCAGAAATTTTAGAGGTACATGTTTTTTTTACAAGATCATTGATAATGAAGCTTGATTAAGGTAATGATTATGATCAATTTACCCATGTACCAGGCACTTAACCTGGTTAGGGTTGCTGAGTAATTGTGAGACTGTGATATGATTAATTGTATAAAATCAATCTTCAAATTATACTGATCCATTAAACATTAAGTGCTCCTGCAGTAAAGCACATGCTATCTTTGCTATTCTTCTCCCGCTTCTTCTAGGGTCTCCCCCAGCACAGGATATGCACGCCAACTGAGGAGAGGAGGAGAGATCCTGCCCCAGCAGTCACACCCCTCTACTGGCATCTCACGCATTTCGCCAAGGCTGTGCTCCTCACAGAGATAGGTGTCTCTGCAGAGGGATGGGGTTAGAGAGACCCAGCTGACAGAAGAGCAGAGATTAGCAGCGTTTCCTGGGCCTCCTCCCTGCAGACAGCCGATGAAGTGCAACGGGCACTGGACTGAAATCTCCTACATGCAGTGAACATGCAGTGAACATGCAGTGAACACCTCGCTTTGACGTCGGAGCCACCAGGGAAGATGGGGTTGAAAATGACAACCATGATCATGATGAACAACACCTAGAAGACGGAGGCTTCCTTGGGCTTGTAATGAACATCTTCTTTCAGTTCATGCAGTTCTTGGAACGCTGGAGTAAATACACTGTCACCATAACAACAACTGGGAGTATTAATAGTAAATGAAGATAATTAGCCCTTCCAAAATCCTGCCATGATTTTCATGTGACATTTTGCAGTTGAATGAGCAACAATGATCCTTTAGCTGATACTTTATTGTTGATTCATCATTAGAATGATCTGCGCTCAGTCCTTAGGGCATTCTGCCAGTTAGCCTCCCACTCACGGCCACTGACGTTGATTTAAATGGACTTTGGTCTGCCCGGCTTGTCTTGGAGGTGCTACTGACAGATATCGGGTGGGCAAATATTGACTGCAACACATCTGATCTCCCAGGCTTACTTAGCCTTGAATGACGAGTGAAGACATGAAGATGCTGGAGATCAAAAATAAAGCTGCACATGGAAATATAGATGCATTTTAATTTATAGTGCACGAATTTTCTAGTGCATGGGAACTAGCTGATGTCACCAAGACTTATTTGGGAAAGTTAATAATGCCTGTGTGCCAGCGATGATTTATGTAGAGGTAACTTTTTGGAGAAGGATTTACGACTTCCCTCCGTGACATTTGTCAGCCAGAGTGGCTCAGACTACAGAAATGCGCCCTGAAAAGAGAAAAACATCATTAGGGAAATGAATCGTCCCTGTTTAAGTTCTGCTGGAGGACAGTTATTAGCTTTTTGATGAACTGTGCCAATGTGGATGTCGCTGCATTTATTACTGCAAGCATTGTATAATGACAGTATTAACTCCCCACAACAAGGTGCCTGTCCTGTTTACTGCACGCAGTTGTCCAGGGATCCGTATTTCTGTACCACCTGGCCTTAACCGTTTATGTCTCAGGTCTACATTTAGACACTTCTGCCCGTTTGACTCTGACAGCACATGGTTGGGCACGGAGGGTTTCGAGGTTACCGTGTGTCATAGTCTGGCTGTGTACGGTCGAAAACATATGACAGTCCTGAGATGTGGTAACTCAAACATATAAAGATGGCCGTTATTGCTAAGAAACCAGTGTATGGCACCAGGAGGGCAGGGAATACAATTTTAATAATCCTTTCTAACAGGCATTGACATTAATTATAAAGATGAATGACAGGTAGCAGGGTATCTCAGTGGGTATTACTGACAATACTGGGTTTGAATCCTGTCTCTGATTTCTTACCCCAGTCGTAAGTGCCCTTAGTGTGTAACTGCAGGTACTTCAATATGCCCTGCGACGCACTGGCTTCTTGTCCAGGGTGTCCTCTACGCCTTCCTTCCTAGGATATGCTACAGGCGTACCACAACCTTGTACTAGATAAACAATATTGGAAGATGGATGGATGGATAATGAGGCCGCGTGTCTGCACTGAATCTCCCTTTTTCACCTCCGATTTCCTTGTTCTATATTAATTGCAAAGTTGGATAAAAGTCATCGCATGTCCTTCCAGCTCATTATTATGGGAAAAAGACAAAGCTAAATGGTTTCGATCAGTATCTCATTTGCCCCCGTGAAAAGAAAGGAAAAGCAGAGCATATTAAATGTTCATATTTTGTATCTAGGGGCTTGTCATTGGTGGGAACATGATTGGTTGGAATGGAGAGTAGGGACATGCTCTGCCAACATCGTGGGATTTGCGCCTGTGTTTAGCAGGGTTGGGGATTCTGGGCTGATGTAGCGCGTTGCCGCACCCACCACATGGCAAAACTCCTCGGGATCCTGGCTGGGACCCCCCCAGGCCGACACACAGTCCAGCATCCATCTGCCGCAGCCTGGTGTTACGTGGGCGTCCCCTTGGCCTGGTTCAGCCGCTCGGGCCCTCAGCAATGAGGATCCTGGGCGCCGGATCACCCTCAGGGAAACGCGCCGCATGGCTGCAGTGCCGTAACTGACGCTCCCTCACAATGCAGGTAATGCGCCTCATTCGGGACTCCAAGTCAAACCAGCGGTACCCAAGGGTTCTTGAGGAAACACCAATGATGAAAGCAAACCTATGCCCCTGTGGTACAGTGACTCCTGCTGCCACAGGTGACATCACACCACAAATCTGTTGATATATTAGTACGCAAGTTCAATACAACGCGGAATCGCATTTGTATTTGTGCGATTTTCAGTTGGAGAGAAAAGCACTACCCGAACGACAACGTGATATGATCTAAGTGATTTACACTACATGCATTCAAAAACAGCTGTCCAAGTGAATGATAGTGATTTGTGAATGAATCATTCTTTTAAAACAGTTCTTTTCAGTGAATTGGTTGAACTGTCTTGAGACTCGTAAGACCCATAGGAGATGTTTACCATATCATTTATTAATGTATTATTATTATTATTTCTTATTTAAAATGCATATAGTTACATTATTGGCCACTATTTTTATTATTTAATTCATTTTGTTTCCTCTAAGTTACTCATTTTAGGATTTGCAGTCCTGTAACCTTACTTTCCCCATTGGATATGTGTATTTTAGTGAACACAAGGTTTTTCAGAAATGCAATAGTCACATCGTAGCATGACTGACTGTAATTTGATTTAAATACCATCAAGGATTATGAGACGAGTTGCCTCAGTATGACTCACATTTTTAGGGGAGCAAAGACAGCAGTTTATAGAAAGATTCTAGATTTCCTTCTTCTATTTGCCATTTTAGAGGTATACTCATTACTTTGTGACTGATGATGACTGGCTGCAAACCAACTGTAAACCACCAGGGGGTGATCAGCACCACACAGGCCAAAGGTAACCGTGGCTCCCTCACCACTGGCCTCAAAGAATGATAACGGGACATGGCTGGTGTCTAATAATTATCCCAACCAGGGGTTGTGGCTAGAGGAGGTCCATGTGCCAGGAAGAGGACCAAGAAGGGAAGAAGAAAGGGGTACACCAGAGGTGTTTGTAGATTAATGTTGGAGGATGACCACCTTAAATGCACTGCCACCCCCCCCCTTTGTAAAGTTCCCACTGGCTGCCTCTCTTCTCCTTGCGTATGTGCATGGTGACGTGAGAGTCGTCCCTGCTGCCACGGAACACATTGCTCCTCGCAAAAGTGAGGCATGGAGCATCTGACCCAGAAGGTGAGCAACCCACCACCACTGATATCCCCTATGCTGAGCTGTTCCAGCAGGTGATACACGCAGGGTCATTTGCCGAAGATCAATGACAGGATGGCTGCCTCAAACACTGCTTGGGTCATCAGGTCCTGAGGATCGCGTGGGTACAGAGGATACCTGGCAAATAGCTAATACCTCGACAAAGAAGGGCTCCTCTGCTACTCTGTCGTCTGGTAAGATGAAAGAAAGGATCTGCTGAGAGAAGTGAGTATGGAGCTGGACCACTCCCACACCATAGCTGGGTATCTAGAAGCCCACAACCTAGAGGAGTAGATCCGGGACCATTTCCATTGACCAGGAATGAATGCCACCATCAAGGACTTCTCACGAGCACGGTGTACAATAACCCGGCTCATGAAGGACATCTCCTCAAAGTCCACCACCTCCATACCCCTGTGTACCAGACAGATGGCCTTGTCAAATATTTTCTCTAAAGGACTCAAGCAAATGGTCTTGTGTGTTATCGACCTGGACAGCCATAACTGGGATGTAAATCGCGGAACACTCCCAGGAGATAAGGGAGAGGATTGAGAAAGTCATGCTGATCGTCAACGAGCGCATGAAGCAGACTCAACAGGCTCTCTAACCTAGAGAGTACAGCCTTGGCAATCGTGTCCTCGTCCCAAATGTCTCCTGTAGGTTCATGGTCACCCGTCTGGGGTTTCACAAAGCAGAGGAAAATGTAGGCTTTGTAAATGAATGTGTTTGACAGCCTGGCTTCTGTTTTTCAGAGCAAGTTCACCATGTCAACCACATAGGAAAGGACCTTATCCCATTGCACGCCCCCAACCGTGTGTGTCATGCTCAGAGGCGCAGGACCCCAGTGTGGTGCTGGGATAAATACTGTGATGCCACACATGACTGCAAACCCACCACCTACCACCAGGGAATGATCAGCACTATGTCGGCCAATGGTAACCATAGTTTCCTCACTGTTGGCCTCAAAGGGTGTTAACAGAACAGAGCTTGTGTCCAGTAACTGTCCCAACCAGAAGGTATATGCATGGCACATTCCTGCTTCAGGACTTAAAGCTCACCACCAAAGAGGGAAGGAAGAGGCACAGAAACAGTGTCTGTTTCTACTCCCCAGGTGAACATTATGGGGGGATTGCCTGTTTTTTATATGTAAGTTTTCCCTTTGTTTTTCCTAGTAAAACCTGCCCCTGGGGTGGTGGATTTTCTCACATCTCCATCTCTTGAGCCTTGTCACCCACCACAATTTGCACATCTTAAAAGTCATTTTTGTTTTGCCCATCTGCCGGTTTTTGGACTTAAAATAAATAATAAAATATTTTTGTTTCTTTGACAGCGTTTTCCATTTTGGGGATGGGGGTAGATTTTGGTTTTCAGTAAAGGCTCTACATGCCTAATGACAGATAAAGTGCTTTCTGGCAAGTGTCTCCAAAAAGCCAAGTACAAACGGGAACAGCGGACAACAACATACACCCCCACTGGGGCTCATTCTTTCGATTTACCCATGTTTGGGATTGTCTCTTATTGTACCTGGAGGATATGCAATGCCCCCCATTTGCTCAGTAAACCTAGTGTTCCACATGTTAGGTAGAAACCAAGCAAAAAAAAAATGGAAAATTCTGGCATGCCATGGAAACTTAGTTAGGGTGCTGGGGCATTAATGAGCGGGCAGAGATAGCTGGGGGTGTCAGCATTTGTCTGTTTTTTTGTTCTGCTGCCCATGACATTCTAACACTCTGCTCCACTTTCCTTAGGAAGCCATCATGAGACCGGCAGATGGGGGGGGGGCACTTTATGCTTGCCCCACTTCTTCACCCCCAAGAGTCGAATCCATTGGCATGTCAGTGCTTCATCGACAGCTGGAAGCCTCCCTTGCCCCCCCCCCCCCCTTTAAACTGCAGCACTCTTGTGGAGCCCTGTGAGTCCTCTACAACACCCCCCGCCTCCCCAGGCTTAAGGCTTCAGTGAGATCTTCAACTATTCACGTCCACGTGCATTTTTCTCCACCACAATCAACACGCACGCTGCATTCACAACACCACCACCCCCAGACTTGAACTCTTCATTTATTTATTTATTCTTTGACTGTTGTTCATTTCTAAGGTGGGTCATTAAAGACTGCAGCACTGCGATGCATCATGTACCCAGTGCATGCATGACCCTGGAAAATGGGCCTCGTGAAACAGGCTCTTTCCCCAGGTGATAAAAGCAGGCAGCTTGCAGCCCAGGTTAGAATCCCTTCCCCCCACCCTCCTTATCTGAAGGGCCAGGGGTTCAAATCCCTGGTATCAGTTGCTACGGAAATGTAATGTTACCACAAAGTCAAAAGAAATGTATAACAGTTGCAGAGACTGGAGGTGGCATCTTGCAGTTTAATGAGGGAGCATTGTATCGCACTGGATGGATACAGATGGGGCGATGGAGTTTAGCGAGGACAGATACCCGCATAAGCATCAGTTTGACAGACATGGCCACAGATATAGCCACTCACATCCATGTTTACTAATTAAATATCCGTAATTTCTCAATTAAGGAATTTTATAGAGTAGGAAAAAATAGTGCCAACCTTAGATAAGCTCAAAGCAGGGGCCGGACTTCTGCAGTGACACTGCTGCAGTGAAAGTGCTTCTTGGAGCGGAGGAATGGCGTTGATCAAGGCCCACAGGTCCGCAACTGTAGTTGGCAACAGCGCCGCCATCAGGAAAATGCATTTCCCACGTGGTGCAACAGAAACAAAGACATGCAATAAAGCTGATGCCCTCCTGAGCTGGAATCAGACACAGTCCATGGCAGGGGGAGCCACGGACCACTGGACCAGCACTGGATGTTTGCTTTGCAGATTTCCCCTGTGCCCCCACTTTGAGGGTTCGGCCAATCACAAAGACACATTTTCCCTTTATTGCAATTCTGATTGGCTACAAAATATATAAAATCATTGTCTTCTCATGAATGAAAAATCTGTAAAAGAGTGTAGACACCCATCTGAAATCTATAATTGCCCCCCTTCCAAACGAATCTAGCCCCTAGCCAATAGTCCTATAAGATTCTTTTCATGTAAATGACCTTTGAATGCTCAGATGGCTGCAGATTTTACACTCTTTGAGCTTCAACTAAGGCTATCCAAGTATATTAGCTTGGTTGGACGTGACACTAATTTATTTATGAGGAGAATATTTTGCAGAGAAGCACTTCATGGCATTAGCACGTCCTAGTGTTCGTCACAAGCTCCCACCCGGAAGATGAAGATGAAAACGGGCTTCTGAAGAGGCCTGCGATAGCCCTGGGTGGTGTTTCACAGCCATGATCATTATGAAGGTCCTTGGGTCCCTCACCTTCATGTCTCCTAGGTACCATCCAGGATGCTCTGGATTCCCCCGTTAATTAAAGATGCGCCTGACTCACTCTTTGGTTCCATTGAATTTAAATATGATCTGATCCCCCCCCCCCCACAAGGCATGACATTTTAAACCCCAATGGGGAATAAGAAGTGCTTGAAAGGTCAAAAACTAAACAATGGAATCGGAAATTTATGTTTTAAAAGGTGAGGCGGTATTTTTTCTGGATTCATCCAGGCCAACATTTCACGGGTCCTGCGTATATTAAATAATAACTTCCACTTGACATGTCTGATGTAGCAGCATATGACATTCCGGGAAACCAAGTGAGAAGTTAATAACCAGACATGCCGGGCGTTTGTTAACAAGCTTCTGTGCTGATTTCTTTTTTTTTCAGCAATGAATTCTCAATGACCTTTATCCTACTAAAGGTGCTGCAGTATGGAAAAATCAGCTGATCCAAGCTGAATAACATTCAGGGCATGTGACTGCTTTCATCACTGAACCCCTCATTATCTCCTTAACAACTTGTATTTTTTTGAAAACTGTTGTAATACAATTCCAGCCAATCGTATGGTAGTCTTTTAAGAATGGACAACCTAGGCACATGCTACTGTTCTGGTAATATCACGGAAGATAGAATACGTGGACAAAAAGTATTGGGACACTTGGCCATTACACCCACAAGCACTTTTATTCTTATTCCCACTCTAAATCCAAAGGCATCAATATGGAGTTGGCCCCCCCTTTGCAGCTATAATGACTATTCTGGAAAGGTTTTCCAGAAGATTTTGGCGTGTGGAATTTTTGCCCATTCATCCAGGAGGGTATTTGTGGGGTCAGACACTGATGTTGGACATGAAGGTCTGACTCACCATCTCTGTTTTAGTTCACTGCAAAGGTGTTCGCTAGGGTTGAGATCAGTGTTCTGTGTGAGCCAGTCAAGTTCTTCCACACCAAACTCACCCAACCATGTCTTTATGGATCTTGCTTTGTGCACTGGGGCACAGTCATGCTGGGACTGAAAAGGGCCTTCCACAAACTGTTCCCACAAAGATGGAAGCATAGAATTGTTCAAAATGCCTTGGAATGATGAAGCATTAAGAGTTCCCTTCATTTAGTTAGCATGTTGAAAATTCCTGTTAGTCCCAGACACCCTGCTCTATCAAAGACTTACTTGTTTTTACATAAAGTAAATTCTGATATTATTAAGCATTTGGCAAATGCCTGACCAGAGAATGGCATGCATTATCTTTTTAGCACCTTTCTAAACAGTTGACTTCATGTGTTTTCTGTTCGTGATGAAGCACGATGTTCATGCTAAACAAGGTACTGGAACGCGAAAAGATTCACTGGACACTGGGAAGGGAGGAATGTATGGGAACCGTTTTTAGTAACAGGAGTGGAGGCTTCAGGTCAGAGAAACACAGGGTAACAAAATGACACCTCTTGGTTCTTCAGAAGGGCTACAGTTGGCTGTAGGGTCTGGTCATGTGGTCTAAGGACACCTTTCTACCGCACCAGGTACTGTACTTTTGGTGTGGTACTTTCCCTTTTCCTTTGACTTCCGATCGAGTACCAGTACCAAAAGTGTCAGTACTTAAAGCTGGGGTACTTTTTTGGTTCTTCAGTACTTTATGGTGGGATTTCGTATAATCTTTCTAGGGCGGGATGGTATTGGAAAATTTTCAATTATGGTGATATGACTTTGTTGTAATTAATACTGGAGTGTTTATAAAGCAAAACAGGAGTGCATACATTTCTCACAAACCTCTTTAGGAGTGATTATTCTTTCAGCGAACACATGTTGTACTCATGCAAAAGCAGGGGAGGTAAACTTTAAAATGGCATATACTAGAAATTTTTTCTTAAAATCCACTTACACCATTTTCAAGACGATTCTCACATTCATCAATGTTTTCTTATGTAGGACTTGTTCTTAGGTAAGAAGAGAATCTACTCACTCAAGACTACACTTACACACATCTTTCAACTGACCCGGGAATGCCTGGGCATTTCCCCCCCCAGCTCCGTTCGAACTGCTGCCCCTGTGACATGGACCCAGATAAGTGGCAGAAACTGGATGGATGAATGGATGGATGGATTTTTTTACACACTTGTCTACGATCAGGACTGAATCTGTGAGCTCAATAGCGGGAATTTACAAACACATTTCTGCTGCACTTGCGAAAAATCCATTTCACAGCTTTCTGGAGCGTGAAAAGAAACGTTTATGTTGCACTGAAATCCACAAGCTCTCTTAAAGTGTAGTAGTGCATCCAGGATATCCGACAGTTGCAGGTCATGGTAAATTAAATATTAAACCAGGGATCTGAGCTGAATGCCTTCTGCGCCTGGCATCTCATCACAGTAAGGGGACAGACAATCCTCCCACAACTAGGTTAGACTGTTATCCCAATTTTTCCCCCTAGAGTGAAGAATGTTCCATCCATTTTCTGTACCCACTTGTCCTATTCAGGGTCAGGGAGGGTGGTCCAAAGTCTATGGGCACAAGGCAGGGAACAACTAAGGATGCAGCAGTAACCCATCGCAGGAAACAGAAACACTCACAATTCAGTAACTCTAATTAATCAGTATGTTTTGGGGGGAATACAGAGTACCCTAGAACATACCCAGAACCCTGGCAGAGACTCGCACCCTGGCCCCAGAGGGATGACGCAACGGTGCCAAGCCCTGCACCAATATGCCGTATGGAAGATGTTCTTTTCCTTTATTGTTATCTGTTTTTCCTGCATATACTATTTGCTAAGGCAGCTTTATACTGTATATATAAAAAGACCATGAAGCACAGAGACATTCTGACATTTCAGCTGCCTTTACTTTTTCACTGAAAAAGGTTTTTCTGGTCCCCAAAACAAACAAGTGTCTAGAAACTGAAGATTTTAATACCACTGGTATATAGTTGGCTATTACTTTATTTCTCAAAGTTCTTACTTTTATGTTATGGAAAATTGTAGTCATAGTACAAAAGGCAATAGACAAATAAATAGAATATGAATATTTAAACATATAGCATATAGAAATATAAATGACATTTTAAAACATGGACATTAACACAAACACAAAGGACTATGAGTAACCACCTAATTGGTGGGGAAAGACCATGCAACTGGAATGTGCAATAAATTAATAGGTGTAATTTCAGAGTCACAACTAGGACTGTGTAAAAACACATTTATTAACTTTCATACTCCCAGCTGATCCATCCAGTACTTCTAGAATGGTAAGTGTGGGATTAGTAGCTTAGATAGCAGGACCAAATGACAGGGCTGTGTGGGGAATACGGTGCAAAAAAGCACCAAATCTAGTTTTACATTTTAAAAGTAACAAGCCTAGTTTTAGTACTGAATCTGCTGTATGCAAAGTTGATGGTACTGACCGTGGACAAGTATGTGGTTTACTCAAAATTAAGCTGACTCCTTGAGTAGGTAGGGCAAACGTAATATCGGGCATTTGCGATGAGAGCAGAGGTTAGCTGGCGTGTTACAGGGAAACCACATATACTTGTGATTATCCATCCATCCATCCATTTTCCAACCCGCTCATCCTACTGGGTCGCGGGGGGTCCGGAGCCTATCCCGGAAGCAACGGGCATGAGGCAGGGAACAACCCAGGACGGGGGGCCAGCCTACTTGTGATTATGTCAGCATTAATCACCGGTGGATGATAAATCCTCCATCCCGGGCTCCTGCTTTAAAAGGGATTGATTAATTCCTTAATGCCAACTGGTAAGTAATAAGAGAGGTCCTCTGATGTGAAGGCAGGCTCGTCTGCTACGTGCTGGGAGCACCTCAATTCTGGGACCTTTCAATAAGCAAATTAAACCTAAACAGAATGTTGATGGAGTGATTAGCTCTCCGCCCCCCCCCACCCATTTTACACCAGAGACTGACCCTGGAGCTTCTCAACTCTTAAATCATGGTGTTTGGGGCTGTACTGGTGTGAAGCTTGCTGAGCGAGCGAGACGAGCGGGGGGCAGCACCGGAATCGCAATGCCTGAGAGGAGCCAGGCCAGCCACTCCAGGGCCTCTTGCTTATTTCATTTTAGTGAAATTTCCCCTTCCAGGATGAATTTATTATGTTTGAAAGGCGGTGGAGCGTGGGGGTCTCATACTGTATGCAAATACCAGGCATATTTTCAGGGGCAAATCAAAGAAGAATCAGAATCAACTTTAATCCCCAAATACAAGTACCTGGAATCTGGGGCACCAGCCTTGGAGGATTTGGAAATAAATACTAAATTACAGTAATTTGCAGTGAAGACAAGGCATACAGTTCATTAGCAGAAAACAACACAAATGACTGAAAGGACCATCTAAGATCTGTAAAACCATTTCCCAGTCTGGTCCTCGGGGATCCAGTTAGTCCATATTTTTGCTCTTTCCAAGCGCCTTGCCAGACAGTTTTTGCTCCCCTGTAAAGAGAAACCACAGTTTATCTAAATTTAATAGCACATTTCATACTTTCCAACAGCTTGCTGTGTCACCATAAGTCCCCAAATCAGGGTTAGCCAGCTGAACTAGGGTAGGCTTAGAAAGGTTATGGCTTTTAAAGATATCAAAGGGTGTTTTTGTCATGTGGTTGGAATGTATGAAATATGCTATTAAATCAAACTAATATGTGGTTTCTCATTACAGTATATGGGAAATATGTTGGCCACAACAACAATTTCATAACAAAAGTTGAAATATGAAATCACAATAAACTGTTATTTCCCCTTATACCAGGGTCCAGAACGATCATAAAAACACCTTGTGATGTATTTAAATGTCAAAATCTTTCTAACTCTAACCATAGTTTTGCTTCAGTTGGCTAACCTTAATTTGGGCACTTACGGGGCGTTTCACTTGAACTCGTAACTCATACATTCCAAGTTCCTGGTTGGAAATTTCAACTAGAATACCATTTGAAGTCAGAATTTCAACTTGGGAACCCCAACCTCAGGATTCAAGATGCCTGTGCCCTTTTTCATCAGGAGTTAAAGCAGTAGTTTTGTACTGTTTATGAGCACTTATTTTTTATTTGTGGCTCATCGTACACACTGCTGTCAAACCACTATCTGTGGACATGTTGCTACAGTGTTTATGCAAAATACCATGTAATACAACTGATATTGCTAACAATGGCTAACAATTAACTGGGCTAAAACTGTGGTCTGTTTCATAAAGCAGGATTTCTTGCTTAGCCGGATAACTTGTTGGATTTAAGGTAGTCTGAGCTAAATGTAAGTGAACAAAGATAAAGGCCATTTAAACAGAATTTGATAATTCGGATGTGCAAGAACTTCTTTCTTGTTTTGTGAAATTGTTTTGTTAAATCGCTTAAATGTTAGGGCAGAAATACTCGCAGATCAAGAAGGACCCTATTTTTCCCGAGAGGGTTTTTTTTTTGGCCAAGAAAACAAAGCTAGCTGAGCAGGTAAACAGAGGCTGGGTTGGTAGACATCGGGGTCTGTCTTACAAACTGGGGATTGACGGGCGAGGGACGTGGAAAAACGGGATCTCCGGAGACTAGCGGTCAGGGATAAGAGCAGGACGGAGGGCTTGGCCAGGCTAGGCTAGGCCAGGCTAGGACCCAGGCTGTGGAAAGACAGAGAGAGATAGAAACACTCAGTATGTCTCGTACAATGTAACAATACCTCGCACTGTGTGTGGGTTGACAGGCCTCTTTTAAGGGGTCGGAGGCAAATGCAGCTTGTTCTCTGTGATCTACTGGCTGGCCTGCAGGGTGGGCGTGACATTAAAGACTCGCTGTACCGGAATGCAGTTAACTCACGCATGACGTCATTCCCAATGGAAGAAGCATTAGGGTGACACAACCGGCTGTTGGAAAGTATGAAATATGCTATTAAATCAAGATATGCTGTAGGATCCCATTATCCTGAGGCACAGAACAATCATAAAAACAGCATTTGATGCATGAAAATATCAAAACCTTTCTAACCCTAACGCTAAACATCAGGTGAATATAACCCTGATGTTCATTAGGGATTTTTAGGAATTTAGATTCGGATTTTGGCATTGAGTTCCGAATTTTGGATCTGGCTTCCTAACTTTTGAACAAAGCATCCTATTATTCGTTTTCCCAAGAATTTTCCTGAAATCTACAGAATTCCAGCCTTCATTTCATACCACTCTCTTATCCCCATGCTCAAAAGTTGCTTTTCTTGCAGGTCCCCTCCCATCCTATGACTTTTTGAGAATCAGATTCAGGATTTTCTAAATGAATCTTCTCCTAGGTTAGGTCTTTGGAGTGAGTTTCTGGTCCTGGAATTAAATTCTGCATTCTATCTTCAAATCCCTAACAGTAGTCAGTATCCATAATTTGGTTCCCAGATCCCTAATTCCCTAAATTCTATATTACGGGTCTTTTTACTGGGTCCTTCTTGAGATCCCACGCAAGAGGAGATGCACCAAAACCGGGTGGTTTCACAGAGGTCCGGGTCCCCCGGGGTCTTTTTCGTCCAGGGTCCTCCTTGAGACCTTAGCCCCAATTTGGGGACTTAGGGTGACACAATGGGCTGTTGGAAAGCAGGAAATATGCTATTAAATCAAGATAAATGATAAAAGATTGTTTCCCATTATACTGGGGACCAGAATTACCATAAAACATATTTTGATGTATATAAATAATAAGCCCTTCCTATCCCTGACCCGAGCTTCAGTTTGCTTGCCCGAACCCTAATTTGGAGATTTATGGTGACACAACAGGCTCTTACAAAGTATGAAGTATGCTATTAAATTGAGATAAACTGTGGGTTTCCATTATTCCAGGGCCCAGAACTATTATAAAAATACCTTTGATGAAGGTAAATGCCAAAATCTTTCTAACCCTATTGCTCACCTCTAACCCTAATTTGGGGATTTAGGGTGACAGGTTGTTGGAAAGTATGAAACGTGGGCTCTCTGTGGGTCCCCAAGGACTGAATTTGGAAGCAGGTTCACAGTGTGCCTAGAGTCTATCCCTGCAAATAGAAATGCACATGCTGGGCCCACAAGAATACCCAGAAGAGTCCCAGCAGAGGACATGAAAATCCCACACACCAAGCTAGGGGCAGACCCTCAGCCTGTAACTCTGTAGGGATCAGCAGACCCTCAGCCTGTAACCCTGTAGGGATCAGCAGACCCTCAGCCTGTAACCCTGTAGGAATCAGCAGACCCTCAGCCTGTAACCCAGCAGGGATCAGCAGACCCTCAACCTGTAACCCTGTAGGGATCAGCGGACCCTCAGCCTGTAACACTGTAGGGATCAGCGGACCCTCAGCCTGTAACCCTGTAGGGATCAGCAGACCCTCAGCCTGTAACCCTGTAGGGATCAGCAGACCCTCAGCCTGTAACATTGTAGGGATCAGCAGACCCTCAGCCTGTAACCCAGGAGGGATCAGCAGACCCTCAGCCTGTAACCCAGCAGGGATCA
>JAODLC010000123.1:29404004-29422457 GCA_026781145.1 Hippopotamyrus pictus | reverse complement strand
CCCGGAGGAAACCCCACGACGACACGGGGAGAACATGCAAACTCCACACACATGTAACCCAGGCGGAGACTCAAACCTGGGTGCCAGAGGTGTGAGGCAACAGCGCTAACCACTGCACGACCATGCCGCCCCACTGTCAAAGTCTATATTCAGAATACGGTGCGGAGTCTGCCTGGTGCGAGCGAGTCGAGGGCTGTGGATGGAGATGAAAGGAGCAAACTGCCGGCTGAGTGTGGAGGTGAAAAAGTAGAAGGCCATCAGCAGGACTTTCAGGGTTGTCCTGAAGTTCCCCTCAGCTCTGACCGGGCTAGCAGCTGAGAGAAACAGCCTTTCTTCCTTCCCCGTTTCTTCTGTAGAAAGCCTTTGATATTCTACTAAAGCTCAAAAAAGACCGCCATTTTCTCCACCTTCCTTCACTACATTGACAGGAGCATTCAAGGTTGTGAGAAAGCAGGAACAGGTTCCTAGGTAGTTTTGTTGGAGTCTCTGATTTGTGCAGTGTGTTGACAGGTAGCATTTTAGAGAAAAAACCTAACTATTAACTATTTCCACTAGGAAAGGTTTTTCTATCTATTTGGTGACAAAGGGCACAAGGCAGGGGTGTAATTTTTATGGGATGCCAGTCGATCACAGGATACTCATACTCACTATGGACAATCTAGAAACACTGATTTACCCAACGACAGGAGGAAACCCGCACAACACAGGGAGAGCATCTCCACAGACATAGATCAAGTCCCGTAGATGGGATTTGAACACATTCTTGATGATGGCAAAAGCTTAACAAGGAATCTGGGGGAATGCTAAATTCAAATTAAGAAGAAAAAAAACAACAAAGATCAGCTTGGAGGAATAATAACAGCATTTCTGCTAATCTTTCCCCTGATGACAATATCAGCACTGAACATGAGAAAGGGGACTTATCACGTACTGCAAGAGCTGTGGGGAAATGAACTGATGAATTCCTAGAAGCATCGGCGATTGACACCCGAACACAAAGGTGAAGTAAACATAACCTTACTGACCATTGTGAAATGAGATCATGTTACTTTGTAGCTGCGGTTTGCATAGCTGTGTGATAAACCTGATTCTGTGCGATGGAGAACAGATCCACGGAACATGGGGCCTGCAGGATTGAATGGGGCAATTTTATTACTGCCCTCGGAATGTTTGAGCCAAACGCGAAATGGAATATCTGTATACAAAACATCATTTCACTCGATAATGGGGAAACTGTGAAGTCACTGCTCCCAATCTCTCTCTTCTTCTAACGTACACAGAAACGTTCCAAAATGGGCTTCAAACTCACAAGATAATCGGTTATGGGAGATGCATAGATGATCTATATTTTCTTTTTGGGCCATTTATCCAACAACAAAAGAACCATATAATGCCAAAACAGGTTAATTAACTGAAAACAAATGTAAAATTTCATACTTTTTTTCAGGCCGTAGGAGTAAAATGTACCGCACACCCCATAACACTATTACACTGTTTCACCTTTATTGACAAGGCGCTATAATTGACTGGTCAGGCATTTAAAAGAATTTATATGGTGTTAAGCCAATTATCCAAATCCTGACAGACTGAACTCCGTAAGTTTATAAAACAAGCCTGCAATGTGTTCAAAATTATTTAAATGAAGCACACCACACCAGAATCATGATGTACTTGAGTAGTTGTGGTGCTTATTTGCAAATTTACCTGAACTTCTATTTTTATTTCAGAGTGGAATTCCATTTTCAGTCAGAACACTCTGGTGGTCCACTTTAAAGTCACCATGGATCTCACCTTCAAAGTCTCTGATGTAGGCTACTTATTTATAGCACTAATTAAGGACAAGAAATTGGACAATAATGTTCCTTCTCTTTTACATAAATTTATGAAGCTATTTTAAGTGATAAACTCATGGACAAATAGGAAACACCTGCATGAATGTTTACAATGAAAATCCTCCCAATTGGAATGGACTACTGATACATATCTAATGGAGAACTCTGTTTTTCTATGTGTATGCGCAAAAAAATTGAATAGGTTAAGCAGAAGATCGCCTGGAGAGTAGTAAGGCACCACTTTGTGATCGTAATTCAGTTTATTGCTAAGGCTGTTGTCCCCACCTTGTGGTTATATCTGGGAATGGCAGACAAAGTCAGCCGCAAGCTGTAACCATCAAACGCGGAACCTCTCACGTTCTTCTTCTGCTGTTTGTGGAAACAACAAGAATGAAGTTTGCTTATGCATGCAAGAGCATAACTGTTTATCAGATGCATGTAGGCGAGGATCAGAGAGCAGGGGCAGCCAGCATCCAGTGCCCCTGCAGCAGGTCCGCTTAAAGGCCTCGCTCGAGGGCCCAGTAGTGGTCTGCAGGCCCACTCTGCATAATTCCTGGCACAGGCACAAAATTACTTCAACCGGGTCACCATCACATGCACCCCCTCCCACCTGGGCTCTCTGTTACACAAACCCGGGCCAAGGCTAACTTCCCCAGTTGTCAGATCTGGCCTGGTGATACGATTAGTCTGCTGGCCAAGGGATTTGAACCTAACCCACTGTGCTAAAAACATTTTATATCCAAGAAAATATATAATATAATATATAATGTAGTGATGGGGTGGGGGGGGGATTTCCACCAGTAGGATGTCAGAGTTTGCATATTATCTCCATGTCCTGCTGGTTACCTCCTGCGCTCCAGAGATATACACTTAGACCAGTTGTTTATCTGAACCAGCGTTTCCCCACCTGATCCTCAGGGACCCAGACAGTCCAAGTTTTTGCTCCCTCCCAGACCGGGAGCTGAATCTACTGGGAGCTGGGAGGGAACAAAAACATGGACTGTCTGGGGGCCCCCAGAAACCAGTCACTGTCTGGTGTAGACCCCAGCCACCCTGACGAGGAAACATGCTTAGAAGATGAATAGAAATAATAAAAGGTGATCTGTTATACTTGTAAATAAATTGTTCTGAGTTCGGAGAATGTTATGAGTAGTGTCTTCGTTACTGATCAAAGTTGAGTTTTCATTGAGCATACATCAGAAAAATAACTATTTCACTCACTTTACGAGGTGACCCACAGAGCTCCTAAAGGAGCAGGGTCAAAAAACAATGCATATCTTTGGCAGTATTGCTGCCACCATGACAAAATAAAATTCGCCCACTTAGTTGTTATAAGGAGAAAAACATTTCTTGGAGGCTCAGTGGTATGTACAGTGCGGACAAAGTTTGGATATGCTAAGCCACCAACAAAGGAGAGTGATGGTGTCACACCACATGACCTGACCGTCGGACCTAAACACAGTAGAGATGTTTTTGGAGGAGTTTGACCAGAGACTGAAGGAAAAGCAGCCAATGAGAGCTCAGCATATATGTGGGACCTTTTTCAGGACAGCTGGAAAAGCATCCTGGGAGGCCACCTCATGATGTAGAGGAGTAGGGTCAGCCAGTCCATTGAGCATTGAGGTTAAGGGCCTTGCTCAAGGGCCCAACAGTGACATCACTCTAGTGAGCCGGGATTTGAACTGGCATCCTTCTGAGTCCCAACCCACAGGTTGTATGTGGGACCTCTTTCATGACAGCTGGAAAAGCATCTCTGTAGACCACCTCATGATATAGAGGAGTAAGGTCAACCCGCCCTGGAGCATTTAGGTTAAGGGCCTTGGTCAAGGGCCAATGGTGAAATTACTCTACTGAGTAGGGATTTGAACTGGCAACCCAACACACAGAGCTGCCCGCCTTCCAACATTTTTCTTTTTTTACTTCAGTGCATAATTCCATATATGTTATGTTACTGTTTTGATGTCTTTACAATTATTCTCAAATGTGGAAAATAGCACAAATGAACCTTTCTATGGGTAGCTAGGTGTGTCCAAACTGGTAATGTTCATGTACTTAGGTCTATTATAGTACGTAGGTTTGAATGACAATAACCTCAAAATTGCACCATAAAACTGGATCATGAATCATGATTATGGCTTATTTTAAAAATTGGAGCGAATACATTCACTGTCGTAAAAACCATAGTATCTGCGCAATTTCAAACTATGTGCGAATGACTTGACCCCAGTCTAACACCCAACATATTGATCAAATCATGTAAACGAGTCATTATCAGTTTGGCTCTCCTCTTTGACTTTAACATTTTTCTCCTTACAACATAGCATACCCATTATGTTATAAGGATAACCGTTTCGTTTTAGCCAGATAAGTTAGAATTACATTATAAGGCAAACACGTATCTCGTTATAACAAAAAACGGACAAATTGTATTTTGTCATGGTGGCAATAATAATACACTGCGGTACGATTCTCTCAAGCAAATATTTCCCGCGCTTCGCTATTTTCGTCGCTTGTGCGCGAGCGCGAAGTGACGGCCATTTTGGCTCTACGCAACAGGAAAGAATTTGATCGAATGCAGGCCTAACGGTGGATCCGAAATGGAACCTCGTCAATCTCCGTTTCACTTCCGGGGGAGGAGTCTAGCGATATCGGAAATGACCGAAGGAACACGGAGTCATTTTATCTACGCTGAGGCGCGCTGAAGCTGAATATCCTAGTGCGCAGTTTGCTGAACGAGTTTCTGCGCGT
Organism: Hippopotamyrus pictus; assembly: GCA_026781145.1. Classification (NCBI taxonomy): domain Eukaryota; kingdom Metazoa; phylum Chordata; class Actinopteri; order Osteoglossiformes; family Mormyridae; genus Hippopotamyrus; species Hippopotamyrus pictus. The sequence goes on along the minus strand of JAODLC010000123.1, from coordinate 29,417,877 downwards.
TAGTAGAGGCACTTATTTGAATTAAAGAACTTCATCGATTTGTTTCCAGTTATTTAAGAGTACAGTACGTTTTGTGCTAGCGACTTAGCCAGGTGACTTTTGTTGTAGAGTTTAAAGTCGAGTTTTGATCATGTTTGAGGCACGTCTAGTCCAGGGTTCAATTCTGAAAAAGGTTTTGGAGGCGCTTAAGGACCTCATCACCGAAGCTTGTTGGGATGTCAGCTCGTCGGGGATCTCGCTGCAAAGCATGGACTCATCCCATGTCTCCCTGGTCCAGCTTACCCTGCGGAGTGATGGCTTCGACTCCTACCGATGTGACCGAAACCTCGCCATGGGAGTTAACTTGAGCAGGTGACTGTTCTAAATTAGGAAATTGCGTACAGTAGTCATAGTCCAGTCCTTTCCTTACCTTTTTAAGATAATGGTTAGTCGCCACTTTAAGTGCACGGGGTATGTCTTCTGGAACTTAGCCTGAGTGATGATATGAAGGGTTAGGCATGTCTGTACATGTCCGCACAATAACCCCGGGGCGCTGGGTATTTATAAATAAAATGCTTACTTAGTTACTTAAATCGGTTAATCTGTGCAAAGGCAACCTGCGTAAATCATATTACCATACTCAGCGATTTTTAAAATGTGCCGATGTGGTTCGGTTTGCAGAAGAAACTAACTGTAGCACTGGATTACAGTAAATGCGAAAAAGGATAGAAATGACCTCGTGATGAAATCAAGAAATAGTGAAACAGTGGATTAGATACTGATAACCAATATATAAAGCTATCTTGTGCCTCTCCTCTTTGATGGCCACGGGCCGCTACGTGCTGTAAAGAGACTTGTTGTGACGTCACTAAGGCGCCAAATCTTAAGAGTCTTAGCGCGAAATTGTAGTAATCAACCCAGCACTGATCAAACGATAGATTATAATGCTTTCTGATATTTCCGATTCAGTTGCCGGGCGTTATGTTTATTGTGTGTGTGTGTGTGTATGTGTAAGAATAAAGAATGTATATGTATATGTAATCTGAATGTGCATTTCTGGATCTTTACAGCATGTCCAAGATCCTAAAATGTGCTGGTAATGAAGATATCATCACGATGCGGGCAGAGGACAATGCAGACACGCTGGCCCTGGTCTTTGAGACGCCCAGTAAGTTATTTTAAACCTTAAAACCTCAAGCATGATGCCATGGCTTTGAGGAAACTCTGGGCATCTCTGCAAGGATTTGTTCACTTGATGCTGTTTTTCGTTCCATGTGTGATTCGTTTTTTATGGTGTAAACCAACCGCGTTCTCTCTCAGACCAGGAGAAAGTGTCTGACTATGAGATGAAGCTCATGGACCTGGATGTCGAGCAGCTAGGTATTCCCGTAAGTGCCGTTCATGTCATGCTCTTTGTGTCCCACCAGAAGATTGCCGGTGCCACACGACGCTGGAGTGATTATCGTTTTCATTGCACTGTATGAGTCGTCATGCTTGCGCATCTGATTTTATTGCCAGATGTTTGTCATGCTGCTCCTTTAAATCCCGCCCACTGTACCATGTGACGCTGACAGCTGTGAAGTGACACGTCCCCTTCTCCTCCCCAGGAGCAGGAGTACAGCTGTGTGGTGAAGATGCCGTCGGGCGAGTTCGCCCGTATTTGCAGGGACCTGTCCCAGATCGGAGATGCAGTCATGATCTCATGTGCCAAGGACGGCGTCAAGTTCTCTGCCTCCGGGGAGCTCGGCACGGGCAACATCAAGCTCTCGCAGACCAGCAGTGTGGACAAAGAGGACGAAGCGGTTAGTCTCCATTTAAGGGCAAGGGATGCTGGGAGTCAAAGACCACTAACCACTACAAAGACCCTTGAGCACACTCCTTTTTTTGCTGACATATACTTAAGCATTTCTTGTAAGTAGATAATATGTGGGTCTTAAAATTTTAGAGTCTGATTGATCTAATACTATTCAGTGGAATCTAGATTTGGCAGCGTCGGCACAGTACTTTCACGAAAATGCTGAATATCTAGCACTTTATGACTGCCAATAAGTGGTCTTAGTAGGTGTTAAGATGGTAGTTGTCAGGATGTGCTGTACATTTGAGAGAGCAGCAGGGCAGGCTTATGTAAACGTTGCGAATTGAAGGCGGCGCCCGTACGTGAACTCCTGCATCTCCTCTCCAGGTGACGATTGAGATGAACGAGCCTGTTCAGCTCATCTTTGCCCTGAACTATCTCAACTTCTTCACCAAGGCCACACCCCTCTCCAAGACTGTGGTCCTCAGCATGTCTGCAGATATTCCCCTGGGTGCGTATCCCTGCCGTGTCGGGCTGCAACCCCTCACACATCAGTAGATTAAAATTCATGAGTTCATTAGCAATTGATTCCTTGATAAGTGATTTTTTTTTTCCCCCAGTGTGTCTTAAATGTGTACAATTCAGTGCCTTAAGCCACAGTATCTTTGTCACATTGGTCTTTGTACGAGATATCAAATAGTGGTAGAACACACTGATAAATCTGCTAATTAAACTTTTGAAAGAGGGTCAGTGCATTTTCTCTAAGCTTTGGCCGTACAACAGCAGATTTTCCTAATGATTTTAAATGTCTGTGTTTCTTATTTTCTTAGAGTTCTTATTTTATCATTTTACGTACGCAAAGTAATCCATCCGGAGAGAATCACCGAAGTAAACGTCTTTTTTTCTTTGACAGTGGTGGAGTACAAGATCGCAGATATGGGCCATGTAAAATATTACCTGGCACCCAAGATTGATGAGGAGGCCTCCTGATTGGTAGACCACGGAGCAATGGACCAATGAACCTGTTTGTGGGAGGGGCCAGTTTCCTATGAAAATTTCATTTTGAATAAATCTGCTGCATTAGGAATATTGTATCAGGAACAACCAATTTTGAGCAGAAGCAAGTTGCTTGTGGGGGTTGAATTCATGAAATAAGTGTATTACATTAAACAGTAATTGGTCTATTATGTGGAGGGTGGTGAACAGTAGTGTGTCTTTTTTTTTTTTTTTTTTTGCTGTAGTTCTGGGTATTTTTTTTTTCTTTTTAAACGATTTCATTTGGTCAGAAGCCCAGTCAGCCTTTTCTGTCTTTCCCTGCTTTATTCATGCTTAATGATTCAGCAGTATGTTCCCTTCCGATTTGTAGATATCGTTTCCCTGTAAATATATATTGTTTGGTCCAGTTTTACCTTTTTGTATAACTTTTATTGAAAATAAATAAATGTCTATGCAGCTAAATACTGTCAGTTCAGTTGTTTTAGGTTGTTTGTGCTCTGGCCTGTGGAAGGTTTGCTACGACACCTGCACAGGGATACAGGAGTGTGTCCTGTCTAAAGGGCTGTCGCCCTGTTCAAAACAAGTAGCTTGACTGGAAAAGCAACTGCCAGTTTTTTTATTTTTTAAGCTTATGAAAATCTTTAATGAGGCCTTACCATGGCATAGACAGATGAATAGTGCTTGTTTTCTTAGTTCTCACCACTAGGTGCCACCATTTAGTCACTAATCAAGAAACCTGTCATGAGTTAAGTTTTTTTTTTTTTTTTTTTCTCTTCCTCTACAAGCCGTTTCTCTTTTAGGATGTGCCGTCCATGATTAGGGAATATTAGAATTTATTCAGGGCTAATGAACTTGGGACAGTATCCCGGAGTCTACGGGTGCAAAGCAGGGAACAACCCAGGAATGGTTCATCAGATCTTTTAATCATGTCTTGTTTTTCATATCATCATTTTAAAAATAGATGACTCATCTAATCTGCTTTCAACTGAACTAGGTGTTCTCATTTTAGGTAATGCTTTTCATTTGACTTAATATACTTTGTTCAATAAATTTGGATTAGGTTTTGAATCCATCCATCCATCAGTCTTCCAAACTGCTTTTCTGGTATGGGGTCACAGCGTTGCCACAAGGCCGATGACACATTGGACAGGATGTTTGTCTGTGACACTGCTGCACATTGACTGTTTGTCCATCAGTTTCTGAATCCGCTTAACCCGGTGGGATATCTTTTCTTGAGTCACTGCAGTATTAGCACTGCAGACTGTCCTTTCACTGTAAGCCTGAAGCTGGTCCCAGGGAGCACAGTGTATGAGGTAAGGGACACTGGACGGAATGGGAGACCAGTGCAGGTCACACACTCTCAGTCTACGGGTAAATTAGAGATGCTTCTTTATGAACACAGAAGATATGGAATCAAGTCCCAACCCACTAGGCACGAGGCTACATCGCTATCTGAACAGTATCGCAGCCTTGTGTTATGATCACAAACAGTATTAAGAATACATTTATCTTGAAAACGGGTTCACAAATGGGGTGCAGATATTGCGAAGGCAGTGAATATATATAAAACGGTGAGGAGCGCAAACAATGTTTTCGGTCTCCTCTCCATACGGCTGGCTAACACCGGCATGTTCCAAAGTTGTAGGCAAATTGACAGGGCATCAGCGAAAGGAAAACGCAAACGGGACTGTGAGAGGAAATGAAGGCGAGCCACTCAGAAATAATTAAGCTGTCAGCTTTGTTAGGGCTTGATTAAAAAGTCCGACATCATGTCCTTTGAGCAGGTTAGCTACTTTAGTATTTAATTAGTGAGAGGCAGATTAACGTGGAATTATGGGAGCCGGTCTCGGAGATTGACCAGGTTGCTGGCTTTTTTGCGCTACGGTTGAGAGTCGGTACGTCTTCATGCTGCCTTACATAACCTGTTTGACATGCGCCGGCATGCGCATGTCGGTATGCGTTCTCCTTCTGTTGCTTCCTTTTTATCTGTCTGTCAACCTCCAATGTTCCTCTTCCCAGCCGACCCATTAATTGCAGTCGTCAATAGGAGGATTGCAGAAGATGACAGAGAGATAATCTTTTTCGGTAAGTTGACTCTGAAGGTTATTTGTGACGTTGCTTCCTGATTAAAAAAGAGACACTTTCTTCTCACCTTTTTAATTTTTTAGAACAATTTTCCTGTCATCTTTCCCCTTCCTAGTTGGTACAGCATTGACAATCTCCTTTAGATGTTGAAGTCTTCATGTATGGAGCCCAGATCATGTAATTGTTATATGTTTAGCTGATCAATATACAGCTTAGCTTGTCTGTGGCCATCTGCTATACTCCTGTCACAGCTGGATATGCAAAGGAAACCTCTTTTAAAGAAAATTTACTTGAGGATATATATCTTGTTGTTTTGAATGTGTAATATGAGAACCCAATGCACATAACAGCAAAATTCTAAGAGCTACTTTTTAAAATTACATAGCATAGACTTATGGCACCACATCAAACCCATATTCAACGAGTCCTTGTAGTGCTTCTCAGTCCTCAGGAGACCACAGGCTGAGGTTTGTTTCTGGAGCTGGCTTTGCTAAAAATAGACAGAGAGCGTGAGATGGACCTGTAGCCAGTTACGTACCTACAGAGGGATCGAACTTCTGGATGAAACGTGTGGCTGTATCGATCATATTAGATGAAGCACGTAATTGTATTGGTCATATTGGAGGAGACTAATTAGTTTACTAATTGGGTGATTTATAATTTTACACCAGATGCCAGTAGTTCCATCATTTTTCCAAACAAAGGTCTATAAAGATGCTCATGGAGTTCAAGCACCTGGAATTGTCTGCTTTTGTGTTTGCTAGAATAAGGGTGCTGATCGTTTTTGGACAGGGCAAGGTCAGCTAATGAGGCTTATCCGCATCCAGCTCTTCCTTATTCCCAGTCGATTTCACTCTCCAGTTATTCCACGCAGACCCTGAACCTGACTGTTTATCCAAGTTCCCAGTTTCATTGTCACATGTGTTCCGAGGAATGTTTGTTCCACAGTTGCAAGGGAAGGGGCTGGCGCTTGGTGGGGGGGTGGAATAGGGTGAAGAGAAGTGCAATGAAAGACATGGCAGTGCGAGAGAAAAGGGCGTAAGATCAGGACTGAGGTGCCTTACAAGGGACGAAGGAAAGGAGGGACCAAAGCCTCCCTAAAATGGAGAGGAAAAAACCCTATAGGTGTAGATCAGCTGGTGGCCCAGCCCCCCCCCCCCGGGCATGCTAGGTTTATATCATACAAACAAAAAAAATGATGCTGCATTTGTTTGGTTAGTTTTTCTTTGCCCAAGCTTAATTTCTTATGTTCTTATTAGTATGGACTAGTCTTCCTGCTAGTGTAGCACAAGCTAAAATGCTGGGTTCCTTTAAATCAGAGCTAGATAAGATTTTAACAACTCTGAGCTATTAGTTAAGTTCTCCCCAAATGAGCTTGATGGGCGAATGGCCTCCTCTCGTTTGTAAATTTCTTATGTTCTTATGTTCATGCTGATTCTGTTAGACCCACTTGACCTCTCCTCAGTAAGTCTCTGCCCCTTCTCTCTGCCTCCAGGCCATTCGGTTGGCTCTTCCCCCTGTCCGGTGCTGCATCTCACACCATTGTTCTGAAAAAGTCATTTCTACATGAGCTCCCGTTCAGACTCTGTCATTCGCTCTCCTCCCCTCCGTTTGACATCCTGTCTCTCTCTTTTTTACTGTCCCTCTTAGGTCTGCATGTTATTCCATCATTTCTTCTGTCTTCCTCTCCATCTGCCTCCTTGCAGATTAATCGCATCCTTGGCACTAGCAACAGTTTCCATAGCGACGAGCCCCCCAGCCCTCCTGTTCCACCCGTTTAAGGTACACCGCTGGCATCCCTCTGGTTGATTCCCATCGGAAATGTGCTGCTTAGAAGAGAAGTAATTAAGCTGTGTCTAAAGAAAATGGATTCCGTTCATATCGACGGAAGCATCTCGACCGCTGTAACTTAACTGAACAAATATTTTTATTCACTGCTTAATTCCACAATTACTGCCTTTGACCTTTGACTGAACACACAGTATTTGTGAGTGTTTCTGGTAGCTCAGAAATGCAAGGGCGGTATTTGTGTTTCTTGGGTCTTTAAATAAAACTGCATAAGAAACTTTAACTGACATCTACAGTGCACTGCACCTCACTGGAGAATGATAACCAGGACTGTAGACTTACCTGTTATATAATTATGGTGGTTGGTATGGTGCGTACAATATTCTCACTTTGGTTTAGCTCAGATCTGAGCCGACTTGGTGTGAAGAGACCCTGAATGGATGGGAGACATTTATCATCATAACATCCTGCTGGCTGAAAAGTGACGATTTTTGTTGCACCTAGTATGATTCATGTTCTCCTGCAAAGAAACCTGATTCTAGTTCAACCTCACCATCCTTACCGAATATGAATGAGAGTTTGGCAGAGATTCCTGTAGAGTCGACCGTCCTGATATGGAAGGAAAAGAAGGTAGTCTGTGTCCTGCATCCACCGCGAAACATAAGGCGGGAACAGCAGCAGCTTCCTGTGTGAGAGTCGAGGTGTGTGACTGATATTTGGCACTGACTTGCTGGATGGGTATATGAGGGTGACGAATGGGTCAGTAAGAATGACGTCCGAGTCCTGGGTTCACTCTCCTAAAAGAGTAGCTCATTGGGGTGACACCCCTAGCACAGATCCAGACCATGGGCATCGTTGGGTCCGATCACTCGGGCCTGGAGCATTTTAAGCCTAACCCCGAGTATTTTAGCCCCAATGCCAGTCTTCCTTCAAAGAAGAAGTCAAGCCCCAGATAAGCTTGACTTAGCCCCTAGTATTTGTACTTCAGTGAACGTGTAAGAAAGCCAGGACGGAAGAGCTGAATAATTTGGCTGATTTAATAAACCAGTAATCAATGAAATGCTATTACAGCTAAATGGCAACTTCGTCTTTGGATTTGCTAAAAAGGTTATTTCGCCATGGTTGCCTACATCACGCAAAATCTTGTGAAAGATTTTGAAGAATAGGTTATTAATAACTTCCCATTTGAATAAATCTTCAACATGCGACCACAAGCATCAGCTGAAGCACGTGCCGAGCAGGTCTATGATAAACCACAGAAAAGATCACCTCTTGAGGCATTTATGCGATTTCTAAAGGGACACAGCTGTTGGCTTTATATAGCTGTTGCGACTTAAGCTGCAGACTCGTAAGACACAGTAACTGAGTTTAAAAAACCACGCAACTTTTTCAGCTACATTGATAACAGCATTTTCCCTACGTGTTCACTCTCCGTCCATTATTTGCTGTACTGTTGTTGTATTAAAAAAGATTGTTGCATAAAATGTATTCTCAATATGATGAAAAAAAATCTAAATCGTTTCTACGTTTAGAAAATGTAACAAACACATGTATTTATTAGTCATTTAAAGAAAAAAAGTTAACAAGAATATGGTTTGGAGTAATTCAGATACTGACTGACCATCCGGTCACTGGCATTGTTCAGGTCGTCAATAACCTGATCTTCAAATTATGTGAAGAGACGTTTTCATTATATAAATATCTTGGTGGGATCGAAGGCAGGAAGGGCATCTCATCCGCATACCCTCCCGCGATTCTCTCCGCGTCTCTATCTATCCGTTTTGCCCTTTTCCTCGCTCACTCTCTCTCTCCCTCCAGTCGTACGGGGGCCGCAGCGTCTCGCTTCTCTCACACAGAAAAGTGAAACGCGGGCGCCGGACGCGCAAACGGGATTTTTCAGCGCAGGGGCGCAGCGAAGCGGATCATGCAGGTAACTGTAATGCCTTTCGATTCTTGTATTTTTCCAGTTAGATCTGGAAGGAATGATTCGGCTCAAGCGTAATGCGTATTTGCTTAGAACAAACTATGTTTCTTTGCCCGTCTATTTGTTAAATCCTCACCATTGAAACATTAATGTCCTTAGCGTGAAAGTTAAACAATCGTCTCTTACGATACGAGACTCAAAAGTATTATAATACTTCGCGTCGATCAGTATTTTTCTGAGTGGGGTTTTGTACGTTCAGGACAGCAGATGTTGAACCCAGTGTCTCAAGTGAAAGTTGTGTTCACTTAACTCATAAGATCTTTTCATTGTCTCTTCTAACATCTTAAATTATTTTAAAAAGCACTTAAATAGTGTAAGTACTTGGTTTTTGTGTAAATTCATGTATCTAAGCAGAGTTCCCCAGTTCTGGAACTGGGTTGGGGGGAGAGGCAGATTCTAACACAGTGTGCAGATTTCCCTGCTTAAACACATTTTAATCAGCTAATTACCAGGTGGGAAATCTGGAAGCCGTGTTGGAATCTGGCCCCCCAGGATCAGAACTGGGAAGCCCTGATCTAAGTGGCGCATATTTCGCAACATTTCCAGCTTCTTCCTCTGAGCTGTATACAGCATCCAATGGTATACAGTGTCACAGCGTCCAAGGTATACAGTGTCACAGCGTCCAACGGTATACAGCATCCAACGGTATACAGTATCACAGTGTCCAACGGTATACAACGTCCAATGGTATACAGCTTCAAATGTAGTGACTTAAGGGAGCAATAAGTGATAATGATTTCCAGCTTCTTCCTTTGAGTTGTATACAGCGTCCAATGGTCTACAGTGTCACAGTGTCCAACGGTATACAGCGTCTAACGGTACACAGCGTTTAACAATATACAGCGTCCAATGGTCTACAGTGTCACAGTGTCCAACGGTATACAGCATCCAATGGTCTACAGTGTCACAGTGTCCAATGGTATACAGCGTCTAACGGTATACAGTGTCACAGTGTCCAACGGTATACAGCGTCTAATGGTATACAGTGTCACAGTATCCAACGGTATACAGCATCCAACGGTCTACAGTGTCACAGTATCCAATGGTATACAGCATCCAACGGTCTACAGTGTCACAGTGTCCAACGGTATACAGCGTCTAACGGTATACAGCGTGACTTCAGGGAGCAATAAGTGAAAATGATTTAATGACTGAACTCAGTAGTATAACATCTAAGGGAATGAAGACACTGATGTTGTACATTTCACAAATGCCAGGAGCACCTCTACCTAGCCCCACTGTACTTGTGATGCAGCAAGCATTGCTACCTCTCAAATGGGTTTGCACCAGTATGGCCCCCTATCTCCAGCACGCCCATGGAGTTAGGATTAGTATGGAGGTACACAGCTGTCCTGTTAGGTTTCCACACACGTGGTGTGTAGGACTTCTAAGCATCTCTGTATTGAGAATATATATCCCATCCTGCATTTGATCCATGTTGGTAAATACATGAAAATGTCATTTGGCAGCCGTGTAGTTAAGTGTAGCTACACAAGCTGGGAGAAAAATAAGAGAATTGGGGGGGAAATAGTTTCTGTGCGACCAGAGAATGGGAAATAGCACCCTGCAGACTGGAAATATGTAGAAATGTGAAGTCTTAGTGATGCAGCAGCAGTAATGTGTTTTCCTCCAACGCTCAATGCAGGCATGCGATGCGTCCTGACACTCGCAGTCTCGCTCAGGGAGATAAAGTCAGTGCGCAGAAATCAAAGAAATCAAGCGGCTGTATACAGGCAGTGGGTGCGGATTCCAGTGATGAGTGTATGTCTGAAGCCCTCAGAAGCTGCTTTTTATCAGCATATGGCGGACTTATGATACATGCTCAGGACAGCTGCCATGGAGCTATCCACAAACAAGACCCCGAGAAAGAGACGGGCACGTTAATGTCACCCAAAGGCAACATCAGCCAAGCACAGGGCGAACCCTTACCCAGAGCCAATGAGGCCCCACCAAGGCAGCTGGGTACTGTTGTTGCGTCTTTGTCTTTGTGACTTTCGGGCAGGTCCATGGTCAAAAGGCACTCCTGGGCCCACCCTAGATGTTTAGCTGAATTCAGAGTAATAATAGTAATAACCATAACTGTTGCATGAATACATGCGACACGAAAGGCTTTTCCTGGCTGCATAGGGCACAAGGCAGGCATGTACCCTGAACAGGATGGCAATCCGTCTTTGGCCGTTTGCACGTCACGGGCACCCTGACGGGCACCTTGACGGGCACCTTGACGGGCACCTTGGGGTCCCCACCCTGCTGCGACCAGGGTACTCGGAGGAAGCCCACATGACATGGAGAGAACATGCGGACCCCACACAGCAGAGGGGTCATTCAAACCTGCAGGCGCGAGACTTTCCGTACTGAACCACTGTGGCGTGACTCCGAATTGCAAAGTAATATGCCAAGTTTAGCGTAACACGACAATTTTGAGAAACTGAAATTAAACTGTAAAATCGAACCTGTTCCGGTTTGTCTCTCAGGACCGCTGTTTGGTTTCATATTCTGTAATTGTAGCTTATTGAATATCAAAAAGAATCGCTAAGCGCGGTGTTTTGACCAGATGTGCTGATCTGGCTCGAACAAGAAAGTACCGTGTCTCCCTTTGCTGTTTGGTGTGAAGGAGCATCCGTCAGGCGTCTCCATGAGCTGGCTGTGGGCTGTGGTCTTTACTGTCACAGATATGCATCTGAGGCTGCAGGGCTCGGTTTTGCCTGCATGGCGCCCTCTGTTGGTAACATCATGCATTACATGGCTCCTCACGTTAAGCTTATGACAGAGTAGAGAATTGGCGAAAGACTACCGCTGTCTCTCTTTCTCCTTTCCTTGTCAGATTAGAATAGTCATGAACTCATACCTTCAAGGTCACCAGATTAAGTACCAGGAGGAGCCCAACTGTTGTACCTTTGAAAAAAAGGATACATTTTATGCTTCAGTTGTTCAAGTAAACTATCATGCTGTATGAAAGGGTAGAAGAGTAAACATCCCTTCTCTGGCTTACTGATCTTCATTTGCTTTCTTGTCCCCAATTCGAAACCCTTTAATCTATTTTCTATTTTTTTTCCAGTTATTGAAATTCCTTTAGGTTTCCATTGTCTCAGTCCTTCATTCCCCTTCCGTAACAGGGGACAGCTCCAGCTACAGACTCACACAGCACTCCTAAGCCGAACATCACCTCCATTTTGCCATTAAAAGCACTCTGCTGTCATTTCCCCCAACTTTCTCACTATAACAGCCATTTTATTGATTACTTTTTCAAAAATAGCACTTTTTGCCCAGATTTGCTGTCAGCTGGGTGTTCTGTTGGGAACAATCGTTGCTGTGATCATACTGTTTTCTGGCAGGGATGAGTGATGCTTTGTATTTATTCTCTTTTATTATGTTTGAAATATGGGGGATGACATCCAGGCATGGGGGGGGGGTGGATTTCAGATATTCAAGATATTTTCTTGCCAATTTGTAATGAGTGTATTATAATACATTCTCAATTAGCCAGCAGAAAGAACGACAAACCACGTACAAATTATATAGAAATATGCGAACAGATATGGATGAAAGAAACTATCCATTTATCTGCTAGTCAGTGTCCTGAAGTTGCTATCAGGGACGGGAATAGCTTAAAACTGGTTGGTTTGGCCCTCTGTTACATTTTGTGCAGTGTACAGGTTATTGGTTTTATTATTATTATTATTTTTTTTTTTTTTTAATTTATTGGTTTTATTATTTATTATTTATTATTTAGTCTCTGCGTTGTTCTGGGGCAACCTCATAAACCTCTGTTTGGCCATCATGTGCTGAGCTGCTGTCCGACCGAATCATACCGTAATACCTTTAGTATGATGGCACCATAGTTCAGGACATGGAAAAAAGCTGGAACAATAGAGAGGGAGGCAGAAGAAGAGTTTGGATGAGAAGAAGAGAACTGGGGGAGTTGTCAAGGTCAAAGAGAGGGAAGAAAAGATGGAGAAGACAGTAAATGGGCCGTGTCGAGAAGACGAGATGGGGGCAGGTTTCTCTGTCTGAGCGGGAAAGATGATGAGGTGAGAGGAGAGGTCAGAGCCTCAGCAGGCAGGGTCCGTGTCAGGCAGGAGGTGGGGGCTGTGGGGCAGGAGGACTGGGGGGGGCTTTCAGCATGCACGCGTCCACCAGTGACGTCAGGCAGATCTTCAGCCAGCCCAGAATGTGGGACCTTAATCATACATGATGAAGTGTCGTACCTGAAGCAGGGCTTTTACTAATAGATAAAACACGTCAGAGGATAATGCTTTCGCCGATTCCCTTTCCAGAATGTGAGGAAAAGCAAAATAAAACTCCAGATCCTGATATTTAAATTTTGAGAAAACCAGAAAACAAAATGGATTTTTGAGGATTTATTTCACAAGCACAAGTGATGTAGTTATAAACTATAAAAAAATATTAAGCAGTAGCTATTTGTTGTATATTTCACTCCAAACCCAATTTGCACATTGATTGTCAATTATTTCAATAAATAGCCCAGTGACAAAAAGCTATTTCACCAGACAGGTTGACTTGTAAGACGGACCTGTTGCTGTTGTGCAGTGGTTGCCAACTGGTCGATCACTAAGGTAAAATTAACAGAGAGGACCCCCACTTCTCCAGTCACTGTTGTGGTTTGGTAGCTCGCCAGTGTATTGGTCAAAGTAAAAGTAGCTCTCTCAACAGAATGAGGGTGGCAGAGAACGGTGGGGGTATTTAAGGGTAAACATGACTGCCATTCAGGATGGATGGACCCTATATTCTGCACCAATTGGTTCAGAAATTGCATTTCTTTGCAGTTTCAAAGATGGATTTATGATATCTGAGCCTGGACACCACTTCAGTTTCCATTGGCGGTTCTCTGATTTGGCGACTTTTGCGAGGTTCCGGAGAGGGAGTCAGAAGAATCCAGTGTGCTGTTACTGCGGCCCGACTCCTCGGATGAAATGTCTGGGTCAGGTCGCTAACCGCTACGGCGTTGGGGAAATCTGAGAGTACCTGGCTGACCTTGCGAGATGACAGTGCCGGGTGGGTCTTCGAAGGCTAAGGAGTGTGGGAACTTGGCCAGTCAGCGGCCATGATGCTTAGCTTGGTCCTCTCCGTTATCCTGCTTCGGTGTGTTTGAAAGGAGATGCTCCTGATCACAGCCATGACTGACACCGGGACTGAGCTGCTGTCCTTCACAGCCATGACTGACACCGGGACTGAGCTGCTGTCCTTCACAGCCATGACTGACACCGGGACTGACCTGCTGTCCT
>JAODLC010000123.1:29390506-29403904 GCA_026781145.1 Hippopotamyrus pictus | reverse complement strand
CCATGACTGACACCGGGACTGAGCTGCTGTCCTTCACAGCCATGACTGACACCGGGACTGACCTGCTGTCCTTCACACCCTTGAATGACACCGGGACTGACCTGCTGTCCTTCACAGCCACGACTGACACCGGGACTGACCTGCTGTGCTTCACACCCATGACTGACACCGGGACTGACCTGCTGTCCTCTACAGCCACGACTGACACCGGGACTGACCTGCTGTCCTCCACAGCCATGACTGACACCGGGACTGACCTGCTGTCCTCCACACCCATGACTGACACCGGGACTGACCTGCTGTCCTTCACAGCCATGACTGACACCGGGACTGACCTGCTGTGCTTCTTACCTTCTTCTGACTCTCCATACGTCTGCATCCTCATTTATATCGTAGTAATTAATCAATTAGCGAATGCTATTACCCAGAGGCATGTGCTCGGCTTTGAATTTTACAGAAATCAGTCTCATAAGTCGATGTGTTTAGTGTGGTTCCCCTTGGGATTTTGGTGACATGTCTTGTTTCTTAATACCTACCATCCCACACAAAGACTTTAGAATCTATAATTAAGTTTTTAAAACAAGATAAAAAAAACTTCACCACATCTTGATTGTATATAAACATGTCACTATAGCTGACTTTAATCGGGACTGTCATTGGCCAGAGTCCCATGTGACAACACTGCATCATGAGACAGAGGGTATAAATAGGTTAGGACAGGGGTGGCCAATCTTATCCGCAAAGGGCCGGTGTGTATGCAGGTTTTTGGGGTAACATTTAGGTCAGCTGTTCAAACCCAGGTGTGAGGACTCTTCAGCCAATCAGTCCTCTAATTAGTGACCTAAGTAGGGAGTTTCAGTGAAAACCTGCATACACACCGGCCCTTTGTGGATAAGATTGCCCACCTCTGTGTTAGGGCGTGTCTCAGTTAATGGCCACATCAAGTGGCTCTGTTGTCCGGTTGGGTGGCTACATCTTGGTTCCCAGACATGGGGGATTTGTCAATCCTCATTTATCACCTAGCTCTACCTTATGAGACTGTTTAGGAGACAGGTAAGAAGTGGGCTTGTCAGTTATTATCTGCCTATCTGTCAACCATGAAGCTCTTGCAGTTCAGCATTGAACTGGAAACGACTAGCACTGGTTGAAAGACCTCACAGGAAGGAGGTTTAGGGTGACATCTAGACCCAAAAATTTTACCCTATGTTAGCCCATTGGATCAACGCAATGACTCCTCTGGCAAGGTCCGTCTTTATGTCCAGTGTGCAGAGGTCCGACAAACATTCCTAGGCTGGAGGCAAAAATCACACAGCCAGAATATGTAAATTAACTGAAAGGTCCACTATTTTAGTACCATGGAAGACATTAAAATCCTCCGTGGAGTCATTTTGGTCTGGATGAGTTTCATTCTGAGGTTCTATTCCTTTAATCCCCAAAAAATAAGCAATCTGAATGTTTTCAAGGGAACCATTTCTTCCGATGCAAAAACTTGGAAAGGAAGTGAAAAAGGAAGACATATCGATGGCTAGAGGCCACTGTCTGACCTGATGTGTTGTGACAGAATGGGGGGGGGGGGTTAATCATGCTGCTAAAGCACAGTGAGTCTCCGGGCGTCCTGCCATTAATGCCAGCTTGATGTTATGGGACAGTTAAGCTCGGAATTATTTTGGTTCGGTTTCACTGTCTTTTTAGCGTTTATTTTAACCTGCCGGCCATGAAAAATAAATTTCAGAAGGTAACAGGGGGAGAATAAGCGGGGGGGGGAAGAAGGATGAGTGAGCGATGAGGACGAAGGAGTGAGAGTGGGACTCGGTGTTCTGGGGGTACCGGGCGAGTCAGCCGTGGCGGGACATACTGTGATTGTTTAATGATGGCTGGGCATTGGTAATAGGATGCACGGCGAGAATGAACATCAACAGTGAGGGAGGTAGGGCTGCGCTACTTTGTTGGGGGAGGGGGTCATTTATGGCGGTAAGATACGATTCAGTACATTACCGAGATGCCAGCTGGCAGACGACGCTGCGACCTTCCAAGGCGTAGTGGGGGCGTGGGGGGTGCATCTCAGCCTGGATCGGCGGGGGCCCCTGATGTGTGCGCGTGTGGCGCCAGCGTGTGGATCCGCAAAACCGGGGCTCCGGAGGAGCTCGAGACTCCGGAGGGACACGCGTTCAGGGTCCCCGGGATCCGCAGGATCCTGTGAGGCTCTTGGTCCAGTTACACGTCCGGCACGGAACTCGGACGACGGGATGAGAGACGCCGCCGTCCGGCACCAGAGATCCAGGGCCCCCCGGTCTCCGGCACGTATCTGTTTTCCCCCCATGTAGCTGTTTGATCACGGCTCAATGCCCTTAAACACTCTGCCCTCTCCCCAGCCCGCCCCGTCCCAGGCCGAGGGTCTCGCTTTTCATCCTTTTCTTCTGAGGTTTCCTCTCTCGACATGCTCAGAAATAGTTATGCCCGTCGATATATTAGTATCATCCTGAAATATCTCTATGGTTTCCTCTGTGCCTCCCTCATTGCTGCCGTGGGTTAACTTAAGCTAGAAGTCAGGATTGTCCAATAGGAATGCTGTTTATCTAAACTCTTACTGGAGGATCATGACTTCTAGCTTAAGTTAACCCATCTAACAGAAATCTTTTAGAACTGCTTTGTGAAACACCCCCCTGGTCTCTGATGAACCACACCTGATCTCAAGCAGATAGTAACTCATAAAGTAGGATAGAAAACCTGTTGGATACCGGCTTTCCAGCAACTGGGTCGCCTACTCCTAGTACCTTGCTTTGTATAAAAGTTTCTGCCAAGTAAACCAAATGCAAAAGTTAATGGAGGTCTTGGCTCTGGCCAGAAACATAAAGCCATCTCAGTACAAAACAATGTACGGTGTAGTCTTTAAGGTACTTCTTCTGTTGGATCTGATGGCTAATGCCATCACTGCCAGACAATTCTGGGAGGTGTGTCACTTTATAAAAACAGCACAATGCATTTTTATTTCCTGGTTTTCATGTTATAATCATTGTAAGCTGATTTATGTGGCCTACTATGCCGGCCATGAGGTTACTATGAAAACATATTAATTGCTTTCTCATCCCTGAATATTTATTCCATTTTCTTTTGTATTACATTCGAAGGACATTATTATTGGACATTGGAAGCATTATTATTATAGTTAAAATCTTGGTTTACACACAAGAAAAGCCTGGTGCACGTTTTAGGGAGACAAAGTTTGTAAATCCTTTATGTCTAGTTTTTCGTTCCTTTGACCTAAACTGTAACAGTAAATGCAGGATGAGTCTGCACTTATTTCACTTATTTTCCTTATAATGGAATTTCACTGAAGGTCAGATCACATATTAGGTTAAAACAACGCAGGAAAGTGGGTAATTCCAGATGGTTTATAGTGCCACTCTCTAAGCACTGGTGTTCATTTCGAGCCAGAGTGGTTTTAAAGATGCAAGCCGGGAGTCCTAAGGGAAGCTGAAACTGAAGCTGAAGCTCTGACTTCCCCTTGGCACGATGCTCTTCTGTAGGATGACAGGTGCAGCTCTGCTCGTCTGTGTGGCAGTGTCACCGGGTATCATCAGCCTTGCTGCTTCTGCTGGATGTGAATGAATGAATGAATGAATGAATGAATGAATGAATGCATGTTACATTTATATAGCTCTTTTTCAAACACCCAAAGCGCTTCACAGAAGCAATGTGGAGCCACTTCAGCCAACACCGCTCTGTGGCCCCCACCTGGATGATGGGACGGCAGCCATTCTGCACCAGTACGCTCACCACACAGTAGCTAAGGTGGCGAAGGGACAGGAGAGAATTCACCAGTTAGATATAGGGGGAGATTAGGAGGCTAGGCTTGATAGGAGCACAGTGGGCAATTCTAGCCTGGACACTGGGGTACCACCCCCACTCTACTGAAAGATGCCCAAGGATCGTTCATGACCTCAGACAGTCAGGACCTCAGTGTTGCGTCTCACCCGAAGGACAACACCATTTTTGCAGCTGCACTGGGGCACTGGGGTCCACACTGACCACACTGACCCTAACCCTGTTAGCCACACCAACACCCCTCTTATGTGCTTATGGTCCTCACTGTAGGATGTAAGTTCTGTGCATGTCTGGGTGTTTCTGCGTGTGTGTGTGTGTGTGTATAGCGCTACCATGCGGGACAGAGCAGTGTGTCCTGCCCCTCCTCTCCCCTTCTCTCCCCCCCCCCCCCTCTCCTCTCTGAATGTCCTATTGATGCTCTTTTTAGGTGTCTAAATTATGCAGAGTGTCTCTCTCCTCGGGTCACGTGAGCGAGAACAAAGCCTCATATTCGCAGGCAGAAAGTATGTAAGGTGAACAAACATGCCTGTATGAACACACACATATAGGGCAGTACACACACATGCAAACACGCAAACACAATCCCACATCCTCGCATCTTGCACACATACTTATCCATGCAGGTATGCATGCGTGCACACAACAGCACAGAGAAACTAATACACATCGTACAAATGTACAGGATCATGCACACACGCAAACTCATACCCTTATAGCTGCACATGCAAACACGCAATCATGCACGGGTGCCAAGTGGACACTCTGACGCACACTAAACAAGCACATGCGCCCACACATGCAGACACAGACAGCCAGTCTTCCCTGAATTCCCATACGCTTTACTTCTTCTGTCTCCTGTTATATATTTTTTTTATCTGTCAGCCCCCCAATCAGACTCGACCCACCTCCCTGGCTTCACATGCACACCTACCCCTCCGGTAAATAATTGAGCCTATTCTGATTCCTCTACTCCATTATAAGCTCACACGCAGTTTCACAGAGTGGATTGGCCAGTTTCCCTGTGAGACATACTGCTGTGACAATGTATCTGGACCTATGTGTCATAATTAAAGCCTTTCAATGGTTATTTAATATGTCAACTGGGTGATTTAATATGTCGTTTCACCTCTGATGTTTAGCCAGTTTCATTGTCAAATTGCACATCACTAGACTTTAATTACAGCTCTGCTTTCAGAAAGTCATTATTGTTACATTCGGTAGGTAAACAGTGAAATATCTGTGACCAGACACCGTGGTCTAAAGTGAGAGCCACTTCCTGGTGATGCACTGCATTCTGGGTGTCCTGTTCAGCAATGGCCATCAGGGACTAGGAGCGGAAACCACGTGGTCGCAGAGTGGCAAACATGCCACCCGCCCTTTCCTGCCTACTCTCCCAGAAGACCTGGGCGTTTAAGTACCAGAAAGGGACTCCTCTCTTTTGCTCCGTGCTTAACTGTGTTCACGTTATTAACCTGAATTACTCTAAAATCGATGTGCAGCCCATCACCCAGGTCGACAGGAAGGTGGCGGACGGCTCCCCTCTCGCCGGTGCCAATGGCGGGAGGCCCAGTCCCCGGATGCAGAAGCCCACTGGGACGTCGCAGAGGCCCCGCCTGACCCGCAAGGCACTGATGAAGTGCTGCCTGGTCAAGTGGATCCTCACCGGTACAACATCAGATGGGACAGGTAGGGGGCGATACTGAGACTATTTCACAGTGGATCCGGGATGATTGTGCTGGTTGAGGGTAGTGCGGGGGTTTGGGGTGGTGGGGGGTGGAGTATCTGGGGAAGGCCCTGAGATGATGAGGTATAATACACTGGGAGAGCATAATCCAGCATTCCACTAACATGAAACACTCGTGATTTCACGCACAACCTCTGTGTCCCCCCCACACAGACTTTTCTGTAGTTAATCATGTCCAGTCAGAGTCGTGACTTTACCCCCCCTTTCAGCCGCACTGTCTCTCTTTCGTACCTCTGGGGTGTCGCCCCTGTGGCTGGAATCTGTGGGAATCCTGACACCCCCCCCCCAGTGACACCCCCCCAGTGACATTAGAACAGCAGCCGCCTGAAGGCTTTTCTCTCCATTACAGTTTTGTATTGATTTATTCTACTTAACATTCTAGACTCCTTGGCGGTGTCATCATGAGCCTGAAATCCAAAGCCAAGATAAAGCAGATTCCAAAAAAACCAGAATGATTACAGTGACTTATAAATAAATTACATTCATTTTAAAAAGCAGACTGATATAGTAATTTCAGCCCTAAAGGGCAATAATTTGCTGAAATGGGGCGGTACAGATTAGTGACTTTTAAATGACTTTTAAGTACTTTTGATTTTGATTTTGTCTATTGATTACTTTACATGTGAGTGTGTATCTCAATTGACATAGTTACACTTTTGGTTACACTTACGTGAAAGGTAATATATATTGTCACATGCAGTTGTTTGCATTTTTTTTAACTTTAAGAGATGACTTGAAACATTCATTCTTTATATAGTTTGAATTTTGGAGGAATGACTGAACTTCACGAATTAAGTTGCACTGAGATATTGGCAGCAGGTTTTTCTAGTATCACTGGATACAGGGTCTGTTTCACTAATTGTTGTGCAGAGAATTTTATTGAGCTGGTGCCCTCTAGTGGCAGGAAAAGGATTAGTGGTACTCCATCCATCCATCCATCCATCCATCCATCCATCCATCCATCCATCTTCCAAACCCTTGTCCTGGAGATGGTCGATGGTCATACTTAGATAATTGCTAATGGCTACTAGATCAATTGGTGTAACATTTTAAAATTCCTCATGGAATTCTAAAATGGTTTTCAAAAGATTGCGGATCTTTTAATAACTTTTTTTCTATAAAAGACTGGTGTTCTTTTCATTCTGTTGGACACAAGGACAGACAAGATGACCCTTATTAACACTGAAGAAGGTAAATCCAAATCTCAGATACAGATTTAGATCGCCCTCTGGTGGAACATTTTAATCATGACAATACAATTCAAATATTCAAATATTTCCAGTAAAGGGTATCGAAATACAACAGAGATAGGTAACTTGTTGTTTTAACTTATTTTGTAATATGATTCTGTGTTACTCAAACTCCACATGTGTTGATCCCCGATTCAAAGAAGATGGAGAACACTACTTTGCGTCTGGAGAACAACATGATCTTTGTCTGTTGGAAAGCCTAATAACAGTTTTTCCAGTTCACCATGCATTACTCTCCTCATATTACATGATCCATCTGTAGTATTATACACTGCCAACTGAGGGATTCTGCTACCACGTCTGACAAAGTCATCAACGGTACTGGTTAATCAGGTTGGTTAATCTTATTTGCGTGTCCCGGTGAGCTCTCTCTGTTGAGACACACCACTGTTTACACCTGTGTCTGTCACGTTTCTCCAAGGTGATGCATGATAGACACAGCTGAGGACTCGTGTTGAGATTCCGTTACCACCTGCGTCACTTCTGCTAGAAGCTGAAATGGCCTTGCATACAGTCATTGCAGCGTCCGAGTCAGGGACACATCAAGATGCATTAGTGTTTACACTACAAAAGATGTGTGGTCAAATACATCCCAGACCGCCTGGGATAGTGGTTTGAGTGATTGGATCACAATGTGCCTTACTGGTCATTTATACTTCTATTTAGCGCTGTCTACTTGTCATCCGATCGCCCAAGACACATTTTAAATGTGAACAGGGCATCTTTGTTCCTAAAACCCTTTATAGTGCAGTTGCAGTTGTGTTATTGCCCCGCCCCATTGCAACATCCCAGAAGTCCATCATCTACTTGCAGATCCTCACCCCCCCCCCCCCACATTCCCATGGGGCAGCCTGTCCACCTTGACCATCTTCTCCACCTTGTGCATATAATCTAGGACAATGCTCTGGGTCCCAGCTGGCATCTCACTCTGCATCATGATCATCCTGAACGTGACCTACGAGATACACCTCACTTCCTCCCAACACGAAACAGCTGTAGATCCCCCATTGTACATATTTGGCTGCTTTGCCCATATAAAGCTGCAAACCCAGATGTTGGTTCATGGCCACCGTCATCTCCCACCTCCCACTAATCCACACTTCTGCATCGTGCCATCACTCCTTCCCAGCACGTCCCTAACTGCTCACATGTTTCCATCCTCTTAGTCTCTTTCCACTGGCTTCAAGCTGGAGCCCGTATCAGGTTCGAGAGTTTGGTGCAGATATTCGAGGCAGATAAGGTAACAGCATCATCCTACCTCCAAGTTCTTAGCAGATGCTCCTCCCTGTAGTTTTGCTGTCCTCAGCATAAGAACGGTTCCAGGCCTGAATGGCTGGAAATGGAAACCTTGTCAATTTTTAGCCTTGGCACTTGTGTGCTATGAACCAGTATCCTCCAACCCCCAAGGTTTACAGGATCCTTTCATATCTCCATGACACGACTCTGGACTCACCCATATGTTCTGCCACATCTACACAGATGATTCTGATTGGTAGGACATATGGCAATGATGATGTCACACCTACTCCTGGCCTTTGGTCGAATTGGTCAAATTTATCTTTAGGTCAAGCTTAATTTAAGCATTTAATTTATTTTATGTCAGGAATTCATCTGAATATGCTTAGTAACCTATTGTTAAGATAATTAAGATAATTAGCAGGTTGATAGCAATGCATTCATGCATTGTTTCCTGCTCAGTGTACACTAGTATCATATTATATGCATATTATATAACCTAACAGCAGCTCATATACAGAGACGGACATTTCAGGTCCAGAAAGTAAAAATCCAAACCAGGATTTTGTTTCAACCAACCAGTTGAGCATAAAGAGTCACAGTCACAGAGTAGTGAATTAATTGGTTGAAACAAAATTCTGATTTGGATTTTTACTTTCTGGACCTGAAATGGCCACCTCTGCTCATATATAAACATGCACAGCATTTACCAGCAGTCTGCATGGTTTGGTATTTGGTGTTTATCTCATACAGCTGTGTTTTACCCCCCACCTTGTAAAAACTCCCCTTCCCAACAGACAAGTGATAATGCTCTTGGCTGAGGTTTTGTGTTCAATATGCACTAGGGCAAAAAACCTGAAAGCCAGCATAGTTAGTTCTCCTTACAAGATCCCTTTATAAAACCCCCTTGCAAGATCATGTCACATCAAACCGAAACCCACAATAAAAGCTTATTGTCTGTTGTCTCTGTATTTTAGGGTAACTGAAATCAGTTTAGGTGTTTGTGTTATAGGTGTAGTTTAACAGCCAAGTGATTCTAGCAGTGGATTTTTCTAAGGGGTTGTTTTGGCAGGTATTTAAACATTCCAGAGGTCAAATGAGAAACTTAAACCCTGTAACTCAAGAACAGGATGGCCTGGGTTCAACAAACCTGTCATGTGCGACACGTAGTCTGCCCCAGGCAACACAGAAGGTGCCAGAAGCACCAGTGATATTATTTCAGTATTATCCATTTCATTTTCCATGACTAATTATTTTGTACCGGATCCCAGTGGGTCTGGAGCCCATCCTGAGGAACACCCTGGATGGGGCATCAGGCCAGCGCAGGGCAAACACACACCATCAGCAATTCAGGGAGACAAATTCACCTAACCATATGTTTCTGGATCAAGGAAGACAAGACAGAATCTCCGGACACAGAGAGCCTGCAGTGGTTCATATTTATAAAAGCACTTATCGCGTCAAACATGATCTGTTTGTATTGAATTCCTGTTGGCACAGTAAAGGTATGTTTAAAATGTTTGGGATTCCGCCCATTGAATTTATTCTTCTTGCTCTTACATAACCTACGCATGACCTACATATTGTGTACACATCTATATGGACTGATCTTACAGTTTTGTGTTTTTACACTTGGAATTTACTGAAACACTTCAGTTATTACCTCGTCCAGATGAACAATTCCAGCTGTCAGAGTTTACAAAAATGAATTGAACTTCCATCTGTTTAGTCCAGCACAGGGCCAGCTGTCACAGTAAATCTTCTCCGTGGTATTTTCACTCGCTCTTTGAGTAAAGTATTTTGCCTTTGGGCTTCTTGGTATCGAATCTATTGTCCCTTTTGCGTTGGCTTCATGGTTACCCAGTTTCTGTAATTCTGTTAGTACCAGAAACACTGCATTATGCATTAAAGTCGATGAAGAGGAGCAGTGTTCAAACTAAAACGGCTCTGTAAAATTTTGGGGGGCAGTGGAGGGAGGGAGAGTTGGCGTCCTTTTTAATGGCCCCCGATTGACGGGCTGTGATGTTTTCTCTGTCAACTCTGCCAACGGACATTAAGGCTGGTTCGTAAATCACACACACGCACCAGTGGCACAGCGGGCGCAATAATTGTGATGTAATTTCTATCAAGCGGGTCGGCGTTAGACACTGCATAGGGTGCCACACGCGAGGCCACACAACGACAAAAACCGGATACAAGGGGCCACCTCTGTGGGGACTCCGCCCAATGATAAAAGCAAACCCCGACTGTTCACAGGCCAGCGGAAATGTAGCAGACAGTCAGAAAGTTGTTGGACCAAATATCGTATATACTCCTTTTCTACTCTCTTTTGGCACTCCAGCCACCAGAAAAAACTCAAGTGTGGTGCTGAGGTATCACCCGCCGCATGGCTGCACTCAGCTTCTCACCCCTGAGGTGGTTTGTCGCGTGGTGGGTGTGGCAACGCGTTGTAATCAGCGCACGCTCCATACGCACTGTAATCAGTGCACACTCCTTACGCACTGTAATCTTACGCACTGAAACCTTTACATGATTTCTTTTGAGTCAGTGTTATTGCTGTTTTCATTTTTTTTATTTAGTTTTGAATTATTTTCTATTGTCATTTGAAGTAGTTTAGTTTCAGTTTTTGGTGGTTTTGTTAGTTTTTATTTTAATGACGTAAATCTATTTAGATCTATATTTTATTTTATACTTTAGTGTAGGTTTTAGTAATTTTATTTCTAGGGATCGATGAAAACTGTCCTGAAGTCCTGAAGATAAACAAATCATTACTTTAGCTAAATAGTATTTAAAAACAATAACAGAAAGTATTTGCTGTTGTTTCATTTGGTTTCGAAAGCAATATTTATAGTTCTTGTTTAGTTGTAGTTTTGATTTTATTTTTGTATAATTTTATTTCAGTTTATCAAAATGTACTGTAAGTATATAGTGCATGGTCAGTTTTAGTAAAATTCTTGCTTATTTTTACAACATTCATACCACACTTCATAAACGTAGGCCTACTTTAAATGGTCTGCAGCTCTGCCCCAGGCCTGACGTCAAAGTCCATGCTTTCCTGGTGCGTTGGCGCTAGAAGTATGAACATTCAGGATCACAGACGGTCCAGCACTGCGTTGCGCCCGCTTTCGCGTGAAGTATGAAGCAGCCCTCAGGAAGCTGCCGTTGATTCATGTCTTCTGGCCTCACAGATGGTGTGGAGACCCCTTCATCTCCTCCGCCTCCTGCTTCTCTCCCTTTTGCTCTCCCTTCTTGCTGCTTTCTCCCCCCTGCTGGCTAATGGCTTCAGGCCCTTTGCTGAAGTTAACCTGTCTGTCTCCACCATTATGATGCAGGAGTTGAAGTTAAAGGCTCGCTTTCACTGTAGAACCTGGCATATGATCTTTAAGGGCACCATCGATTTGAGAAATTGTGCGTAATAAACTTGCATATATGTATTGCCTGAGGAAAACCGGACCTGTATAGGCGTCTGCAAGATGTTGTCATGCCTTCATTACTCTCTATTTATGTTCAAGTTATGAATGAAAAGGTTTTTTCATGTTGTTCTGCTGAGAAAAGAGGGGGATCTCAAAATAGAAAAGACAATGAAAGAAATAAAAAGTGAGAGATGGAGGGAACATGACCAAGGACAGATACAGGGACTATGATGGATAGACAGAGGAAAGATGTAGCTGGTCAGAAGCATGTCAGAAGCAGTGACCTGTACAGACTTTTTGAGAGGCAGGTGCCTAAAAGGGGGTGTGACCGAATGGTGTCAACCTGAGAGGTTGTCCCCCTTGGTTCCTAGTATGCTTGTCGCACTTGGGGGACGATTTCATTTGTTCAGGTGAAAGAGGCAGATCCTCAGGCACTCCCAGCCCTCAACCCCCCCCCACCCCCCCATATTCCTGGTGGGACGGGACCTGTGATGGGCTGAAATGAGGCTCTGAATGTTACGCTAGATGGAATTATATGCTGTCAGTCATTATGTGCTTAGTCATTATGCGCTGTCAGTCGTCATGTGCTGTCAGTCGTCATGTGCTGTCAGTCATTATGTGCTGTCGGTCATTATGCACTGTCAGTCGTTATGCATAATCACTCGTTATATGCTGTCAGTCATTATGCATTATCACTCGTTATATGCTGTCAGTCATTATGCATTATCACTCGTTATATGCTGTCAGTCATTATGCGCTGTCAGTCGTTATAATCTGTCAGTCATTATGTGCTGTCAGTCGTTATGCATTATCACTCGTTATATGCTGTCAGTCGTTATGCACTGTCAGTTGTTATGCAATGTCACTCATGCAATGTCACTCGCTATGTGCTGTCAGGCCTTATGCACTGTCAGTCGTTATGTGCTGTCAAGCCTTATGCACTGTCACTCATGTGCTGTCACTCATTATCTGCTGTCAGGCCTCATGCGCTGTCACTCGTTATGTGCTGTCAGTCGTTATGTGCTGTCAGTCGTTATGTGCTGTCAGTCATTATGCGCTGTCAGTCGTTATGCATTGTCACTCGTTATATGCTGTCAGTCGTTATGCACTGTCAGTTGTTATGTAATGTCACTCATTATGCGATGTCACTCGTTATGTGCTGTCAAGCCTTATGCACTGTCACTCGTGCTGTCACTTGTTATGTGCTGTCAGGCCTTATGCACTGTCACTCATGTGCTGTCACTCATTATCTGCTGTCAGGCCTCATGCGCTGTCACTCGTTATGTGCTGTCAGTCGTTATGCGCTGTCAGTCGTTATGCATTGTCACTTGTTATATGCTGTCAGTCGTTATGCACTGTCAGTTGTTATGTAATGTCACTCATTATGCGATGTCACTCGTTATGTGCTGTCAAGCCTTATGCACTGTCACTCGTGCTGTCACTTGTTATGTGCTGTCAGGCCTTATGCACTGTCACTCATTATGTGCTGTCAGTCATTATGTGATGTCAGGCCTTATGCATTGTCAGTTGTTATGTGCTGTCAGGCCTTATGCGCTGTCACTTGTTATGTGCTGTCCGTCATTATGTGCTGTCAGGTCTTATGTGCTGCCAGTCATAAACTTCTAACAACCACCAATGGAAAGTTTGACAGTCCCCAAATGATTGACAACACCTGAGAACTCCACCTCCTGGGACTGTTGAAGCCCAATTTGTCCAAATTTCTAAAGATATCTAAAGATACCGTGGGGGGGCAATGGTAGTTGAGGATGAAAAGTGGGAAATGCAAGAGGAAAGAGGGAGAGATCAGTGTCTGACATGTACTTCAGGGACTGGCCATTTGACAGACATACTGTACATGTACTTCAGGGACTGGCCATTTGACAGACATACTGTACATGTACTTCAGGGACTGGCCATTTGACAGACATAC
>JAODLC010000123.1:29350162-29378317 GCA_026781145.1 Hippopotamyrus pictus | reverse complement strand
CCCAAACCATACTGTGATGTTCATGGTCAGGATGCTCTCCACAGCAGCTGAGTAGAAGGTTTTTAGGATCGCTGGAGCGACCCTAAATCTCCTCAGCTGCCTCACGTGGTATAACCGCTTCCTTGCTCTGGTGACCAGAGTGCTGACATGTGGTTTTTAGCCTCTGTACTGACGTGAGAAGGATTCGTTTAATATATTTTTATTGTCCCGTAAAACTAGACTATCAGCTATCATAGATTGAAGGCAAAACTCGAGTTAATTTGATACAATATACGTTCTACACATTTTCGTCGAAATTTAAAATATTTTGACATCAATTTTTGAATTTACACACGTGCCTGGTCCGTGAGCTCAGGCTGTCCTTGGTTTATCTTTAGTTACCTCCTACGATACATAGATATTTGGGGTACTTGTTACTGCTGAAATGAATGTGTCGGGACAGCGCGTACGTGTGAGCGCGGCGCTGCAGCCGGAGAACGGCGCGCTGTTTAGTGCCATCATGCACGGCCTGCTTACCGCGTTACATGTGAGTAAGGGATACTCACTGGGAAATTATTTGGTTGAAATTTTAAATATTGTTACTCCTTTTTGAAGTAGCACGTGTCCCACTGCTTTCGCTGGCTTTACACTTTTTTCCTCCAGTCATATCTACCGATTTACGCATATGCTGATATTACCCTGATTGTATTAATTTTTCTGCATGACCACGTGAATCGCCGGTTCGATGGATCAGTAGATTGCATTTTGTATTCACCTTTCAGTGGCGGGGAATTTGCACTTCACCGAAAACACGTCGGCTTCAGGCAGGTACCCCCAAATTTCTCCCAGAGTACAACAACACGTGAATTAGGTGAGTGAGTGTGTCTAAATTACCTTTTGTTGAGTAGACTTACTTGTATTTCTGAGTTCCTTAATGTTATGGATCGGTATCCCGTCCGGTGTGTATATTGGTCCAGATTCCTCACATTCTTGGGTTGCATAAGCAGTTTCTTTTAACGAGAACAGATGGATGATGATTATATTTTCTCAGTGATTGGTGATTGGATCGGAAATTAAAAGGTGGTGGAACCGCAACAGATTCGCGCCCCATATCAATGAACGCTGTGAGCTCGTGGGGGGGCACGTGAGGGAAATAACAGAGAAGTTTGTGCTGAGGTTTCAGGTGGGATCAGACCTACTTTGAAATTGCAACCTTTGGAAATATTAAATGATAATATGAGCACATTATATGCCTGTACACATATCACAACAAACTGAAATAGTAACATTTTATTTCATAATTAAAATTGATTTGGGGTCAGTGTGTGTACGTTTGAGGCAATCACGACAAGAATATAAGTCTGGGGAGCCCAGTCAAAAAAGTTTGAATATCAGCATCCTATATTATATAATTATAGAAATTCGGCCGCCTTTGGTTTGGACAGAGCTGGTTGTAATGATGTGGGGAGAAGCCATCAGTTTTTTAGACAGTAGTTTACCTTTAACTTCCGAAATTCATTGAACTATAGGAGCATAAACTCAGTATGGGGAAATGCAATCAAATATTAACCGTTTTATGACATAATATTTCCATTATCACTATACGTTATCTTGCGGTAGTGCGTTTTAACCTTTAGACATTTCTAACGCGCTTTTTTGGTAACACTTCTTCCGGCGATGGTTGAATTTCATCAGCAGAGGTGTTCCATGTCAAAAGAATTACACAAAATAGGTCATTGAGATGATGACCCATTTCTATCGCTAGAGGGAGACGTGAAGGTCGAGAGTTCCCAAATGATTGGTGGGGGGGAACACAGAACGATGGATAGGCAGCGTAACGATCACTGGGTCTAAAAACTGGGTAGTTGATTTTTCGTCCAATCTATTAACAATTTATAAAATAATAATAATAATAATAGTAACTCCGAAAAGCTGTCTGTGGAATTATCATGTTTAATCAGAAGAAACGCGCTTCCCGGGGGCGGGCTGAGGTTGGGCTCGGCGGTGACGTCACATTTTGACAGTGACGCGCCTGCGCTGGAACCACTCGGCGTGTTTATGTGCGAGTGCGAGTGCGTGCGGAGCTGAGCCGGCGGCCAGTCACGCGAGTCCCGTCGTTACAGTACCTGCTCCCGCACACGGGAACACGGATACGCAGATATCATCGCGGACCGAAACGCCAGAATCCTCAATATGTGTTAAATAGAACTAAAGCCAGTGTTAGGTTTTGAGGGGGTTAAATCAGAATACCACCACCTACCCAGGGAGCGATTGGTAGTGATCATCGTGGGGGACACCTGACCGAAGAGGGGACTCTTGAATCGCACTTTCCCCTGACAAGTAAGTACAATAACCTGCGCGTCCTCGCGTTTATATCAACGTTACGAGGCTATTTGCGACGGAAATTAACTCGCTATTTTTACCGCTTACTCCTCCATTTAGTGCTGCTACCGCATTAGCCAGCCGCCTTCGGTATCCGTATAATGAGACCGACTTTCCATAATTAGGTTAACTAATATGAAACCACGACATGGATTCGCTGTATGGCGAAAGGCATCGGTTCAGCGCGGCATCGCAGCCGAGGGCAGGGAGGATACCGGGCAGTAGGTGGCGTAGTGGTAAATGGACTGGCCCCGTAATGGAAAGTCATTCTGCCTTCGCTTCAGATGGAGGTAAAATCACGGCGGATGACCAGACATCCTGTCCTGGGCAGTTAAGGCAGCTGATTGTTTTGGGAGTTAAAATCTGTCATTTCAGATCTGAAAGCCAAACGACGACGGTCGTACCCGGTTCACAGTTTGAAACATACTCTCACATTTCCACCGATGGCTTTGCAGACTGGAGAGATTGTTCTTCTGTGACGTTGGGACGCCTTTTTATACGTATAAGAATTGGGTAAATATAACAAATGACGCCTATTTCCCCACGATCGAGTCCGCTTGACGGCGTGACGGCTCTGGCGCCGCCGTGGGTCCGCATGAAGCACCTACCAGTGGCATCGCTGACATTTGCGTGGCACTTTACGGCACTTTTCTGCACATGGCTCGTAAAGGGCTGCAATTTACATACTTTGTCTTCCCGGTGAGGAGTTTCCTGCATTACGTGTGCCGTTCACACTGCAGTTCATTTATGTTATGTGTCATTTCGAAACCGCAGTAAATGGTTTAAGTCGCTTGACTGACGAAAGCCTGATTTCAAGATTAATTTTATGGTCAGACAATGAACGTTGGTGCGGATCGGATTTTGCATTAGTCATGCTTATCGTGCATGTCTTGCGTTGGACTGGCGTCCCATAAACGATGATACCGCCTTGAGGTACCGACCCCGGGGTCACCGCGATCCACAAGGGGACCCTGAAGAGAAATAGGTCGGTGTTTTAAATGACCAAAAAGCACTACCTAAGATATGAACTAATAACTACTACTAACAATCTACTGATATTTAGCCAGCATCGCTGCCGTAAATCCCCGAACAGCGATTTGGGCTTTCTGGGTTAGACTACCATCAAATGTCACCTTGGTGGATTGCGGACACTCCGCTGCAGCAGATCTGTCATTCCCACACGGCAACTTTTACTCGGTCTTTTTATTACTATTATTTCCGACATATTGTCACTCCAGGCGAGCCATTTCCAATCCTATTTTTTGGAAAGAGTAAAGTTGCTCGTTTTCCTGATACCTTCAAGCACGTATGCACACCCTATCTCACCCTGTGTTAAAATCAACAGGATGCAGCCCCTGATCTCGGACTGCCCCACCCTAACAGAAGTAGGCCTAGCAATTAGTGTTTCACAGCGAGTAGCTGGATAGCATAAAGTTCAGGTGAATTATATCACTTCCGATTGCCGTGAGGAATTAAGGTATGTTACGGCGCGCGCGTACGTTCGTTTTATCTGACTCCGGGATGCTGGACGTGTTCCGCGTGCTGGAAGCAAACAGTGCATCTTAGTTTGAGATCTCTTTATTGCAATTGCAAAACCGGTCGCCGACATGATCTTTGGGGCGGCGGGTAAACTTACTGTGGATGATAGGAAAAAAAAGCACACTATACGAAGCAGTGCCGATTGGGAATTGCATCACCCCAGGCATATCTGCTCGGCTCACCTTGGCTGTGTTTTTGTGTCCTTATCCTTATCTAACTCCCCCACCCTTTTCCTGCCTGTCTTCGTCACTCCTGTACCTGCTCTCCCTCCAAACCCAGCGATCATGTCCACGCCGCTTTAAAAAATAAATAAATGCAATGACTATGGTCTGTATGAACCTGACAGATGAGTAAGTTCATTAAAGTCAATATAAAAGCCAACAAAAGACTACAGTCTATAGAATGATGGCTAATCAAAGGTCAGTTTGATCCGTGGTGATTAAACATCCTTCTCATGTTTACCTTGTATTGCCTTCTGCTTTTCTGCCATTCAGAGGCCCTTTGGATATTAGCTGTAATACTTACAAGCATGCGGGCTAATAATTGCTTTAAAAATTTTCAGATAACCACCCACACATGCACTTTTATATACTATGTCATGTTATCAGTATTCTTTAAACATTTGAATGAGACTAGACCCTAACCAATAATAGATCTACAGTTCCCTGTAGATGACATTGGGTGCACGTCTGCATTATGTTCACAGTTCTTTTCGCTAAATGACCAGAAACGGCTGCCTTGCACTAAGCCAAGAATAGAATTTGGCAGTGACACTTGGACCCAGATGCCCAGCTGATCAGTTCTAGTTTTTTTTTACCGAGTTCCCAAACATTGGCCCGGTTCCCTAAGGTCCCATGGAGACGGCTGGACAGAGAGGATGTGCAGAGTGTCTCAGCTCAGATTTCATAACACCGCTGTCACCCTCCGTTAGGGAGTGGCTGGTTTCCAGCAGCATGTCTGTGTCTGCTTCTGAGTTTGGCCCAACATCAGCTTCCCACGGCCACTGTGTGTTCCAGCTCATCGGGCTCCTGTCCCTGGCTCATCGGGCCCCTGTCCCTCGCTCATCCGGCTCATCGGGCCCCTGTCCCTCGCTCATCCGGCTCATCGGGCCCCTGTCCCTCGCTCATCCTGCTCATCGGGCCCCTGTCCCTCACTCATCCTGCTCATCGGGCTCCTGTCCCTCGCTCATCCTGCTCATCGGGCCCCTGTCCCTCGCTCATCTGGCTCATCGGGCCCCTGTCCCTCGCTCATCTACCAATACAAATGGTGATCTAAAGTCTCGCCATGGCGACTGCCCCTCCCACTGTGGCGACTGCCCCTCCTGCCGCGGCAACTGCCCCTCCTGCCGGCTTGAGACATCGGGCTGCTGGATGGCTGCAGCTCCTACATTCTGTGATTTTATTTGTAGGCAGTAAAACGTTTCTGTACTTTTTAGAGTTTTAAGTGATTTGACAAGTAAATGATCTTAAGCGTTAATTATAAGGACCCAAAAGTGCTGGGACGTCATGCCCATTCTGAAGCAGCAGTGTGCCAGTTGCATGGGTATCATTATAAGAGTAAAATACTGTTCCAGCTGCAGAACAGACTCTACACGCTGTTCACACAGCTGGTGGGGGTCTGTATTTCCTCTTAGTTCTGCGTGCCCAACAGAACATGCTCCTTAGCTCTGGTATCCACGGTTACATGGTGGTGTAGCGCCCCCCTGCTGCAGGAGCTAATTGAACAAATACTTCCCTGAATTAGTAGCAGTGAGGAATGTGGGTTCCCCAGGGTGGGGATTTATGGCTTGAGAGCAGCACCAGTGCTGAGGGGTCAGTGCCCCCCCCCCCCCCCCACCAGTACCTCGGCTGGTTGTCCAGTTCCCTCCGTCTAGCGCTACCACACCACAGTGGCAGATCTGCATCACACCTGGAAATGGGGGTAGTTGGCACGGAGGTTGTTTATCTCCTATCATTAGTTTATGTGGGTCGCCACCACGCCAGAATAAACTCGGCTGGTCAGATGTGTGCACTTGTGCCAAACTGGATACATGTCTCCAACAAGGAAAAATCACTTTCTAGTTCTGTCAGACTACACTTTCTCTGTTTATCAGCTGTTAAGAGCAATAAAGTGAATTTTTTTGTAATAGTTTTTTTTTTAACAAACGGTTTTAATGCTTTCAGATTCAGATATTTCGTTGTAGAAAGAGTGAGGTTTTGAAGCCCATTGGTTATGGGAGGCTTATTGTTTTCTGTCAGTCTATGTGTAACCCAGCTCGCTTTAGTTAAATCTGTTGTTGATTAGCATATAGTAATCCCATCCATGCACATTCACCAAAAACACGTTTTAACACAGTAGTTTAGAAATATGCAGGTTATGAATTGCATGCTAAGGCACAGCTGGATTCCTTTGACCCAAACTGAGGTGGGAATGTTGAGAGATTAACTACAAATAATTAATCTGGGTAACATTTTCATATATATGATACTGAGCATTCTAAGGATTGCTTTTGTTTCCTGAGAGGGTAAACCGGACATAATTAGAGATCTGTGTTCACCAGGTGACATGCATGACACAGAACCTGATGAGATGTAAATCAGGAACAACCTGTTAAATTGGAGGAAGTTGGATGACGTACAAGATGTCTTGCATGAGTTAAACAAATCCCCCCTAGAAGAATGCTTTAGCACACTGTCATTAATTAATCTTCCCCATTTCTGCATTGTGTGTGTGTGTGTGTGTGTGTGTGTGCTGTGTTTATCATGGTGCTGTCCCACTCCTTTCAGCTAATTATTACCTGCAGGAGGTGTGCCAACACCTTTTCTGGAAAAGATTTAAGTGCCAAAACTGAACACGCACAAAGTGCAGCTAAAACAAAGACATGTGTCAGGAAAAGGTACTACAGTGAAACCTAATCGGCAGTCAGCTGCAGGTCTGGCTAAACTAGAAATGCTGGTGATTTAGGTGTAGTTCTGGTAGATGTTGATGAAAAACAGATCGTTGATGTTGCCTTGAATATCACACTGATTTATTTCAGTATCTTCTCATAACTTCCCACTTTTTGCTACATAAGGGTACAACATGTATATAAAAAAACCAGAACTTTAAAAATGTAATAACAGCACAGAATGGATCCCCATATGTCCCATAAAGCTAGTTTTCAGTATAAATTAGCCCAGTAGTGGCAGAAATTAACCCGCTACTTCCCAGACCTTCCAGAAATGAAATACCAAACATTTTGACATGCCATTCTGTGCTGATCCGAGGTGACGCTGCCTAGGCTGAGTTCTGTGGGGAGATTCTAATAGAGACGGACAGTTTCCAGGTGTTAATGCGTGTAATTTTCTTTTCCCCCCGCGAGTGATAATTTGTGGTAGAGAAGGGGACCTGCTCTCCGAGTTCACAGGCGCCGGTATTTTCTATAGGGTCGTACTCGGAGCATGTGACTGAGCCGGAGGACGAGCAGTGAGGACACATCTTGCAGCGAGCCGTGGGGAAGGAGCGTCTGGAATGGGTGTGGGCAAGAACGTCACCTCCAAGGCTGTGGATTCCATCGGGGAGGGCGCCATCTGTGAAGACGAGGTTAAGAACGACCAAGGCTTCTACCCCATTCCCGTGAGTAGCTGGCTTTCGTGTCCTGGAAAGGGCTGCTCTTCTTTCCTCCCAGCATCGCGTGTAGTGCCTGGTCTTGTCCCAGGATCCCGCCCATGAGCTCTGTGCTAATCGCTGATTGTGCTTGAGCTGGTAGGTGCGCCCCCCGTTTTGGGCATGCGTGAGAGGGCGTGTCACTTTGCTCTGGCGCCGTTCTCACCGGGACCGGGGAGGGGCGGCTCTGCGTACGAGCTGCGGCACGGTTGGGCCCGTGGAGTCAGAGGTGTTTGGTTCTGCCTGCAGGGCGCCGAGTCGGGAGGCCCGCTGGCTCCACGTGTGGCAACCGGGGCGACCAAAAACCCGAGTCTGTGCAGGCCTAGACCGGTTTGCCGGGACGGCCTGATTGATGGCACTTTTAATTAAAGCACGGTGGTAAATTTCTCTGACAAAAGACTTCTTCAGCCACGACTCAGCCAACCTTATTTAATCTTCGTTTTCCCAGCAGTAACTTATTAAATATTGTAGCGCTGTCTTTTCCTGGCATTTTGCTGGCATTATGTCCATGCTGACTAGGCCCCGTCCCTTTTCACCATGCCCTGGCCCCGCCCCTTTCCACCATGCACTGGCCCCGCCCATTTTCACTATGCTCTGGCCCCGCCCCTTTTCACTATGCTCTGGCCACGCCCCTTTCACTACAACTCCCCGTCCCATCTTGATGGCGTGCTAACCGGCATAAAAGATGAATGAGGGACAGAAACACTGCATGAGGAACACGATGTAATCCTCACTGAAAGTGTCCTCGTTTGCCTTCCCCGCTCACTTCTGCGACGTCCTGTTTTTTTTATGCGGTCGTACCATGTCAGATCTCCCTGGGGGAGCGTTTTTTCCCCTTTGAATACTGTTTACTCAGGATCTTCTAAGGGTAACAGAGTAAAAGCCGATTCAAAGCTTGCTCCGGCTCGTCGCTCTTCTCTAGCCGTGTTCCTCCCATGTGGCCTTCAGGAAATCCCATTGAGGGAGGTTCAAGTAGGGCGTGGCTTATTCCGTATGTCCATTTGTATTGTTTCTGTCCTTATCCCCTTATTTTCAGGCTTTTCTATTAGCTTGTATTGTTCTGTTTGTGTGTGTGTGTGTGTAGATTTGATACTTCACAAACAGGATGTCCTACTGAGTGTGTCAAAGACTGGCTACCAGACCACCCCCCACTTTGTTCCTGACAGGTGGTGGTTAATCGAGTAGGCCCGCCCCCTGCAGACCAGGATGGAGAAGACACTGAGCTCATGGCCATTTTTTCCAAGGGGGGTCCAGGCGAGGACAAGGTAGGGCAGCCACTGTTAGTCTATCAGCAGGATTCTTCTTTTTTCTTTTCTTTTTTTCTTATTCACCATATAACTCCAGGAAAAGGCAGCAAAGTCTGCAGAGAATGAGCACAATGATGTCATCTCTCTGAAGACCGGGGAGAGGATCGGAAAGTATGTTTATTGTAAAATACACCGAGAGGCTAATTCTTTACATAATTCCAGGTCTGCTCCACTTTTGCCTCCAGGACAGTTTTAAGGGCAGATGAGTCGTGTGTTTAGAGGCCTTTCCACACAACACTGTTGTACTAAGCTGGCATTTTTGTGACCTGACTCTTAGCTGTCTCAAGTCTGGCCGTTCTCCTCTGACCTCGCTCATTTACGAGATGCTCTCACTCTCAGAACTGGCCCAGACCGAATACTTTTTCTTTATTGTCCTCTGGAGCGTGGTGGTTTATGAGATGCTGGACCCTCCTCATCTGGCACCGGCAATAACGTCACATGTAAAATCACGTAGATGGTACATCGTAGCCTTTCTAAGGCTTAGCCACGCAGGAACTGGGCCCCATGATTCGGCCTGTGTGCTGCGTGTATGCAGCTACAGCCACTGTTTGTAGGAGGAAGCTGTTTACATTAACGAGGAAATTAATACGCTGACCGTAAAACAAGAGACGGAACAGTGACAGGTATGGGGTTGCTGATAAAGAATGAAGATAATGCATTCTGACTGAACTGGAGTGACAGTTGAGCCAAGGAGAGACCCCCCACCACAGTTAAAGGCGATTCTGCAGCATCAGCTAATCTCAGATAGTCCCATGATGCAGCACATTTTCAGATTTGGAAAAGCAGAAATGTGTATTAGCACGATATGTAAAACATGTATGCTGAACACCTGAATCAGCCTGCACGATTCTGGATAAAATATGAATCTCAATATGAATATGAATCTGTTTTCTCATGTGATTCCTGAGCAAAATATTTCTTTATTATTATCGTTATTATTTTGCATTACATATTGCCCTTATGAAGATGGATTAAACAATATGTAGACATGCACGGTATATCTGTTAACACACTGAAAACGTCCTGTTTCTTAATCTTCATCAGTATTCAAAATTAGCAGAATAGAGCTGCTATTGAAATAATGGAGAAGATTGCATTGGACAGTCAGCCATTTTCCATAGTGGAGGACAAAGGAATTCCTCGTCTTAGAAGAGGTCTCAAAGTACTGGCCTGCGATTTGTTTACAACCTATAAATCAATCCTTCATTTTTCACACAATATACAAGTCATTTTGTCATTTTGCTAATGTGCACCAGCAAGCTCGGCAAGTTTCACTCCTTTTTCTGAATAAAAAGAAAATGTGAATCAGCTGTACGTCATGTGCTGCACTGTAACTTGCAGTACTGTATTCTAATCTGTCTTTATTCTACTGTATTCTAATCTGTCTGTATTCTACTGTATTCAGATTTGTCTTAGTGAATTTAGAATGATAGATTACTTTTTGTAAGATGAATAGTTTTGAATGTACAGTACTTTTACATAAATAATTAAAATTGTAAATACTTGAGTATTTGAGTCAGGCCCTGACCTTTGTGTTTGGGTTGGCAGGTCAGGCAACGCCCCACATTTCACTGAAGGCGCCTCAATATTAGGGGCCCTCCTGCATGTCACGACTTACTGGAGTGAAATCGGAGCTGAAATCTAACTGGCGGAATACAATGTAACTGTTATAAATAAGTAAATTAGGGTTTGTATTCAGATAAACACTAGTGACACTAGTTATTGCTTTCTGTCCGGCAGGACACTGCAGGCTTGTGTTGATAGATGGGTTTGGGACAGTTTAGACATTTCAGAAAAGCAGAAATCTGCTCATCGCTTTGTCCGGTGACGTTGCCTTAAGTTGGTACCAAAAAAAATGGGTCACGCTCTGGATTCCACCCAAGCCCCCTCTTACGCACCAATACCTTAAAAGTCAGCTGCACCCAAGACCAGCAAGACATCAGCAGCCTTGTATGTGTCACTCGTTTTCACGGCAAGGCCGAGCATTTTAACAGTTTGGCTTGACTCCTGGCTTTGACTTGGGGGGGAAAAAATACTCAGCAGGCGGACAAGCTGGTGTCCCGACCTCGATTCAGCTTCTGCTTGTCTAAACGTGTGTCGCTGTCATCACATCCCCAAACATACCATCCCCTTATCTACACATTTATTCTGAATTGTACTTGGCAATGAGCCACCCATAGTGATTCTGAAGCGTTTACTGTGGCGTACAAGACAGGCAGCGATTAATGGGAGACACGTGCTTTGCTTTGCCAGTTTCCTGTCCTCAGGCTCCCAAATTGCGTGTTGATTCAGCCTGTCTGCCCCCTGCTTTAACGAGGCATATTTTTTTCATTAATTTAGTTTTAAACATTAATAGGAAGAGGTGAAACGCTTAAAACAAGAAGTGAATCACTAGTATTTGTTGACACCTATTAATTCTAATAAGCTTATAAATTTCCAGCTCTTTTGATTGCAGAATCTATTTTACTAAATGATAATATGTCTTATCTAGTGTACCCATAATTTTTGGTAAACTCAGAAGATATTTGAGAATGAAATTGACTAGTGTGAAGTCCAGTTATATTGACTCACATATGACGTTTCTATGCATTATTAAAAGACCTATTTGAAAAAACATCAGGACAGCTCTCTGCTTTATATTCCCAGAATCAATGCATGACCTAAATAATAAATACTATTGAATGACCTTGATAGTCGGTGAAGTCATTTAATATTTAAAGTTAGTGTATTCATTTGTTTGTTCATTCATTTGTTTCATCCATTCAATATACAGCTCTGGAGAAAAAAATAGACCATTTAAGTTATTTTTTTTTCTTTTCTTAAAGAATCTGGATTTTTAAACCCAGGCTTAATCCTGGTTCAGATGGCAGAGTGCTAGGCTGCTTCCAGGTTCAGAGTTTCTAAGACAGCAGTACAGAAAAACTAGATGAAGCAGGAGTCACTGGGAATGACCAGAAATCAGCTTTCTAATGCCAGAGATGACCATCAACTAATCTAACCGTGGCTCATAAATCGGAGGATGACCTTAAGTGGCCTTCAAAGAGAATGGGAAACATTACGTGGTGTGAAGTGCACTGTCAGGACAGTTCATAACAGGCTCCTAGAAGCAGGACTGAAGACCCATAAAGCACAAAGAAACCCTTTATCAATGAGAAGCAGGGAAGAACCAGGCTGCAGCTGGGAAAAAACTGTATATTATTACGCTGGTGCATGCCCATGAACTGAGAAATGAGTGAGACTAGAAAATTTGCTATGGTCTCAATTTTTGCTAGAGCGTGTTAGAGTTAAGTGTCATAAGTCAGAGAAGCATTTTCTATAACGCGTAGACGTCCGTCTTCCTGTCTTTCTGTCTGCGTGCAGAGCTTTGTGTCGGAGGCAGTGGAGAGCACAGACA
The DNA here is from genome assembly GCA_026781145.1 of Hippopotamyrus pictus. Classification (NCBI taxonomy): domain Eukaryota; kingdom Metazoa; phylum Chordata; class Actinopteri; order Osteoglossiformes; family Mormyridae; genus Hippopotamyrus; species Hippopotamyrus pictus. Next base: position 29,366,092 of record JAODLC010000123.1, on the reverse strand, counting down.
GCGCGGATGCCAGGCGACTGGACATGATCTACACCATCGAAGACACGCCGCCCTGGTATCTCTGCGTGTTTCTGGGCCTCCAGGTGAGCAGAATGTCAGCTTCTCGGGGAGTAACAGGTAATCCACTGCAGTCACTACGGTAAAACACCCAGCTGCAGCCAAACTAATCTAAGTAGCTTGTGTGCTGTACGATAGGGGCCCCCCACCCCGGCACTGGGCTGTGGCTGGTATTCTATTATACTGTGGAATTTAGGGGTAGAGTTGCCACTCGTCCTGTATAGTGCCAGTCAAAAGTTTGGACACACCAGGCTGCTTACAAGAGAGTGATAGTGCTGTGTCACATGACCTGCGTCACATGACCTAAACACAGTAGAAATGGTTTTGGAGTTTAACCAGAGAGTGAAGGGAAAGTGACCAGTGAGAGCTCAGCATATACCGTATGTAGGCCCTCCTTCAGGACAGCTGGAGAAGCATCCCAGGAGGCACCTCATGGAACTGGTGTGGAGGAGAAGGTGGGGTCAGCCAGTCCCTGGAGGAACTGGGGTTAAGGGCCACTCTCAAATGCCCAATGGTGGCATCACTCTGCCCACCACGGGATTTGAACTGGCAACCTTCTGAGTCCCAACCCACAGAGCTGTCCCTCTGCCAACAAATTAATCTTTTGTCTAATATTTTGCTCACTGCATAATTAGATATGATATTTCATAGTTTTGATGTCTTTCTAATTTTAATTATTCTAGAATATGGAGAATAGTATGAATAAAGCTTTTTATGGGTAGGTTTGTCCAAACTTTGGACTGGTACTGTGTATACACACACACACACACACAGACATAATCTCTTTATTTAAAAAAAAAAAAAAAAAAAGATTTTTTTGTTGAGGATTTCCCCACATTCCACTGCAAAAAAACCCACAAAAAGTTCCCTCCAAAAATATCAAAAGCCATACGCTCCGTCACACCTGCATGTTCTGACTGCCCTCCCCCCCCCTCACACACAGCACTACCTGACCTGCTTCAGCGGCACCATTGCTGTGCCCTTCCTCCTGGCAGAAGCCATGTGCGTCGGCTACGACCAGTGGGCCACCAGCCAGCTCATTGGCACCATCTTCTTCTGTGTGGGCATCACCACCCTGCTGCAGACCACGCTGGGCTGCCGGTAACACCACAGGCTCCTCCATCTGTCCACCCTGCACTCTCCCGTTTATGTTCCACCTCAGCCCCGTTTTTCTGTTAAAAACAGGAGTTAGAGGCTTAAAACTGAACAGTGGGGTATTAGCGACAAAGCAGGTTTACTCACTTTGATTGATCTCACCAGCTGAAAAAGACCATTAGGTCCCTCCTGAAAGGGAAAGGTTTTCACTGAAGCTCCCAGATTTTCGCGAATAAGAAAAAAGCCTTGAAATGTCCCCGTGTAGAAGCAGGCACCATCCACAATCAGCAGTATTTCTGCTGTGTCAGGGTGACTCTCCCGCCAGCCGTCTGCTCCGGCTGCTAAGTTCATTCTTGACTCGTCAGCTTTTGGAGGAAAGAACACGACTGCGCAGAGAAGTCTGGGTGACGGTGAGACTTTGCATCTGGGAGGTTGCTGTTCCCTCCCAGGCGGCTCCACGTAGACAGCGGCTCGATTTAAGCACAAAAGGAGCTGAATCACCCACAGTGAACATGAAGCTAATTTAGGAGTGATGAAGAGAATTAAGCCCAGTAATGGTGTGATGAGCAAATGCCCCCCGGGTGAGGATTTTACCCTTTTTTTGTTTGATGTCACAGGTGAAAGCCAAGGGGAATCCATCAGCCCTTTCTTCACTTTTTATGAATAAGTACAAAGTGTGCTTTGGCCCTGAGAACTCGTGTGATTTTTCGTATTAATCTCACCACGGTGTCATGACTGGGGGCTGTAAACCCCCTGCGGTACCGAGCTATAGACGCACAGATGTTTGCTGCTCCTCACTTCCTCAAATCCCTTCTAAAGACGTACTGTAGATGTTCACCTTATTCAGTAAATCACCACCCCAGTCGTCCTTCCTCTTTCCTTTTAAGCAGCTGGGACAACGTAAACCCCTGTGGGCCGTAACGATGAGCTCGAGCAGCTGTAGTTAATAAATAAGGCCATATTTAACTGGGGTTGTGCTCACGCTGAGATGCTAAAGGCTTTGTCAGTGAATAGTCCGGCTCATGTGAGTGCAGTATCCAGCATATAAGCCACATGCTGAGCAGTGACCCAGGACAGCCCTCACTCTCTAATTTGTCATTTTTAAAAGGTGGGGCTTTTCTACACTCACGCGTCCCAACTAATAGCTGAAAATATCTGCTTTTTTGCCCCTCCTCCCCCCATGGATTTGACGGAAATAGACTGCAAGTGAAACTGTTCCAACCACATGACGCTGAAAGCTTTGAGTGTTTCTTTGTTTTTGTTTTTTTTTTATTGTTTTTCCCCATGTAGCCCGATGAAACCCCTACGATATTTCTGGAAATCCTGATAGAAAGAGAACTGAATTTATCGTTCAGACTGCTTTGTTGCTTGTAAAAGTCCACTTTCGTTTGTGAGATTACAGGATCACAAACACTTCTCTAAACATGGTTTTGTGGAGGAGGTCCCAAAACAGGGTTATAACATGGTGAACTTGCCAGTGTTCCTACTCGCATCTTAAAGTGTCATATTGGCCTGGGTATGATATCACATTATGGAATTTACGGAATTGGACATCATGGTTTGAATTTTTTTCTGTGTATACATATTAATAGAATTTTTAAATATAATTTAGAAATGCATACATGTAGACTATGATACTCGAAGGTACCACATTTTGGATAAAATGTAACCTGTTTAATCTGAACACAGTTTAAGCCTTTTTTTGTGTTTATGTTGTTGAGGGACAGTGCGCGTTTAGGGAAGTCTCTCTTTTAAAGTTTGTTGAGTGTACACTTTTGCTGGTTTGCTTGAAACTCGTGAATAATGTATGAGTCAGGAGATTCCCACTTTCTAGAGGAGAGATGAGGAAGAGCACAGGAAGTGGCTGACTGTCACATGAGCTGTCATGATGAGTCAGACCATAGCCCCTACATAACGCCCTGCCTCTTCCACAGGTGCAGTTTTGATCATTAATTATTAATGAATTAAAACACTAATTAGGGGGGTGTACCTGATAAAAAATGGTGTCTTGATCAAGTCAATTAAATAATTTAATCTCGGAAATAAAGTAGGTATGTTTTTATCTGGTGGAATTATTAGAGAGACCTGCCACATTCCTCATGATCATTTGCTACCTTTCATTCCCAAGGCCTCATTGACTTTAGTAGTGACATCTACTTGTTTGGTGATAATATTGCACTGGAAATAAGCTTCAGAGATCATTCTTCTTTCGTCTGCTTTGTCTTTCTCAGCCTCCCCCTCTTCCAGGCCAGTGCCTTTGCCTTTCTGGCTCCTGCCCGCGCCATCCTGTCCCTGGACAAATGGAAGTGTAACAGCACAGGTGAGGTGACATGACAGGTAGCCGAGCGAGGTCCTCCACCAGAGCGAATCTGAGGAGGGGGTTTGGTGGCCAGCTGGAATCCTGGCTGCATGCACAGGTTTTTACATAAACTGAAAGTCACACGACTTCATATGCGAAATCTCACCCAGGATTAGAACATCTGCTGATTGTGAGTAAAATGTGAGAATCGTGAGTGGAAGCGTAACTCTTCCTTTTCCCCTCCTCTGCCTCCTCCTCCCTTTCTCTCTTTCCCTTTCACTCAGTCGCTCCTGTGATAAATGACACCGTGCTCCTCAATACAGAACACATCTGGCACCCACGGATCCGAGAGGTAACGGGGGCGGGGATCTCCGTTTGTTCTAAAATTGATAGCATGAGGCTGTTGTGTCACTGTGCAAATCTGAGTGGAGGGGGCAGAGAGGGGTGGATTCTCACTGTCCCTGCCCCCCCCCACAGATCCAGGGCGCCATCATCGTGGCTTCCCTCATTGAGGTGTTCATCGGGGCTCTGGGCCTGCCTGGATTTTTGCTGAAGTACATCGGCCCCCTCACCATCACCCCCACGGTGGCTCTGATTGGCCTGTCGGGCTTCCAGGCCGCTGGGGAGCGGGCAGGCAAACACTGGGGCATCGCTATGCTGTGAGTATATGGTACTGCGGCAGCTGTATTTTAATTTTAGATTAATGGAAAAGAGGCTGTGTCTCATGATTAGGGCATTTCCCCTACAGGACAATCTTCCTGGTGCTGCTGTTCTCCCAGTACGCCCGCAACGTTCAGCTGCCCCTCCCCATCTACAAGTCCAAGAAGGGCTGGACCTCTTACCGTCTGCAGCTCTTCAAGATGTTCCCAGTGAGTGTCTCTCTAGCACCCCCTGCAGGCCATCTGTGGTTTAGCACCCACCCTTGGTAAAACCAGGGGGTGTTTGCAAATTCCATGTACCAAGGGGTAGGGAGGCAGGAACTATCACAGCGGTTTGTTTTACAACTTTTTCCTGACTTCATCATTTTAAATACTCCCCCCCCCAACTGGGGGATATATATTTCAGGTTTGAAGTTTAAATTATATGTTTTGCAGTGCTATTATAGTTCAGAGCACAAACCAAAAGGTTAGTAGCTTACTGTAATGAAAGATGGAAATGAAATAATTTGACTCAAATAACCAAAATTAACGCAGTAATTATGAGGCTGAAAGTATCTCTTGTTTCATAATGGATACATTCAGTGGTACGTTAGCAGTAATTAGCACATGGCACTTATTTTGTCTCTCTCTCTCTCTCTCTCTCTCTCTCTCACCCTGCCCCATCAGATCATCATGGCCATCCTGGTTTCTTGGTTCCTCTGCTTCATCTTCACCGTAACAGATATCTTCCCCCCACGGAAGAATGAATACGGGTTCTATGCCCGCACTGACGCTCGCCAGGGAGTCCTCGCCGCTGCCCCCTGGTTCAAGATCCCCTACCCCCGTGAGTGTCACGGTCACGGTGTTGACCCCTGGTAACAGGAATGTGGGTCGTATCCCAGAGTTATGCAAGGACACAAGATCTAATTTGGTTTAACTGGTCTGGGTCGGTCATCAGGATTGATAACAGGCAATCAAGTATTAGTTTACTCCACAATTGGTCCTCTGGTGCTATAGGCGTTATAACTAACTAGTGTGGCCTACACCAATGACTGCTGTAGACTGTGCCACGATGGATTGTGAGCAGGAGGTTGCCAGAGAACCAGTTGGGACTGGAGAAAAGCCTAACTGGGCAGAGAGCAGCCACCCTGTTACTGAACCGAGGTGTGTGTGTGATGGGGAGCCACAGGAAGCGAGGGTGTCGCTGATGTCAGCCTCGATGGTCCTGCCTGCTTTCCCATAGTGCAGTGGGGCCTGCCCACCGTGTCCGTGGCAGGTGTCATCGGCATGATGAGCGCGGTGGTGTCCAGCATCATCGAGTCCATCGGCGATTACTACGCCTGCGCCCGGCTCTCCTGCGCCCCGCCTCCACCCATCCACGCCATCAACAGGTATCGTACTGCTCTCACTTCCTCCTGCTATTGAGTTCATATGCAAATGATTGTCTTAGGAATGTGGTCTGACGGATTCACCTGCACCCTCACGTTTGCTCACAGAGGGATCATGATAGAGGGGCTGTCCTGTGTCCTGGATGGCCTGTTCGGGACGGGCAATGGCTCCACCTCCTCCAGCCCCAACATCGGAGTGTTGGGCATCACCAAGGTAACGCCGCCCCGGTGACGCCTGACCCACAGTGGAGTGACAGAGTCTTTGCTCCTGGTTGCCGTTAGAGGGGGAGGTCGGCACGTGCGAGAGGCCATGTTCAGGTCTCCAGTAACGACACAGGCGTTGATAGTTTGAGTAGCGTCAACTTATTTTAGGAAAAGGATTTATGGAAGGTGAGGACATGTGAAGCATGTCCTTGGTGAGTTATACCCTGAGATTCTGGATGTAGTTTTTAGCTTGCAGTAATTTGTGTTTCAGGATCTTTTAGTCACTATTTATTGAAGTGAATTTGGTTTCCTTGTTCTTTATTTCATTATCCCTCTGCTTGTTGGTTGTTGTGTTTTGGGGAGACTTCAGTGTGAGAGTGTCAGCTTCCTTCTCTTCTCTGTGCTGTTTTGTTACGGCAGTAATGCTTGTTCTGACCACATTTCAGTTCTGCAAGCCTGATGCTGAGGTCCATTAACCTTGCTGCCTGCTTTGAATGCGGCGAATGGAATGTGTTCAAGGGCTCAGGCACAGAGTTTGCAGGGGCAGTTATACAATATATCAAGCACTACTCTGATATTTCTGTTCCTACAAAAAGGAATCAAACCTACAAAGTAATGCAGTACTGGCACAAAACACTGTGATGCATTTTTCCTTTTAAAATAGTACAGCTTACTTACTTGCTTCCAGTCTATCTATTTCCATATGGAACTGGTGATATTGAAGTAGGTAGCATTAAAGAAGCATCTGATTTTTAAACTGAATATTTTCAGAGACATGAGAAATTATTCTGAACGCTATTCAGAATTATTCAGTTGTGCACCTCCATGTAGAGCATCTTCAGATTTTAAGTAAATAAAATTTATTTGTAAAGCTTTTTACAGACAGAAATCACAAAGTGCTGTATAAAAACTATAACATTAAAAATAAGAATACCAAGAGTATTAAAGACATGAGTAAAAAAGACACTTGAAAAATATATTAGAGAACAAAGCTCAAGCAGCGTTAACTCAGCTCTATTCAAAGGCCTTTTTAAACAAGAAAGTCTTAATATGTATTTTAAAGGAGTCAACTGACTCAGCAGAGCACAAAGCTAGAGGAAGAGCATTCCAGAGTCTAGGTGCAGCTGACTGAAAAGCTCGATCCCCGCGTGTCTTAAGTCGTGTGCGGGGGACGACTAGAATGTCTCGTTGAATAGACCTAAGAACCCAGCTGTCTGTGTGGCGTTGAAGAAGACTCGCAATACTTAGGAGCTGGACCGTGCAGCGCTCTATAAGTGAGAACCAGGATTTTAAAATGAACTCTAAAAAGAACTGGCAGCCAATACAGAGAATACAAAACTGGGGTGATATGTGCTCTCTGGTCAGACTGGGTTAAAAGCCCAGCAGCAGTATTATGAGGCAGTATTAGCAGGCAGGTGACCTTGGCACTCATCTTGGCTCCATCTTCCTCCTCCCCCTCCTGCAGGTGGGCAGCAGGCGTGTGATACAGTACGGGGCGGCCCTCATGTTGTTGCTGGGCCTGGTGGGGAAGTTCAGCGCGCTGTTCGCCTCGCTGCCGGACCCGGTTCTGGGCGCCCTCTTCTGCACGCTCTTCGGCATGATCACCGCCGTCGGCCTCTCCAACCTGCAGTTCATCGACCTCAACTCCTCCCGCAACCTCTTCGTGCTGGGGTTCTCCATCTTCTTCGGGTTGATGTTGCCCAGCTACCTCAGAGAGAACCCGCTGGTTACAGGTAGGGAAGCCTGAGAGACACACAGACGCAAACACACACTCACACTAGTTCCAGTTCTACAAGCCCATCTTAAAATACAGCACTGAAGGTATAACTTAGGACACGTTATGAAACGTATATTAAGAACGTCCTGGAATGCTGAATGAATTTCTCTCGAAAAAAATCTTAACTTTATCACACGGCCAGAAAAAATTCAGAAAAGTACCATTATCTATTTGGCATTTACAGCATAGGTTCGATCTGTTTGGGAAAAGCGCGCTGGAGTTAATTAAATTCTTTTGATAAATTTGAAATTAAGCTTTCATTAGGCTTTCTCAAGCTGGAAAATTGAGTTTGGGCTTTTTTTATTATTCCAAATAAACCCACGAAGATATGTTTTTATTATTTTAAAAAAGCACTACATAAATATCATGGTAATGATTGAAAAAGGTAAAGTAATCTTGGGAATATATTCATTTTTAATATATCCTGCAAAAAATAGGTACTGTAGGCAGGGAACCCCAATCGCCAGGATCAGTGGAAATTTACAAGAGACAGATAATTAATGTCAAAGAGTCATTAAGGTCTGGTGTCAAATATCCAAGTACTTAGAAGCTTCTGTAGTCAACTGAAACGGAGAAATTGCTAGGGGGGGGGGAGGTAGGGCAAAAATTGGGTGGTAATTCATGGACTTCAATAGACTGATTTTATGACGTGAGAAACTGCTGTGTTGGGAAGTGAACTCAAGAAGAGTGGAAGCAGATCGTTCCTCTTCTGAGACAAATAATAAAACATCAGTGACATACAGAGAAATTGTATGTTCAACAGCAACAATGTTGATTAACATTATTATTGTATCTGGTGAGTTCTGCTAATGATTCAGTCACCAAGGCAAATATGAGGGGCAGGAGAGGGGAACCCTGCCTAAGTCTGTGTTATACGAATTGGCTGCAGCGTAAGGCCATTATTGGTGACTGCGGCTAGAGGGTTGGAATAAAGCAACTTAACAAGATTTATAAAATTACAGCCCAAATCAAATTTTTGGAGAGTAGCAACAAGGAAGCAAGGATTGTACTCTGTCGAAAGCCTCCTCTGCCTCCAGAGGCACCATAACGGCAGCGGGATTCGTTCGTTCTTCTAGAAAAGTCGACAGTCTTTAATTAGTTAGGAATATTATCCGCCCTGTAATGTGTTTTTACAAGACCCGTCTGGTCAGGCTCGATTATTTTAGGAAAGAGCACCTCTAATCGGCAAGCAAGAACCGTAGCCATAATTTTGCAGTCAGTGTTAAGTCAGTATGAGGAGCTGTCCTGAGAGTCCTTTCCCTTCCTAAGAAGCAGGAAGATTCCGGCACTTTTCCATGTATCAGGTACTGAGTCATGGTTTAGTAGGTCATGCAGTGCAGGCATGAGTCCTGTATGGAATTCAGGTCAGAATAACTTATAAAACTCAGCTTGGTTCCCATCTGGGCCTGGTGACTTATGAGACGACCTAGATTTTTAAAACCTTGACCAAAGAGAAAGGACCATTAAGATTCTATGCATCTTCCCTGGAGGAAATTCTAGATTCAGCTTTGTTTTAGCCATTATATGCTATGCAGGATGTCTGTCATGATACCCATAACATACTCTGTACTTATGTTGCTGAATATACATATCGACACCGTTAACCAGTACCCCCCCACACTCCACAGGCATTGCTGAGATCGACCAAGTCCTCAATGTGCTTTTGACCACGGCAATGTTTGTGGGAGGCTCTGTGGCATTTGTGCTGGATAACACTATTCCAGGTAAGTGTTCCTCTACCCTGTCTGTAGTGGCTCTAAATGGGCAGCAGGTGGCATAGCAATTAACTACCTATATCCCAAAGGTTTCTGCTTCCAGTGCTGTATATTGTTGTGTGACTGTCTGCATCCTATCCAGGCTGTCCCCTCCCTAATTCCCTTCTTGGTATAGGATCCAGGCTCACCGTATGGCAGTGTTTCCCAATCTAGTCCATGGGGATCCACAGACAGTCCACGTTTTTCCTCCCTCCCTTCCGGACTGTCTGGCAGGGAGCTCAGAGGAAGCAAAAACATGGACCGACTGGGTCCCCGAGGATCGGGTTGGGAAACGCTGCCGTACTGGATTTGTTTACAGAATATGAACGAATTGTCATGGTATGATACCGTAGTCAGTAAGGTTCTGTGTTTTATATCCCCTGCTGTGCCCTCGCCCTCCCCCCACCCAGGTACCCTGGCAGAGCGGGGCATCCGCTGGCTGAAGCAGGGTGTACGCTACAGCACTGCCGAGCTGGAGGGCATGCGCTCCTACGACCTGCCGTTCGGCATGGACTTCCTGCGACGCCACCGCATCTTCCAGTACCTGCCCGTCAGCCCCACCTTCGCCGGCTACCCGCAGGGATTGAGCCGTTCGGGCTGTGGGAGGCGGGCGAGGGCCAAGGGGGGGGAGGGCGGCCCAGATGAGGACCCAGGGGCTGAGAGTGAAGTATAGCAGGTGGCCAAGGATAGAGGTTGTGGAAGATATGCGGTGGACTAGAACATTCCATTTTTAAAAAACTTCTTCCATTTTTTTGCGTTTGCAGACTTAAAATGCACTTGGTGCTGAGGTTGACGCGTTCCATTCGGAACCAGGGAGGCTATTGGGTCAGTCTACTGTTGCTGCAGGAATTTTCTGGACCGAACCGATTACAGATCATCAATACAGCTGATGATGGAAACAGGTTATAACTTTACGTTTACACAACCAGGTCAGGATGAAAACCAACCAGGGAGAATGCAGCCAATGAACAAAGAACAATTTATGCAGAGAAGCAGACAAACTCTTGGATAACATTTGACGCTCTGCTGAATGGCCACACAAGATCCTGGTTGAGGATCAGGTCGCCTTGTCCTATTATCCCGACTTAGGCTACCTGATCCACGATCAGGGTGTTGGCTCATTCATGAAATCAGGAAACAGCATTTGTGAACGTCACACGTGAGCATTATCGCGTAAAAGTGTGCGGGGCGATTAAGGAGGCAGCCTCGCCTTACACTGAGACAAAGCGCCGTTTTTGTTTTAGGCTACGTGCTTCCATATTTAGTAGCCAGCAGTATTTCCCACGTTTTATTTCTTTCAATGTGTCCGTGCGGTGCCTAGCCAGGCTGCCAACATCACGAGTTAAAGTCCGTTTGCTGGCAATAGTTTATTTATGGATAGAAATTCTCATGAACTTAAAACTGCGATAAAATAAGTTATTTACATACCGTAGTGACAACGTGAGCCTTGTAAGGGGAAAACCTGGTCTCCGTGCTGTTGAAATTATTTTTTTAGTTTCTGATCTGTTAAGGTACTGTACCATTAACATGGTGCTGCTGTCAGCGGGTATTCCTAACGTTGAAACCTAAGAGTCATTATTGCACATGAGAAGCTTATCGTTTGCTTGAGTTTACCGCGGTGATGCTATTAATGATCTAACAGTCTCCGCGTTGGCTCAGATTAAAGGCTTATCTAGAAACCTGCGTTGATCACCATGCCCAGCTTTTGAGGTGCCAAAATAGTCCTCGTCCCGTTATATTTTGTACGCTATTTTATGCTTGCAAAGGCATTGGCAGGTTATATTTTTTCTATAAAAGGACGAATTCTCTGACTTCCAAAGACCCAGTTAGAGCAGCGCCTGCGTGGTCCCGATACAGTGTATTCTTTTTCATCGAGCGGCATTTTATTTTTAGTAATCTTGTACGCTGCATCTCGATGCAGTTCCTTCAGACAGTATGTTAAGCATGAGAATGTTACTGGGATGTACGGTTGGACTCGGGGAGCGGGAGGGACAATTAAGTGACCTTAGTCTACCTTGTGTGAGGAGAAGATAAGTCCGTGTCATGGAGGCCGAGATCGTGCACCTGACTGGCGTCGGCAGGGATCCCTGCGTGATCCGGATAATCCCGCCGTGCAGACAGGATCCGGCCAGTAAAACCAGACCGATGGGAGCAGCATGAGTGTGTGAAGGTTTTCCAAAGACCTGAGACGATGGTCTCCTTTGCTGGTATTAATCAGCAATAATCTTGTCACACACGCAGACAGCTTCTCTAACTGGACTCGTATCAGTCTGCGGTCGTTTTATTTGATTAGGAGGACACTGGAATACCGCTTTTAATCTTGTGCACTATGTCTTATATCTGATTTATAGCTGTTCAACTTATAGTGACGATATACCGCAATGAAATGTTTTTTTATAATGAAATCGCAAAAGAAAAAAATCTCTTCAGTTTTTTGAAGGGAAAGATGTCCAGTAATATACATGGCCAGGTGTGTATATGTATATTACAATGAAATATTTGATTTTGTTTAGTGTTTTATTTGTTATTATGCTTACGCACAATGATGGTTAAGTAAAAATGCAGTCAATCTTAAATCTTCCAAAAGTGCACTATTATGTTACATTATTATTTAAGACGAATTCTTAAACCTGATGAGCCAATATTATTTTCAACTACAATTGTCAGAATATTTTTCTAGCATTGTTTTCCTTTTGATGTTAATTGTAAAAAGAAAGAAAAGATGTTTTAAGACAAATGTTTATAGGCTATACCCATGCAGTATAAATGTATATTGAAATACACTGATATAAATTCTTGGAATAGACGTCCTGCACACTAATAAAATCCAATAATAATAATAATGTATCTTCCTCAAATCTATTTAAATAAAGGATGCTAATTGCTTCGTGCGTTTTGTCTTTCTATACGGTTTCCTCCGTCGGGGGACTTGTCTGTCTCATAGATCAAAAGGGGTCTTGCAGAGTCTCATAGTTTCTCGTAGTGGCGTCGCAGGAAGTCAATGGACCTTTTGCGCTTGGACGTGGGTACGGGTCGGCTGAAGCTCCCTGTATTCAAAGCTGTGAAGTGCGGCTTTGGTTGCGTGCCGCTCCAGATGGGTGGTGGCACGAAGGGGCGTCAGGCGACACCCGATTGGACGATCGTGTGCTAAGGACGATAAGCAGGCGAGCGGCGGGGAGCGGCGCTCCTTAACCACACAGCAAAGCCGATCTGCTGAACCGAACCTAGCCGATCATATCCAACCCATTAAAACACGCTACCCGAAACGGTAGAGAAGATCCGATCCTTATCCAGGGTAAGTTAAAGCAATTGCCCTTTATCTGGTCCGTTTCGGATGACATCTCTCAGTGACACGGAGCCACGCACGGAACAAAGTGTCGGATGCAAAACAGGGATTATCAACGATGTAAAGTACTGGGCACGATGGAGCAGCGAATGCAACCGCTTCGATTTAACCTTCTTGACAGACATGTTGATACGGAGGCTAACTAAGTGGGTCGCTATTTTAGGATGGCAAATCCATTGCCGGACCCGTACAGTACGATCGATGCCTTTATCCGACAACCTTATAGTTGTGACAGCGCGTCATTTGTGGGTTTTGCTCTCGCGTCGATGCCATGCGGGCACGACCGTTTGGAGTAGGAGTGATAAAAACGCAAAAGATAAAATAATTCCCAAAATCACACACACACGAGTTAAACGCCAGGTTTACTAAAACCCACAATTGCAGTGGAGGAAAAAAGACAAAGTGTATGTTTGATACAGAGAATGTATGTATAGGCTGCACACCGAGACAGCCTTATTCGCGTACCTGTATTTGGTAGTTTTCTGTTATATATGCAGATTTCACAGCCAGCCAGCTCTGATTTGCACAGATAAATAAAGATGTGTTTGTGACAAGTAGTTAATACGATTCTTACTGACGAGGAAGCGTCTTATAATTTTATGTTAAGTTTTTTTTCTGCCTGTGTATTTGAAAAGTCTGGTTTGTTAACTTGCTGTCACCGGGTCGCGATCGGGGCTCGCAAACGGCTTGCAGGTCCTTTTTCAGCAGCGCTTCTGAGCGTGATGGTGGGAGGCTGGTGTGTGTTACACAGAATGAGAGGACCGACCGTCTTATTCCCGGCACTGCACGCTATATTTGGTGCCCGATCAGGCCCTGTTTTTAGAACCTGCATTATGACGATGGCGACAATAGGCGCACGGATTAACCTCGCCACCTGTTAATCACGTTTTTGAGGGTGACAAGGTGGTGCTTCGGTGGGGGTCAGAATAATTATACACTTAAAGGAAGGTTTACAGATTCCTGTAAAACGATCCTGATGAGGGAGTGAACTCGATAAAGAGGTGGCTGAAGGGAAAACATGCAAAAGGAGAAGCGGGGTATGGGCGCGTGAAAGAGGAATTTATATGGATACCAGCGGCTCCTGTCGCCTCGGCAAAGTATCCAGCTGTATTTCCGGGAGATGTCATTAAAATGTAAACCACGTTAACTGTCCAGTATACTAGTGACCACCAAGTAAACAGAGAGCGACAAAGAGAGCCACAGTGTCGACAGAAGGAGGGGGAGGAATTTGGAGCGAAAGATGTGGGGAGACAAAGAACATGTGGGAAAGAGTGACAAGGAACGCATTCTGTGGCCAGTTCTCCTGGAGTGTCAGGACCAAGAGCTTTTACCACTCTCCAGCAGTCAAAGGAGAGAGCCCATGAGATGGAATGATCCGGCAGCGAGGGGACATACAAGGCAACTGAATGACAGATTAAAAGATTCTAAAGGCAAGTAATTTGATGAATGGTGACTGAGATAGCACAATAATAACAATAATAAGGTAGGCCTGTATAGATCTTGCAGGTTTGGGAACCCTCTTGACTAATTGTCTGCCTGGTCCACAAAGCTGTCTGTGACGATGCTGCTTTATTTAGGTACTGGGGTGGTGCTGCAGGAAGGTCTGTTTCTGCAGCAGTGCCTAGCAAACTCTGCCAGCACTTGTAATTTCTGCTGAAATGAAAAAAAAAAAATGAAAAAGCTCTCCGGCTAGTTTGACGTGTGCATCTCGTATTCACACATGCACAGATACACTTCATAAATATTTCATTGCTTTTGTCACGTTTTTTTTTTATAGTTTTATTTTGTTTTATTTTATAGTGGCCTGATATTATGACAGTTTTGAAGAGTGTACCTTTACTGCTGGCCTGCACTGGCGTACGAATGCGTGTGTGGGACAGACAGCGGCTCCTTGCCATGATTTCTGTAGGCCAGAATTTCTCCATTTGCACCACATGTGCTCGCCAGAGACCTGGCTGTAGACTCCCTTTGTGAACAGAAGCAGGCTGCCACCGTGTCTAATTAGGCTTTTCTTGTAAGTGGAACCGTGTCATCAGATCCAGTTAGAAAAGATCACAGGGCCCGGGGGCCTGTCACTGTATTGGGGGGGGGGCGGGTATCAGCCTTTTCCATTCTACCGAGCTCCATATGGAGCCAGACCTGATCCACATCATTAGTCTTGGGGGTGTCCAGCCCCCCCCCTGCCCCGTTTGCCTCACTCCAGCCAACCCCAGAATTAATCAGGTTTAGTTGGGCTGTTGACTGAAGGTTTGACCCACGCTGATGAGTCCATTTACAGATATTTTTTTAAGCTTAGTAGCAAAAAAAAGCAGCTAATTAGCTGATGCCCCGATGAAGACTCACTAGCTGAAGCACATAGGCCTGTAGCCAGTACAAAGTAAAAGCTTACAGTGGGATTGCCTCAGCTTCCTGCTTTTCCCCAAATGGTGAGATTTTTTTTTCTGACCCAAGGAAACATTCCCGTTCTATTTTTAATTATATTTTGTCCTTCATAGTTCCCATTTCACTGCTACTTCGGATGCATACAGGTTGGAACAGTGGCTTTCATTGTAGCTTCATACTGCCAGGGTTATGGGTTCGAATCCCACCATGTCTTGGTGGACTCCTATCCGGGATATCCTGTGCCTTCTGGGATATCTCTGGGCCACAGCCACCTTGTACTGAATATGTGGTTCTGATAGATAAATAGACAAGGTGAGTACCGGCACTTCTCAGTATCTGCTAGTACTGAATACCAAGGTGAGTACCGGCACTTCTCAGTATCTGCTAGTACTGAATACCAAGGTGAGTACTGGCACTTCTCAGTATCTGCTAGTACTGAATACCAAGAGAAGTACTGGCACTTGTTTTTCCCCATTTCATCCACTATTCACTTACTGGCTCATTAGTAATAATTCATTTTAATTCTAATCTGTTTTGTTCAAAGAACAACGTTCTATGTTTCAGCCTACCCAGAGAAACATGTACCACTGAATTTATAACTGACATGTAGTTTATAATTATATTACATCTGTATTGTTTATATAACAGCTGAATTAAGTCGCCTTGATCAGTTGGTTGCTCTAGTTATAAAAGGTCAAACACTGGTCTGTCTGGATTGTTGGTTGCCCTGGATTTCCTGCAACCACTAAAATATTAATCACGCAGCTTTGCATTGTGATTCGATTAGTTTTTAATATTTCATAGCATTGCACACTGGGCCCTCAGTCTGCTTTGGTGGGTGCGGCTTCCGTCGTCTCCTAGTAAAGTTATGGCAGTTGTCAAGACGAAAAAAATCTTTTTTTTTTTTTTTTTAATATTCCCTCCTCCACCCCCCCTCTGCGGAGGACTACTTTATTTGTATTTATTTATTTTCATTTATTTATTTGTTTA
>JAODLC010000123.1:29320922-29337713 GCA_026781145.1 Hippopotamyrus pictus | reverse complement strand
CTTCATAACACTCCTGAACATTACGCGGTTTGTAATAACGAATGTACACAGCTTCATAACACTCCTGAACATTACGCGGTTTGTAATAACGAATGTACACAGCTTCATAACACTCCTGAACATTACGCAGTGATGGAAATAACAGCTCTTTTCTGTTTTTTTTTTTCTTCTTTTCTTATCGGCAAAGGTTACTAGGTTTACCCTCAAAATGATCAGTAAGAGAATTATAGGGTAACACTTAACTCTTTAAGAAACCTGGCGCTGACAACTTCTACGTCCTGTCACTGGCTCGTTCTCACTGTAGTGTAGTGCATTGAGAGCAGGCAGTGAAACTTGGTAAAAACGGTAAAAAGTATGGCTCTCAAATTATACGACAAGGTTCCCTTCGTTCACACCAAAGAGCCACTGGAAAGAATCAGATCATCTGTGAACATAACATCAAAAATTTGTCGGTTCAAGGTGCAAATTTGACCTAATAACAGACTTAGGAAATAGTATTATTTGTTTCTATATTGGCCAATACAGTGTGTGTTACGGCGTTAAAGCATTTTTCACTTTTCTGCAAGTCAATATTTTCATTACAATAGTTTTATACATGAATTGCTGAATACCGCCAATTTGCAGTGGCAAATATGGCAAATATGGCAAATGTGCCTAAATTTCAAAAGAGTAAAAGAGATTTTAATACACATGGACAAAATTACTACCACAGTTACATGTATCATAGTTACTAATGGTGAAATTACTTAAGGATTGCCTAAGACTTGACATAACTTGCTTAAGTGTAACCAGGTGGAAATACCTGTACAGGGAGGAACGTAGTCCCTTTAAGGGAGTGGCGCTGCAGAGTGAGGTCATCACTCTGCGAACAGGGAAAAAGGGAAGTGTGTTCGGGTGTGGGGGACATTCAGTTACTGGAAAAAGAGGGATCCTCTTTCGGTCTGAACTACTAGTGAGGTATTTGTTGAAATCCCTGAGGTTTATCGTAACCACGGAGGAAATAGAAGCGTCAGATTTACAGTAGGAGGAAGTCAGATGAGGGAGGCTTCAGCGGGTGGTAGTTGCTGGGTGAAGAGATGTGTTGAGGAAGCCACATATAGAGAAACGACTGATAAAAGGGGAAAGTGTTGGATGAACAGCGCAGTGCATATGTAGCATTTAATTATGGATAAGATGAATAATGTATTTGTTTGGTTTGGAACAGGACTGCCACTACTGTGATTATACTGGGGATCTTTTTCCCATTTTCTCGTTCTTTTTATTTATTTTCTACTTTTGAAACTTGACTTCTGACTTAAAGTGAGTATAGAAAAGAATCGCCCCATTCAAAATATTCACATTTTGTTGCTTTGCGTCCGGAAATGAAGACACACACAATGTTTTTTTCCCAGCTGTATTTACTCAATGCAACTTGTAACAGCCAAGTGAAAGGCATACTGTAATAGCAACAGTCCAGAAAAAAAATAATCACTCAGATAGTTAAAGGATTACCCCCCTGTCAGTACTTTGTGCTTCAGTATTTTGCCCCATCCATTTTCAGTCTATTTTGACAAATGTCCCAGTCCCTGCTGCAGAGAAACACTCCACAACAAAATGCTACCACCTCCATGCTTTACTGCAGTGTTCTTTGATGTTCTTCGGATGGAAAGCTCTATTGACTTTCAGCCAGACAAGCCATTTGGCACTGAGACCAAAGAGTGTGATTTCAGTCTCATCTGACCATAACACCTTCTTCAAGGTGCCTTTTGGCAAAGCGCAATCGAGACTTAACGTGACCCTTGTTCAGGACTGGCTTTTTCTTGCAACTCTCCCACACAAGCCGCATTTGTGGAGCATTTGTGATATTGTTCTCACATGCACACAATGACCACTCTTTGCCAAATATTCCTAAATCTGCCCTCTTGACCGGAGCACTGGAATGCTCCAGGAACAGCTGATTTATGCTGAACTCATCAGAATGATTACAAATGATCACAGGTGGAAGCCAGGTATTTCTTTTTGGAGGGGGGGGGGGGTGATCCTTTAACCATCTCAGTGATTCAGTACTGTAGGTATGAGCTTCCTATCAAAGGCAAAATCAAAAATATATGTAAAGAACACAGGAATCAAAATGAATGACGCCCCCTTGATTATTGCTATATTTCCCCCCCCCCCCCCAGCTCGCAGGCTTGTCCTACATGTGTCTTTGTTCATTTCTCCATATTCCTCAACAGTTTGGAACATCAGGAATAGGAGCCAAGACAGCCTGCAGCCTTATGGACATCCAGCACGACGCAGACTAAATACAGATTAGGAGGAGTGCTAAGCCCCTAGGATTACAATGCCACATGTGATTAGCTGATACTCTGTTCTATGTGCTCAGTTTCAACTCTCAATTACAGTCATGCATCACTTAACGATGGAGATACGTTCTGAGAAATGCGTGATTTGGCAATTTAGTCACTGTCCGAACATCACCGAGTATACTTTCACAAATTTAAATAGTATAGCCCAGGGTTACTCAACTCACGGTCCTCGAGGTCCGAGCACTGCTGCTTTCCAGCCTTCCTTTACCTGTCAGTCAGGTGTGAAGCCTCTGACCAATCAGAATCAGGTATTATTAAACTAATAGAGTAAATGTATAAACCAGTAACATAGTTTTTTATTATCATTATCAGTTGTTATAATTATATCTGTTATACTTCTATAAGACTGGCAGTGCAGTAGATTTCTTTGGACGAGCATCACAAAAAACACATGAGCAATGCTTTGAGCTATGATATCACTAGGCGATAGGAATTTTTCATCTCCATTATAATCCTATGGGACCACCTTCGTAGATGCAGTCCTTTGTTGACCAAAATGTCATTATGCGGAACATGACTGTAATAATATCTACCAGCTACTACTAAGTAATTTGAGTAATGTTATCAAACAAAAATAAAGGACGACATTATATTCTGGGTCATACCCCCATCTTTCAGATGGCAATGCTGTTTTCAATATCACCTGGGTACAGATACTCGTATGGGAAGCTCTGACTCTTTGACCGCTCCTTAATTTCTTCCCCAATGTTCTTTAGCTTTTCCTGGAATTCCTTGATCGCATCCCTCAGACGTGGATCGTTGGATACCTCATCTGCATAAGTTCCCAGGGCAACCTGTGGGGGGCAGCATGGAGGCCTGAATGATGTACATTATGTTTAGATTTTTTTCCAATAGCAGACCTACTTGAGATTGGAAAACTGATGAACAAGGCTGTTTACTTTGCTACACTGAAGATTGAAAAATAGATTCCACAACAAAGTGCCATGAAATTGGGGCATAATGACAGTAACTCAGTATCCTTTTATCACACAGAAAAGTAAACAGAACAAAACATTATCAGGCCACTTACCAGTACAGGCTAACAGAGCAGAATGAATCAGTTTGGGACAAGAATGTAGGGACCAAGGAATTACTGGAAAAGGTTCAGTACCAGCAAACAGATAAGCACTTACAAAATCTTTGGTGGCTTGACTGAGGAACCGGGCTACAGACATGGCCTGCAGGGTCGTCTCCATAGTAGGCAGAGTATTCATGATGTAATCCTCATCTACCTCATCCACATTCCTTGGTGGTGGCTGCCTCATTGTTGTGGGACCGTTTGGCATCCAAGTGTAAGTATCATACTATAGAGAGGGTAAAGTGTGTGGCTGAACTCTGCTACAGCTTTAATAAAGATCTCATCATACATGATGGTGTGACTGTGATTATCGGCCATGTTACCTGTCCGTGGTTCACGGCAGCGTGCTGAGCTGAACAGGTAAACATCACCATGCTCAGGTATTCGACTGCTTCTGCTTTAGTTTTCACTGTTTCAGGGAAATCTAATAAAATGCATTAAAAAATCTTTCTTGACTTTCCTTAATGCTTAACAAACTCATCACCAATGAAGCTTTCTTTGTGATTTATAATATAAATACATAGTTTACCTAAATAAATAAGCAAGAGAAATTTATTTCAGTTATTGACAGTGTTACCTTTTTGTCCATGAAATCCATAACGGTAAGTATAGTGAAAGAAGTTCTGAAGCTCTTTGTCCTTTGTAATATCACTGTCATCATTGTAGTATGTATCAACAACCTTCTGAAGAAATCTGAAATGACCATAAGTATTATTACTGGCATTTACAATAAGTAATGATACTTTTAATGCTTACAGCAAGTGACAAAAAGCCGAAGCCACAAAGTATCTGGCTAATGTAGAATAATAAAGGTGGCCTGTCCTTCCCAAGGCCCCTAACAGAGTGGTGACAGATTGGATCTGTCACGACACACCATCAACAAAAAAATAATAAGCTCCTTACTTAGATATTGCTTTCCAGATTTGCTTGGCATCATCCCGATAGTAATAGTTCTTCAGATTCTGCACTCCACGGCTCTCCAGGTTGTCAAGCAGACAGAGGCTCTTGTATGTCAGGTGTTTGACAGCTCTCTGTAACACCTCCCATTGGGCGTCCTTGCCAAAGCCTGTGTACTGTGAGGGAAATGAGACTGTATGACTGTCACATGTACTGAGTTTAACAGTTTTGCTGCATAATATGATGTGTTGCATATTAAGGTGGGAACATTTCAGATTATTTTCATGTCAATACAAAACAGAATGTCCATCTAACCTCCATAAAGAAGCCAGTGTCGTTGATGAGTGTATTTCTGGCAGCTACGTTGATTGGGATTGTGTATCGCCCGGTGACAGCAAAGATCTGATTGTGGATGACACAGGAAGGAAGTGTCCTTAAACTCTTACATCACCCAGATAATTCCATGTTCTTTGCCCACTTATGAAAAAAGATCTGCACCCTTAGGATTGGATGGCGATCATGCAGCGATGTGAAGATGCTGAAGAAGAAGATCTCAGCCAGCAGGTGTGTCTTCAGAAGGTGGGATACCAGCTCGTGGATGTAAAAGTCAGAGTTACGGACCCAGATCTTCGCCAGAAGCCAGGCCTCTGTCTTCTTGTCCTTTGGAGTGAAGATGGGATTCTCCTTACCAGGCTTTTGTTTCAACTGTGGAAGTGCAGAAAATGGACATCAGCTTAACCGTTCAATGTATTACAATAAAGGGCCGCTTCATGAATAAACCTTCATGACCTGAATGGCGATGGGCATCAGTCCCTGCTCCGTCTCCCGAAGAAGCACGATTGGTGCAGCCAGATACTGTCGACAGCCATGAACGATGCCCTCTTTAACGTTATCAAGCAGTTCATAATCAACCATATAAATGTTCCCATTCTAAACAAACAAGACAGAAATATCAATTATAATAATGAAAAAGTAGAATTTCTCCCTTAACTGCAAAACTGGTTAAGAGATTGACCTATTAAATTATGGCTGAAATAGTATAACCAATTAACATGTTCTGTTGAACTGAAAATGCATCACATTTCGACAGACTAGGGGATAAGTTGTTTAATGGTCCTACCTGGATGAGCTCGCTGATGTTAGGGCACACATCTGATATCCCCGGAATTTTCTCTGGGATTCTTGTGCACTTCTGTATCATTCCTGGGTTACATCCATTAAGGAACTGACTCCCAAAAAAGGCATCATCCTTCCAATTTTTGGAGATGTACACTGGAAGAAAGAGAAAGTACTTTGGTGGTGTGGACCCTATACCCTTCAGCAGAGGGACAGGATGAGGATCACAAACTAGGTGTTCACTCCAGAAGGGATGAGGACAGTCCCTGTGACTGTGTGAATATGTCTTTACTCCACGCTGTTCCTACTCTGTCAGAGTCCCATCATCTGTTCACAAAGGGTGCCAAAAGTATGGTACTTCTTTTGTGTTGGTTTTCCACTGGCGTAAAAACTGGTACCGGCGCCAAATGACATCATCATTTATGGCAAATACTTTTTTATTCCGAGTCGTGCCGTTAAATCTCGCTGGATCTGTTCATCCGACCATATGGCGATTAAAGCCTGTGTTTCCTCGTCTGTCCATCCTTCCATTTTACTTATTATATTTTTGTTTCTACTGCTTTTTATTTAGTTTCTCGCTGTTTGCTGTGTGTATTTTGTGTTTCAGCAGCAGGCTATTTGCATAACTAATCGACAGCAAATACGTTTGTAAGTCCGATACCAAAGTACCAAAGTACCCCAGCTGGTTTGGCACTTTCAGTACTGGAATTTTCGGTACTGGTACTCGACCGGAAGTCAATTGAGAAGCAAAAGTACCAAAAGTACCATACTGAAAGTACCATACTTTGTGTGGTGGAAAAGCGCCATTACTTCCAGTCAAGTACTAGTACCAAAAGTACCAAACCAGCTGGGGTACTTCTTTGGTAGTTTGGTACTTTGGGGTGGGACCTGAAACGCTTTCTTTGTTGATTGGTTATGCAAATAGCCTGCCTCTGAAACACAATACAAATGCCGCCTTAAAAACAGTTACAAACTCAGAAAACAACGATAAACATAGGAAAACAAAAAATTGCAATCTGTTCAGAAGAACGGATACAACAAATAGATTAGGATGGCATGAAAAGAAATTTTGAAAGTATTTTGTTTAATATTATAGGACAGCAGGCAGATAGCGTATATAGCATATAGCGTACTGTCCTAGCGATGTGATTTTGATGTAATAAACATTGGGGTATTTATAAAACAAAGACTGAGTTCTGCAATTTCTCACAAACCCATCTAGGAGTGATTCAAACTACAAGGATGAAAATGATTATGATTGTCTCGGAGATCGTAATCTAGCTGACTAGCTATGTAAGAATTGCACGTGCATAACATGCTATGTTGGTATTAATATTGCACATCGTCCAGCCCTATAATATACAGTACTAGTCATTTTTTGAACTTGGTACAAAATGCCCCGCCTCACACTGTGTTGTCATTCGGTGCTGGTAGCAGTTTTTATGTCAGTGGAAAACCAACACCTTGAAGTACTGTACAGTACGTTTGGTACTTCCACAAAGTACCGAAAATACAGTACCTGGTGTGGCGGGAAAGCATCCCAATCCACTGCATCTGAGTCCTGGTACTCTGTGCTAAAAAGTCAATGTAATAAAAGAAAATACCCACATTCTCTGTTTCTGAAGTAGCAATATTTTAAAATACTATGAAAATGATGACGTCATTTTCCGTGAAACTTGACTTACCTGCTTTTTTACTTGGAAATAAAAACACTCTTTTGATGTCATCAATCTTTCTCCATCCGCGGCCAAAATTATTAAGTCTCCTTAGCACAGTCTGATTAGCCCTTTAGCAAACACAAGAGAATATTATTATGGCATTTAACAAACCTAAAGGGACAAAACAAATGCTAAAAACACAGATTTTTATTGGGATAATATCTATGGCTTATCATCCTGGTAACTGGCCATGTCTGATTAGAACTCTCTGGAAGTCTTTGCATACTTTGTGAACTCAGCACTTACACAACCACGGAATTTTTGATTAATGTCAGAAGTTTATAGGGGCCGAACCACAGATATACTGGCAGCTGGAGGAAGTCACCATCTTTCACAAAGCTTGGAAGACCACTTTTGTGGATCTTTCTGTGAAGAGAGGAAATCTGCTCCATGAACTCGTCCTTCAAAATAAGCAAACTTCACCGCATATTTTCTGTGACTATGCAAACACATATCATGGGGTTAGCTGGAATTCAGGGAGTTATGTATTCCAACTTGATACTTGTTAAAATATACATACATGCAAAAACAAACAGCAAACAAAACACCAGCAAAATGAAGCATGGTATGAATTACTCACTCAAAATCTTTGGAAATCTTTTGTCCAAATATCCTGAAAAGTAAAATGAGATGAAACCGGTGAAAAATACAGTAACAATGAAACCAGTTCCAAATGGAACCATTTGACAATGCAAGACTGGAAGCAACCATGCTGGAGAAAGTGAGTCACTCTGTCCCTGGTCAGTGAATCCTGATGTTCCCAACATGAAGCCATTCTGCAGCTGTGATGACCCAGACTGGTGTACCCAGCTGTGTACTGGGGAATGTGGAACAGGGCACATTGTACAGAAGTGTGACAGGACAGGAGTGGAATGGGAAAATGAGAATTTATTCATCTGTCATAACTGTATAATACAGGGTGACAGTGAGCTTGGAGCCTATCCCAGGAAACACACACACACACACACAAACACACACACGCACATGCACATGCACACACACACAAACACACACACACACACACACACACACACAAACACGCACATGCACATGCACACACACACAAACACACACACACACACACACACACGCACACACACACACACACACACGCACACACACACACAGCCCTAACCTTTACCTTATACAAGACTTTCTTTTGGCATTTTTGTTTTTTTTGATTGCAGTCACAGATTTTTAATAAAATTGAATTTACCCTTTTGGAGACCAAAAATGTCCCCACATGGTCAAAATAACAGGTTTTTTTTTTTTTATCACATTGCAGGGACATTTGGTCCTCACAATGTATTATATATATGACCAGACACACACTCATGGGCAATATAAAAACTCGCCTAGCCGCATATCGCTGGACTGTGGGAAGAAACCGGAGTACCCAGAGGAAACCTGCATCACGCAGAGAGGAGCTACAAGGCAAAGCGAGGGAAACTCAAACCTAGGAAGTGTGAGAGTGCAGTGCGAGAGTGCAGTGTGAGAATGCAGTGTGAGAATGCAGTGCTATCAGGCCATGGCACTGCCTATGTATTGAAACACAATGTCAAATACAACAGTCAATAACAGTGATTTCAAATGAAAAATAAATCAGGTTTATGTACAATTCTGTTTGCATCCAAGAGATCTATGCACTTTACAGGGTACTGTGAAGATACAGTGGTGTAGAAAGCTGGAGCCACGTCTACTCACAGAAGATAATGGATCACACCAAGGATCAGATTCCTTGCTTTCTCTTTCGGGGTGTACTTGCGAGTTGTGGTTGGATTTGTTAATCTTGCAGCTAATTGAGGCAGGAAAATAACAGGCATATTAAAATTCTTTAATTTATTGTAGGCAGATTGATTCACCCTCACATCTGCTTATTAATATTAATTCATGAAATAAATAATCATCGATGGAAATCTGTGAGTATCAATCTGGATGTTTGATCAGAGGAAGCTCCTTACATTGCACCTCACTCTTTATCACATATGAAAAACCCATGGATGCTGTCCTCATTTGCTCATCTGGCATCTCAGCTGTGGCTGCAAGGTCATATGAACAATTAGACATGACTTGAAATGGTGAACTGCTGGTAAACATAGTGTGTCTGTTTATAGCAATTAGGCAAAACAGTCAATGCAGTTTTTCACATTTCATAAAGCCACAAAGAATGTATGAGTCGGTGCAAGATATACAGTTAGACTGTGATCACACTTTTGGGTAAATTACATTTTGGGCTGTTTCTGTTACTCAGAAAGGTGTCCTGAACAGATCACAACACACCCTGAATTTCAAGATAATAGCTGGAATCACTTACGTTGTGTTTTATCCAAAGGTTTCTTCCACTCCTTTGTGGACAGCTCCCAAAAAATCCCACCTAAGACACAAGCTTGGACTCAATTCTCTACATGCATTTTCTGTTATAACAGCCTTCAAATGGATGTGTGATATATAGTAAATGCTTTGGGTAGAAATATTAATAATTAAGTGCATGCTTGTTTTTGGGTTTGAATGTCGTTGCAATTGTGGTAACACTTTGGGGATAGCATTATTTTATATTCTCAGAGTAATGCATTCACTTGCATATTCTTTTTAAGTCAAATCCAGTTAACTGAAGTATTTTCAATGCAGGACCAGAGGTGCTATTCTCTTGATATCAGGCACTGGACTCATCAGTTGTATAAAATAACACCAACCACTAAAAAGCTATCACAACACAGCAAAATGTTGGGGAACATGCAAATGCTCTTCCTGAATCACTGAAAAAGGTGGAGATACAAGCTGCATTGTTTCAAAGAAACAAATATTTACATAAGTGTAGCTGTAATTGTGAACACAGTCAGAGAAACAATCATGGGTCAGTTCTTTAGGTTCACAAAAATATCACAGTTATTATATGATCTTATGGAAATTAACAGGACAGACTTACTGGAATCATCTTTGGCCAGTGACATGAGGGAGAGGGTCTTCTCTGAAGAGGAATTATGGGCATATCCGCCTGATTGTAGCTTATCTCCTGCTACTTATAATAATATAAACATTTAAATTACATGGTAAAAACACTGAATTTGGACTCAAAATGAAAACAAACAACACAGCAAAATGTTGGGGAACATGCAAATGCTCTCCCTGAATCACTGAAAAAGGTGGAGATACAAGCTGCATTGTTTCAAAGAAACAAATATTTACGTAAGTGTAGTTGGATATGTGACCACAGTCAGAGAAACAATCATGGGTCAGTTCTTTAGGTTCACAATAATATCACAGTTATTGTATGATCTTATGGAAATTAACAGGACAGACTTACTGGAATCATCTTTGGCCAGTGACATGATGGAGAGGGTCTTCTCTGAAGAGGAATTATGGCCATATCCGCCTGATTGTAGCTTATCTCCTGCTACTTATAATAATATAAACATTTAAATTACATGGTAAAAACACTGAATTTGGACTCAAAATGAAAACATTCAGGTGGAAAAAAATGCTACATCAGTATCAATCTGCTCATCTCCACTAGCCTGTCTTATTATTCATACTGAAACCATGTTTGGACTGTGACATGAGGGGGGCGGTGACCTCTGACAGGAAGATGGGTTTATCATCACTGAGCACTTCCACTTACCGAATGTCATGCCCTGGTCATAATATCATATACAGACCAAACACATAATTCACAGGCCAGGCAACTGGCTATAGTGACGAAAGAAAATAATTCATGATGCATTATAAAGTAACATTTTACTACTGAAGGTAATCTATTATTTTACGTTTATACGTTTGATGTTATACTGCTTCTCATACCAACAGAAAGCAATATAAGAATTTGTAAGATCAGGGGTATGCCAGATGGTCAGTCCAGCCCTGAGTGCCTGCAAGATTTTACTGAGAGACTATGGTGTGTTTCAACAGCCTACTGTAACTGTCACTGATTAACAAGAGTGGGTACCGCCTCCATGGCATGTTTGCATAACATCATGTCCGAATTCGCTTGTGGAGATCACGTGTTTCCGTCCCTCTAGTGGAGATCCTCCTGATGGAACCTGCAGCCAGACCCTTCTCCTGCTTAAACTTACCGTCAGAAGCTGCCCAGCCAACAAGCTCTAGAGAAAATATTATACAATCCATTAGAAGGTGACAGGAATTTTACTCAAAAACAAGGAGAACCATCAGTATCAAGAGCCACGTCTGACCTTCACCATACAGAATTCCACACAGTGTCATTCAATGCACGAAAAAACAAACATCATTCTAAAATGAACAAATGCATGTCTGTGAAGGCCGTCATACCAAATCTGACAAATTCTCATCGTTGGGATCCATAATTTTTTTATTTGGAGAGAAATTGATTTTTGCAATTTTTGGATGCATATCAGTTTTTACATGTGATCATTTTTTTTGAACAGGAAGAAAACCTTTAATTTGGTACACAACACTAGCCTGTAGTGCCTGGCGGTACCACTGATTTAATTTTTGATCCGATTTTGATTAGATACAAGTTTGGTAGCGCAGATGTTAAAATTCACTGCTGGCCCAACCCCGATGATAAATGCTGAGCTGGCAGGGTGGGGGGTGGAAATTTGCCAGTGGATGGATCATTATATTTTTCTGTAGTCTCTAGGAGATTCCTCCCCACCCATGGGCCGCACTGCCTGATTGTTGCTCATATCCTGCTTCTTATTATAATATAAACATTTAAATTACAAGGTAAAAAAGACTGAATTTGGACTCAAAATGAAAACATTCAGGTGGAAAAAAATGCTACATCAGTATCAATCTGCTCATCTCCACTAGCCTGTCTTATTATTCATACTGAAACCATGTTTGGACCGTGACATGAGGGGGGCGGTGACCTCTGACAGGAAGATGGGTTTATCATAACTGAGCACTCCCACTTACCGAATGACATGCCCTGGATACAGATCAAACACATAATTCACAGGCCAGGCAACTGGCCATAGTGACGAAATAAAATAATTCATGATGCATTATAAACTAACATTTTACTACTGAACGTGATCTATTATTTTACATTGATACTTTTGATGTTATACTGCTTCTCCTACCAACAGAAAGCAATAAAAGAATTTGTAAGATCAGGGGTATGCCAGATGGTCAGTCCAGCCCTGAGTGCCTGCAAGATTTTACTGAGAGACTATGGTGTGTTTGAACAGCCTACTGTAACTGTCACTGATTAAACTTATTGTCAGAAGTTGTCCAGCCAACAAGCTCTGGAGAAAATATTAAAATCCATTAGAAGGTGACAGGAATTTTACTCAAAAACCAGGAGAACCATCAGTATCAAGAACCACGTCTGACCTTCACCATACAGAATTCCACAAAGTGTCATTCAATGACATCATTCTAAAATGAACAAATGCATGTCTGTGAAGGCCGTCATACCACATCTGACAAATTCTCATTGTTGTGATCCGTCATTTTTTTATTTGGGAGAAATCGATTTTTGCAATTTTTGGATGCATTAAATAAACGTCAGTTTTTACATGTGATCAGTTTTTTTGAATAGGAAGAAAACCTTCGATTTCGTTCACAGCACTAGCCTGTAGTTCCACTGATTTAATTTTTGATCCGATTTTGATTAGATACAAGTTTGGTAGCGCAGATGTTGAAATTCACTGCTGGCCCAACCCCAATGATAAATGCTGAGCTGGCAGGGTGGGGGGGTGGAAATTTGCCAGTGGATGGATCATTATATTTTTCTGTAGTCTCTAGGAGATTCCTCCCCACCCATGGGCTGCACTGCCTGATTGTTGCTCATATCCTGCTTCTTATTATAATATAAACATTTAAATTACAAGGTAAAAAACACTGAATTTGGAGTCAAAATGAAAACATTCAGAAGGAAAGAAATGCTACATCAGTATCAATCTGCTCATCCTTACTAGCCTGTCTTATTGCTTGATGACAACGGGCACATAGAGCTGTTTGCAGCTGTTTTGTTTTCTTGTGTTTATGTTGGTTTTTGCTTAATTTTTAAGCTTTTCTTTTTTGCTTGATTCATAGGTCTGTCAGTGTACAATAAATTTCCAATAAAAATCCAGCTAAAAATTAATAATAAAAATTAATAATAGTTAATAATTATCTGTCTTTCTGGCTAATTAACTGATGATAGATGATGTTGCTGCCGTGATTTCAATGATTATCCTGAAGTACCATCTGAAACATGTTGTAAAGTTTAGGCTACTTTAGAAGTAGAGGAATGAAGTATTTTCACCTTACTCTTTTCACTTGTTTGCTCAAAAGAAACACGAAAAACACACCATTACTGCTGTCAGTGCATGTCATAAGTTTTACAGTTTCTATCAGTATGCAATGTTTTCTCAATAAGTTGCCAAAATTTAGCATTGTGTTTGCTGTGAAAATGTTTGATCCATCAAATTTGCATGCAAAAATTTCATATATTCATGTTATTTTTTTGATGTTGCATTTGATGTGAAATAGCCTTTACACTGCTGACTGGGACCTGATTGCTGACATCCTGTAAGCTATGGCAGTCTGACATTGAGGGTCATACTAACACAAATGTGACTGAAGCTTTTAAAATGATCACTTACCTTGGAGTTTTTCCTTCTCAATCATTCCCTCTTTTCTCTTCTCCTCATCATCTTCCCAAGGCAGCTTTCCTAGAATAGAACATGTGTTTACTGACATCCCTTCACCATGGTAAGTACACACTACTTGCTTTCCCGCATAACATGTATGATGTCTTTGGTGTAAATCCTACTTGCACGTGCACCCATCACACACCTCACACAGTGAACTTGCAGCTCCATCGCGCTCATTAACATGTGGATGACCATCACATTCATATATAAAATGACCACATCCTCCCTCCTCTGTGTAATCAGCGACAGACCAGGTACCTGAGCCTTCTGCTATGGTCTCCTTTGTGGTGGAAATGTTTTTGAAGACTGGAAAGTAGAAGACAGATTCTGAGCTCTGCACCTCAATGTATTTGCAGTAAAAATTCGTGAATGTCCTTTTAAAAAAAGATGTTTTCCGTTGGATGATGATTTCTTGTGGTTTTTTGTCAAAGTTTGACAAAACTACCTTTGGGAAGGAAAAGGTAGTGTTATCCACACAATAAAAATATATCAGTATTCTTTTGAAAATACTTTAATAAAGCATTCATTACAAGGTGCAGATATATTTCGTATCATACTCACTGTGTTTTGTCCTGTAACCTTGACCTCTCCAGACAGCGCTTCTCCATTTTTCAGCTGCATGTAAATGCCATCAGCTGAGGCATCGGGTTCGATTCTGACCGTGTACTCCATTAGTGCGACCCTTCTCAGCAAACTAAGCAGTATTGTGGATGCTTCTTATAAGTCACAGAAAGATATCAATCTCATAAATCACACCTCTCTATGACGTCTCTGATGGGTAGCAACTTGTTTCTGTGGACGTTTCACTGAAAGTCATTAAGGAAACAAAGAATAAAATTCCTGTTTCGTGTCAAACGGTCTTAATTTAATTACTTTATAGGTGGAGTAACATGTACACCTGCTTCACTCCGTTATGACAGGTGACATGATGCGTATACTGTAGGCATCTTTGATTTCTTGTAAAAGCGCTATATAAATAAAATGTATTATTATAATTGTCACGCCCACAGGGGCGGGGCAGCACAGCGGTTGTTGCCATCCATGACATATACCAAGCATTAATTTGTCTATTGTCTCTCCCGCTTGCCTTGCCTGTTCCGTCCTGCCCTGCTGTCTCGCCTGCCCGACCCGACTCGTCTGTTCTGCCTGTGTTGTGGTTTTCCCTTCCCTGCCAAATCAGAAGTCAGAAGCCGCTGGTGTGGATCCAAACTCAGTCTTTATTGCAACAATGAAGTTACAATCAAGGCTGGACACTTAAAGTGTGCCCGATACTGTTTTACACCAACTTTTATACATTTTCTCATTGAGTAACAATATCTCTCCACATAAGCATCATCATTCCCTCAGCCATTCACCTTCGTTGTTTTCTCCCTTAATCCACACCCCTATATGATAAGTTTGTCAATCATCTCTTTTACTGTTTGGTGCCTTGGCTGAACACAACGGTGGCGTGAGCGTCTCTACTAAGTGTTTTTTTAATGCCCAGCTGTGAACTTTTGCTGAACTCAGGCGAATCCCTTCCTTCAGTAGCAAACCTTGGCAGCTTCTGCTTGTTGCAGATTGTCTGGCTAGAGGGTTAATAATATATTTGTCCTTCTACATAGTGATAAGCTGCAGCACTAATAAAGTACATATTCATACACTAAAGGCTAAGAAAATGGCTAACAGGGAGTAGGTGTTGCTGTGGTAGATTGGCTCCTCCTGATAGTGTTTGATGTCACTCCTTTCCACAAGCATATTATGAGACTCAGGCTATGGCATTCTCTGGAGGCCTTATCTGTTATCTTAGTGCATGCTCTGACTGTGGTGAGTGATGTCTCGATGAGGGAGACATTTGCAGCTTCACTCAATGGTGGATGGGTCCTCACGAGGTGACACTGGTCATCGGTGACTTCAATGTGACCATAGGCCCTAAAAGGGCTGGCTATGAGGATTGTCTTGGTCCCCATGAGTTTGGTGACTGTGTTGAAGGTGTTTCCATGTTCCTTGACTTTGCAAAAGGTCAGGGGCTGAGGATCACTGGATCCTGGTTCCCGCACCCTGAGCCACAATGTTGGACTTGGTACTCCAATACTGGTGATGGATGGATCTGGAAAGGAGATCGATCACAGCCTCATACAGTAGGTAGATACCAGAGACTCCTACAGAACTGCAGGGTCCATAGAAGTACCCAGTTTGTGAATTCTGACCACAGACTTGCGGTTGCTACTCTGAAGATCCACCTTAGGTCCATTAGGCTACCACCTACTAGGAGACAGAGGCTGTTTCTAACTGGGATACCAATTATTGGTTTGGTTGCTCTGATGGCTGCCAAACTCAGGCAGTAGGTGTTGCTGTGGTGGATCGCCTCCCCCGATAGTGTTCAATGTCCAATATCAGGCTGATTCTAGTGAGTTTGCTTGCAGGTTATGTGAGGAACATGCAGACTTGGGTATGACTGCTGACGTGCTGATGTGCCGTGATGTGGGAGACCCTCTGTGATAAGACACTGAAGGTTGCTGAGGGTTGTGTTGATGGCGCAGGTGTGCCCAGAAGGTGGTGTTTCATCTGGCAGAGCACCCTGGATATTATCGAGGAGTCGCAGCAAGCAGCTTGATGGCAACTCCAGTATGAATCAGGAACTGAGAAGGACGGCTTCAAGGCCTCTGAGGGCAGATAAGGAGGCGTTTGAAAGATGAATCTGTGAGTAAATGACACACCATCTATGGAATAGCAACCCACTGTGTGCTTACAGAGGAATCGAAGAATTACACACATCCAAATCTGTTCCTCAGAGAGTCGCAGTCAGGGCAGGTGATGGAACGGTCTATAGGGATGATGTGGCAGATGTGACCCACTTAGCCGGATACTTTGAGCAGTTGTTTAAAGCTGATCCTCTAGCTAGGACGTTGGACATCTCTGGGTCCACAGTTTTTGAGGATCATCCTCCGATTAGCTGTGAACAGTGTTGGGCACGTACCTTTAAAAAAGTAATTAGTTATAGTTACTAGTTACTTCTCACAAATAGTAACTGAGTT